>CM060113.1:33404871-33974871 GCA_030522415.1 Channallabes apus
TATTACATTAAATATTTTTGGAAACTCGAAACCAGCCTCCTACAGTGGTGTGTGTGTGTGAGTGAGTGTGTGTGTGTGTGTGAGCCGTGCTGTAGTGAATGCGGAACTGCGGGTTGTAAACACTAATCGCCTACAGGCACAGAGCCACAATAGCCACACACTTCTAACACGGAGATACGATATTCCTCACGACCCGAACACCGCGGCGATAAACACAGCACTCCGCACTTACACTCCAAACGCTAAAAGCGTGAGATTAAAACCGACCTATGTGGTGTAATGAAGGAAAAAGGCAGCAGTCCCACCTTGCCAGGCTGGTGAATGGAGCTGGCGGCTGCTGCTGCTGCTGCAGGAGGGGCTGATCGCCAACACCGAGCTCAACGTGTGAACCGCGGGCCAGTTTTCACTCCTTTTCCTCTCACTAACACGCTTTAAACTCGCCTTCGGAGCGAGCGTTTACACACAACCACATTTACAAACACACACACAATTTTTTAAATACCTTTAGAACAAGGGCAGGGGTCCTCGTTTCTCGCGTCGTCATCAAAACGCCATCTTAGCAGCGTGTGACGTAGTGCCTCGTAACCCTTGACCCAATCGGAGAGCGAGCCAGCGAGTGGCACGCGCTAGGCTGGTGGGGCATTGTCCTGGGAGTGGCTAATGTCGTGGAAGGGGTGGGGTGCAAAATGAAGATCCACCTTAAACCAGGATTCTCATTATCGTCATTATCATACTCATCATTATATTTATTTTTCTACAGGGAAACCATAACTCATTTATTTGTTCTTCTTTTTTTTGCCCACACTTTAGGACAGGGCTAAAGGAGGACTGGAAATGATAGGATTCAAAATCTTATTTGGTGCCTAGTTTCAGGATCTTTAGTAAAGAAAACCAAATACCTTTGGAGACCGATAACTAATAAGAGGAAATACAGTCATTCCAAATGTTAAGATAATAAGGCAGAATTGTGAGGTAATCAGTCACAATGCTAAGATTCAAGTTAAAATCAAGTTTTACCATCGGGTCAAATATAAACCAGAATTCTATGATGAGTTATAGATACAAGTGATTCAAGATGAATAAATAAATGGAAATCAATAAATAGACAGACTGCCTACAATCAGATAGACAGACAGATAGATAGAGAGATAGCGGAAATCAATGTCTATCATTTAAATTATAAAGATGTCAAAATTGAGAGGTAATCAGTAACAATGCTTAGATTAAAAATCAAGTTTTACCATAGGCCGATGCATAAATCAGAATTTTAGAATAATAAGTAATGAAATAATTGAAGATGAATCAATAAATTGAAATTAGTAAATAGATAGATGCCACAAATTGATTTCATTAAAACACACACACACACAGAGACATCTTCATTCTCTCAACACATTTACATTATGTATATATTCTAATTCTAATATTAGGCATATACCCAACTTGGCAAAAAGTGTTTGGACGCTTGACTATCACACCCATATGTCCTTGCCGAATTTAGGATTTGAACTTCCTTTGCTCACTCATACACAGTCTACCCTTTAGGCCCTAATTTTAATGATGAATTTTCATATTTGTAGGGCTGTCCCTTACCTACTATGCTTTCATTTCAACAGATAGGTTTAACATGTTTACACAGAGATTAAGCAGCCTTATAATAGGCCTTTGTCAGGGTTAGCTCTGCAGTCGAGGTCTGGACTGGGTGGAGACCCAATGGAGATACTGTCATGCAAATAGGCTTATTTGATCCAGATATGTAAAAAAATATATACAGATAATATGACCAGGTTTATGAAAATATACATTTATTCACCACACATAGCATGAAATTATCAATTTACTTAAATGTACTATATACATATTTTATATATATATATATATATATATATATATATATATATATATATATATATATATATATATATATATACACACACATACACACACACACACACACACAGTATATAAATATATTATTTAACAAATTATGTATATGACAATGATAATACATACTATAATAAACTATAATAAAACATTTATATTTAAATATTACAGAGTTAAAACAATAATTATGGAGAAGTATGCATTAAAAATAGTCACAGATAAACCTAACATTTTATCTGAAATTGCACCTAAAACAGTATGGTAATGCATGACAGAATACAACAGAAGACATGTACTGTACCAAAAAAGAAAACATTACAGGATCTCAAATGCAGGATTTCATCAGATGTATGTACAAGGAGTGTTCAAGTCAAACCGGGACATCATTCATGAACACTACATGCACATTACTGGTCTGGTAGTTATTGCCACATCCCCAGTACAGTCCTGACCTTGATCCAAGCAAGTAATTTCGCATGTTTGTGCCATTAAAGGAGTTCCAGGGAGACCAGCTTTTCAGGCATGAAGCAGTTAGCCCAAACCTGGCTCCAACGTACTGAGAAAACTTTAGTGGCTGTGCAGGCTAAAGAATCATAGCTTCACGGAAAGCTTTTACCCACCTGTGAATTTTTTTTAAATACAAGTCAAAAACTGTGCAGTGATTAAAACTCTCATCTATAGTAAATAGTTATTTTCAAAAAGCAATTTTGGTTGTAGACAGACCTGCTGTAGATACTGGGATCTTCGCTTTTAAAGATGTAGAAGATCTTATCTTTGTGGTAAAGCTGAAACTGCTGAGCTGATTCTGGATCATCTTCTGTGATAGAGAAGCCAAGAAGAGGCAGGCTTTCTAAGGCTGCTACGTCCTGAAGACAAGCAGAAGACAAGTTGGACAGAAGTATTATACCATATATGGTATATTATACCATAGCTGTTTAATGCCGTAACGTGACAAATTTAAACATTTTGCAGTACAATAATATCTACACAATAAAGCAGACACATGATTTGCTGGCGCATTGTTAATGATGGGTGAAAGAGGCTTTTTGACACCCTTCCCCTCCCGGCCAATCAAATCATGGCCATCTGCACATTGAAATAAACAAGTTATACTCTTCACAGTCACAAATATACATTTGGAGTCATCTTGGGCAGTGACTCATACCTCACTGGCAGCGTAAGTGTACAGCACTTTGTCCTTGATGACAAACCAGAACCTCTTCCATTGTTTCTTATTGGCCTTCATTCTGTCCAGATAACCGCTCATAGATGAGCCATCTGTGTTTGCTGAAACCTACAATACAAGTCCGTATGTCAAAGTGAGGAAATGATTAAGTAAGCAAATAAGTGCTGATACCCAGTGATCACGAATTAATTAACCCTTAAACCCTGAGAGGCACAGATCCATGGCAGAAATGCAACATTAGAAAAATGACTATTTAAAAAAAAAAAAATGCCTTCACGTAGAACAAAAGTTATCACTATTATAAAAATGCACCCAGAATATGGGAACAATGCCATAAAATGTAGAACTGGCAAAATGCTCCAATTATTACTTTTGTTCAAAGAAACAACCAGAAACAACAATAAAAAACATAATCATGTGTGCCTCATATGGTATTTCTTTGCCTATGTGATGCATTATTTTCATCATATTGCCAAGGTTGTGCTGAAGAAAAAAAGGATACAAGATACTCTATATTAATTATTTATATTTATTTATAATTAATTAATTAAAATACAGTAATGGAACAAAAATACAATGGACTTTAAGGGTTAATAACTAATAGCGGGAGTTACTATATTAAAAAGGGGAAATTAACATAACTTCAACAAAATGTAAAAAGGTTATAGAATGCACTTCCCCAGCTTTTATACCTCTTTCAGAGCTGCTGGAATCTTCTTCTGTTTTCTAAAGTGAAACGATTTGGAAGCCGGAGAAACAACGCCACTCCCAGGTGCCTGGTTACCTTTTAAGTGAATAAGTGGCGCGAAAAAAAAAAACTGTCAGTAAAAGTACATGATGAATCCAGTTGTTAAGGAGATATTTTAAGAATACAGCATTTGTGCACTATAAAGAGATGGTTAGGTCTGAGACCTAAACTGTTATTCTGCAGAATCTCGAAGCACTGATCACACACACGAGCCGGTCGATTTTTCAGATACTCCAGAGGATGCTTATTAACCGAGCAGGCCTGACATACCACCTAGAACACATATAGATGTACACACCAGAAATCCTTCATTACATTGACCAAATCAGCGGAAATCCTGTAAATCCAGTAAGCCCAGTTTGTTAACCATCACCGCACCCTTCCACAGGCTCTGCAGTGATGCCTCCTCCAGGTCAGCGTAAACTCGCAGGTGCAGATCATACACATGGTGGCCCGCAGGTCCGGGATCCATATAGGCGCCTTGGTTCCAAGCTGGGCCACACTGTCCCAACTGTCCCTGTCGCCCTGCAAGAAATACATCATGGATCTTGTGTTTGAAATCGTTATAAAGGAGAAGTTACTTTTATGTGTCAAGGTA
The DNA here is from genome assembly GCA_030522415.1 of Channallabes apus. NCBI lineage: Eukaryota > Metazoa > Chordata > Actinopteri > Siluriformes > Clariidae > Channallabes > Channallabes apus. The sequence continues at coordinate 33,409,288 of CM060113.1, forward strand.
TTATTAGTGTGTGCTCAGAGTAACCAGAATTTGTGCTAAACAGACAAAAAAAATGCAGGAACATATATAAGGCATGTTATTCTCTTTTGTTTGTTTATATGTATTTAAAAAGCTTAATGTCCAAAGGTTTTTACTTGTATACGAGCAAGAAAAAAATATTAACTGCATGAGTGGGGAAAAAGTCCTTATTAAATATATTTTTTTAAAAGGTCAGTATTAGGCCACGCCCACATCAGTTTTAACTGTAAACATATATACTGATGATCCATACCACCAGGTGACCTGAAATAAAACAGATTATTAATCAAACACCAGAAAATCGGTGACCGGATCATGGGCACCAAGGCTAGTGGGGACCAAAGGCTAGCCCGATCCCACAACAAAAAGCCAGTGCAGCACAAACCGCCAAAAAAGACACTGCTGGCCAAGACAGAAAGGTATCAGAACAGCAAGTGCATCACATCCTGCAACGCACAAGGCCCAAAAGGCAAAGGTTTTTGATCTGGCCTCCAAGCAACCCAGATCCCACTCTGATAGAGCAACTATGGTACACACCCGACAAACAAGCCCAATACACAGAGGCCCCACCCCACAGCTCCTACAGGATCTGCTGCTAATATCCTGGTGCCAGACACTACAGCATACTACCAGAGGTCACATGGAGCCATGCCCTAAGGGGCCGAAGCTACCCTGGTGGCACAAGGGAATCCCAAATCCCTAGATAGTTTTAAAGTTATGGTGAATTGACGCAAATGATTATTTGGGGCACTAAACAGCTATTCACATAAATAGTGAGATTATATATGTTACACACATAATGTATATATATTAAACACATTATATTTCACCATAATACCCCTATCTCACCTATGCAGTTTGACTCGCGGTGAGCTGTGGTGTTAGGCACCGTGAGCCGCCGCGATTGCCCGCCGACTTTCTGCAAAGTTCTGTAAGGTCCGCGAGCTTAAACTTAAACATTAAACATGTTTAATTTTTCGCGCGGAAAGATGAACACAATCACAGCGCCAAAACTCGCAGTGAGTCATGATGAACCGTCACCGTGCGAAACCGCATAGGTGAGATAGGAGTATAAGACACAATGACCTAATATCTTGCATTCAATTTCAATTTAATTGGCTCAACACACTACTCACTACTCTAATCACATGTTATTTCTACTAACCTTTAATGGAGAAAATAAAGGAACGAACATTTCCATCATATTACTTTTAGCCATTTTTACTGATGAGTTTTATAATGCTGTACAGATAGTTATGAGCAAAATTAATAATTAAAAAAATGTTTTTTTTGCCAGGCTCCTTTTTGTTTCAGTGCTTTGTTCATCGTAATTAACTGTTGTGTCAAGTCAGGTTTTAGGTGGCTCCAGAGCCTATCCTAAGAAAACACCCATGATGAAACACCGGTTTATCACATCTTAAATCATGCACACATTCACATGCTCATTAACTTGATTATACTGAGCCACCAGCTATTACTTAATATACCTGGCGAGGCTTATACATAAAACAACAGCACACTGTTTGGGACACACCCTGGTTTCTATGTTGATTGGCCACAATGGGTCAGTCATTAAGTTGTTTAAATGGAACTCAGATCACATACTCATTCATGCTATACAGTATGTAATTGTAGAAGTTAAAAGAATCCACAGTTATACCCATTAATCATTTAGTAATAAAAAAAAAAACTGCATAATGTTTTTATGCAAATATGAAATACACCCACTGGGAATCCCAACCATGATCCGAGCTGCTAGACACTGATGAGATGAAAGGGATAATAAATACGTCAGCTATCTTAAGTAATTGAGTGCTTTCTTTTATCCCACTGGATGTGCAATGGAAACCCCCAAGCATCAGACCCTAAGCAGTTATGGTTCTTCCAAATTCCTTTCTCCATCAAGCGGTGTCATCAGGGAATCTACACTGATCCCTTCCTGGAGGGGAAAGCCATCCGAATAACCCACTGTGATTAATTCATGGCGGCCACTCAACATACTTCACTACCAACAAATCAGAGCATGTCTCGAATGACATGCCACTGCTCCGAGGGTTTAAACCCAAGAAATCGCATACCAGAGTAGGCACAATTGTGACAGATGTATCTGTGGTTAGATTTTTGACTTTGGTCATATTGTAACTTTAAAGGACATGGGATTGAAATAGCATGAGTCAGTCAGTACCTCTTCAGGACCTTTGCTTGAGGGCTGAAATGTGGTCATTTTCTTGGTGTAATCTTCAATAGCATTGGAGATCGCCTCAAGCCACTCGTCTCGACTTGCAGGGTCGCTGAAAAGGCGAGAAGAATAGGATTAGGAACAGGGATACGGATAGACAAACAAGAGCGCTCGTTTCTCCAGGAATGCAAATGTAGAAGACAAACCAATTTGCCTTTGTTCACAAATGAACAGCAGTTCTGACCTTATAAATACCATAGCACTACTGGCACAAGTAGACCTGTTTTTAATAAAATTATTTTCAAAAAAAAAAAAAAAAAAAAATCTTGTGTGTAATCTGGGCTGTGCTTATTACACGTGTTTGGATGGCAACCTAATACTCACTTAGCAGACAGAATAAAAGAGCGTTCAACACTTTCAATGTTCAGCTCGTTCTGATATCCTCCATGACTTGGCTTACTGACCTAAAAAGAGAAATGGAGAAGCAATTCAAATACATGGTTTAGAAGAAAGCCACGGCTTGAAGTGTTATGAGGAGTCACCTTCATTCCAGACAAAGAGAGCTCGTTGTTCAGCTTGTACTGGCCTGGCTGGAGGGGTGTAGCGTACATCAGAGCGTCACTGAACTAGTCAATAAGAAGACAAATACTAATGAAGAAATATACAATTACATACATTGCACATATGAAGTCAGATGAATAAGTATTGGCACCCTTAGTAAAGATAGGTTCATAGGTTACACATAAGGTTGTGATTTATGGGGTAATTTCACATTAAAACTATTAGAATATAAGATAGTAGTATGAAACCTTTAAATCAATCTAAAATATTTTAAACATCATGTCACAATTATTGGTACCCCTAGAAATTCTTATGAAGCGGAAGCAACTAAATGTAAATCATCTACATTTTACAGTTTAGGCACGTTTAATAACTTCCTGTTTCAGTGCGGAACAGACATGAGGTGACACAGAGTCATTCATCAATATGAGGAAGAAGTACAGTAGGTTAGACTTCCTAAACCAGGGAATGGCTATAGAATATATTGGCACACCCAAAAATGTCCCTATCTACTATAAAGGAAATAATGAAGTAGTTTTAATACAAACATGAGCTGTAAAGTGTAATTTGCCTTGTGTACAGAGAAGAGGGATTATATTGGGAAAATTTAAGTTAAAACATGGCACAATTTTGGAGTTACCAATTAAACAGCGTCTCTATGTTTATGAAAAAATTGGAAGGTTTGCCAGAAGAAAGCTTTTCCATTTATGTAACAATAACAGTAAATTTGAGTTTGTTAGAACTGACTGGTCCCTTGATCTACAGTATGGTCAAAGGAGACATATGGTGATGCTGACTAGGAATATTCACTGTGGAATTGGTGTAAAAATACACTTGGTTTTTACAGAGGGGAACCTAAATTCTTTCTTGCATATATGGAATCTTAAGAGATTTCAATGATCCAAAATGTGAAAATTCATTTAAAACAGCTTAACTGACAATACAATCAGGGTTGGACATGACTATTAAGTAAAAAAAAAAAAATTCCCAAAGAATTCTTTTGCTGATTATATTACATTAAAAATCCAAAAGAAGTCACTTACTAAGAAGAACATCCGAGGCTGCATAACTTTTCTAGATAATTTCAGCAAGATACCTTCTTTCAATAAAACCTGAAAAGAACATTTGTAGAAACCAAGTTTGTTTAATAATAATTTATTACTGTAAATGTGCATTTACTTGAAACTTACAGCCATTTTTTTTTAAAACAAAGGCACATGTAAAACACACACAAATGTCTGTACTCATTAACATTATAATGGGTGCTATCAGTGCTTCCCTACTAAGCTACAGGATGGTATTTACCCTCCCCGGCTTCACGATCTCATGGTATCCAGTCAGGCTGCACTGGACTTGCATCACTTTCTGAAAGTCATCCTGTCCGAAATAAGAAGTGCCTATTCATACTCATCTTATAACTGATTAGGAAAGAACGAGAGGCATTACATGTCAAAGCAATTCTCTTAGTAAATCACAGTCTTACCTCTCGTTTTATGGTTTCATTGGCATGGTTCGCCACTTCCTTTACTATATTGAGTGCAGCTGCAAGAAGGTGGAAAGATTATTATCTAGAGCTAACAAGCTTGGTGATCAGATATATTTTGCTTTATGTAACACATGCAAACACATGTAACATATTCAAGAGTCAATCCCAAAATCTGTTAGAGCTATACTAATTGATTTTATGATTAATTAATATTTATGATGACATTTTCACCTTGTGCATCTTTGTAGTCCGGAGAGTCTTTATCAAGATTCTCAAAATACTCTGAGGTAAAAAGAAAACAAACAAACAAACATTATATACAGACATAGTATTTCTCATATCATTAGCTCAAACACAATTTTTTTCAACATATACATTTTTTTAAATCATGTGAAAAAATTAGGACACCCCGTCAAATTTAACGGTAATTTTATCTGTTTTAAGTGTTAATAAACATGTGGGTGTTCTAACCTTTTCCTTAGTTGAAATATGCATTTTTTTATTACTTTTTTAATAAGTGAAAACTGAAAATAAAGTGAACTTTTTGTTGTTACATGCAATTCAATACCCTTCATCTACTCGTACAAATTAAAACTAGATCAGCAATCAAAACGTTGACATTTCATATTAAACTAATTAATATGTAATGAGGTGTACTCATTTTCCTTTTTACATGATTGTAAATTCACTTACAGTATTCATTTATGATTACCTTCTTAAGCCTTTTCTAAAACACAGTGCATTTGTTATAAGGAGTTATACTGTAGCTTGTTGGCCTTTGTTATCATGAAGTTATTTCTTTTGTCAAAACATTTTGACAAAAATAACATGTATATATCGAAAAATATACATACTCCTCTGTAGATTTTATTCATTTTTAATATAAATTATGATGAACAATTTACATTTTAGATAATAATCACATGGAGCTTTGCACCCTTAAAAAATTGTTCACATGACGCCTCTGTTTCCCACCATAACATTTACTCTTACATTTATATTTAGGGATTTGGCAGAAGCTTTTATCCAGAGCAACTTTCAAAAGTGCTTTGAAGTTTCTGTCGTTGGATAGATACAATCAGTTAAACACGATTGGGAAGGTTTATTTATTTATTTACTTATTTATTTTAAGATTAACCCTAAAACCTAATTAACTCTATACCCCAATTAACCATAATATATTTTCAATATTCGGAAATCTATCTATATGGAAAATCTTTCATTAATGTTATCACTTAAGCCTAATAGTTCCAAGAGTTTATAGTATCGTTTAGACTTTCTTCTTCTTGGATATCTCCTATTCTGCTTTTAGAGCCTGTAATTACCAGCGTCAATCAGTAGAACAGATATGTTAAAAATGTATAGTTTAGGATCATGACACCCCAAGAGCTTAAAAACATGCTGACGCGGCCAGGACAGAATTTAAGCTCGACATCCTTGATGTAAGGATTTAAGCCAACCGCACAAACACCAAAAGCACAAACACCTCAGGAAGTACATGCAGATTGTTGCTATGGGGAAAACAGATGCCACGTATATTTAATCTTGGATAAGACTCCGTGTTATTCGATTTTGATGTATTCTTCATTACAAACAGGATCCAGATCGTAGAATTCGTAGAAATCATAATACCTACAGTATTTAACTGAACTTGAAGTGAATTATTAAATGGCACCTCTAACCTGTGAGAAGGAGCTGATACTGGGGAAGTCTCTGAACGGGCTTCAGCATATAGTGTTTCAGGGCGAGATTGGCGCAACGTGGACTGCTCTATAATGAGACAGAGTACACAATAAACATGGAGTATTCACACCCATGGAATGCAGATAGTATAATGGCATCTCATTCTTTAAATAGTATTAATAGCAAACATCATAGCGATGAGAAGTATCCAACCACCCAACCACCCAACCACATAAATGTGTGACACACACTCTCACTCACTCATTCATTCTCTATGCAGCTTATCCTGTACTGAGTCGTGGGTGGCCTGGAGCCTTTCCCAGTGGGTAAAAATCAGGGTACACCCTGAACAGTCAGTCACAGAACAGACCGCCACGCACATACTCACACAAAAGGGAATTTGGAAATGCCAGTTAGACGACTTCAAAAGTCTTTAGAGCAGGGGTACTCAAATATAAATTTGAGAGGTCCACTTGCCAAATTTCTATTCAAAAAAGTCAAACCCAAAATTTTCAAACAATACCCAAAAATTACATGGTAGTGCTTTTAGTGTGAAAAGTGACATCATCTTTGTGCCACCAGTTGTTTGAATTTGGGCATAAAAGATGTGAGGACCAGGTGGAGGCACTGATGTAAATGTTCATTGGTGATGGAGCTGCGATATGTGTTTTTCACCATGCTCATAGTTGAAATGGCAGATTCATAGCAGTACGTTGAGGAAAACATTGTGAGAATTTGAAGGGCCATTTTCTGGACAGGAACAACTGCTGCAGTAACCATGTTTGTCCAGAAGGTGAGAAGGTGACCACTTTTAATTGCTAGATTAAGCACAATGGTTTTCTGCTTCCCACGGGGAGCACGAGTGCATATTTTTCTGTCCACTCACTCTTAAATTTGCTGTTTCAATTCTGTTTCCTGTACATAGCCTACGGAGGTTTTGCGATGATTTGCGCATGCGCGCCCAGCAGGGTTTGGGCACCCGCCCACCCGCCAAATGCGGGTAAAATTCGGCTGTGACGGGTAATAACTTTAGTCTCACTAGCCACTTTGGCGGGTAGTTTATTCTTTGGTATGACAATATATTTTTGTTGTAGTTTTATCTAAAGGCATCTGATATAATAAACGCCTTGCAACGTAATATTACGCACATAAAACGCGCATGAATGTAATGAGGACATTTAATGCCTCTCTCTACACATGCATTGCACACACGGGTTGTTTATGAACGATTCATTATTTTTGAACGACTCTTTAACATGACTCAGATGAACGAGTATCTCGGAAAGTGATTCGTTCATTTTCTATTGGGTGCGCATGCGCAAAACATCGTAAAACCTCGAGTCGTTCGTTCTTTGGTCACGTAACTCCCATAGACGCTATGCGGTGCAATACATTTAAAAGAACGAACGACTGGAAGATATGATGGTGAGTTACTAATTCAGTATATTATAATATGTCCTTAGTTGCATTGTAATATTTTCATAACTGGGACTATAGCCAAAATTTGTGTATGTAGACGTATTGGGGGTATTTTTATTGAAAACGCAACATTTTAATTTATTTCTGATCAAATGAATGAAATGACTCAAAAAAAGATTCGTTCATTTTGATGAACGAGATTCAAAGAACCGAGTCACTAAAATGATTCGAACTTCCCATCACTAACACACACACACACACACACACACACTTTTACTTCCTGTTTGGTGTGTGTATCATTTCCTTAAAGGGCTATTTTTAATATCAGAATGAGTTCAGTTGTACTGAATCTGTTATTTTTAAATTTCATGTGGTAAGAGGCTTGAATTTAAGTTCAATAAGCAGAATATACTGTTCATGTTTGCATGTTTTTATATTGGGAGCTATCTTAACAGTACTGAATACTTTACTACTACTATAGTGATACAGTGTATGCTGTCATTTATAAGTAAAGCTAGATATAACAAACATTAACGTATCATGGTGAAGAAAAAACTGTGATTTTCTGGTAACAAAATTGTGGCTAGTAAAAAGGCTGAATGGCGAGTGACTCCGGAAATCCACTAGGCACATTAGCCAGTGAGCAAAAAAAGTTAATGGCAAACCCTGACACCCAGTAGAAAATGAACGAATCACTCTCGGAGACGACTCGTTCAAAAAGAATGAATCGTTCATGAACGAACTATCACTAGTGGACTCAAAGATATATCGCGCGGAAACACAGTTGCGCACTTCATTGAGAACTCATTTGGATTATGATTAAATTAGCATGTTTGTTTTGGCGTCGGTCCAGATTTAACCGTATTTGGGTCCGAATGCGGACCGGAGTCCACCTATTGAGTACCCCGGCTTTAGACTGTCGGATGAAACCCATTAAGCATGGTGATAACAGAAACTCCACACACACAAACTCAAGGAAATGAAACCTTGATCCTGGAGGTGCGAGGCCACAGCACTACACCACTACACCACTGTGCCACTAAAATAGACACACTTAAAGAGTAAGGAAAGAAAAAGAAAAATATAGCCATCATCACCAACGTTTGTGTTAGGAGGGAAAACAGGTTGAGCTGGTGTCATTACCTCAAATTCCTGAACGACCTTTGCAAAAGCAGGGCTCTTTCTGCATTGCTCCTCCAGTAGAGCCACATTCTTGTCAAACTCACAGATGTAGCTGGAGTACATTTTCAAGTATGGCCCCTTTTTTAAAAAGATATCTGCGAGGCCGGAGTGCTCATCCCTGAATCATCAAGGAAACATGTTGATGAAATGTTTTAGCATGTGGAATGTGGTTGTTGTTTTATGTTAAATCTATTGAGGATAACCAACTCCACACATTTAAGCATATCCTTATAACAGATTAATGTTGCAGCCTGTTAACAGATTGGATACAGTCATTTTTGAGTCTGATAAAAAAAAAAAAAATAAATCATACCATTTTGCCACACGTTCCTCCAGCTCCTTTAGTAAACCCAGGTTGAGCTCATAGAGCTGTGGCAATGAAAACAGGATCTGATTGAGGCTCCTCTCATCGATCACAGTCTTCCCAGACTGCAAGGCGGTCTTCAACACTGCATCCCGAAAATTCTGGATAATATGAAGATTTTGGGTCAAAAATTTGTGTCTCTATTATACACTGGCATCTCAAACATCAAAACATTTTACCCAGAACTATTAACATCACTTGTAAAACCTTGCCTTCTACGGTGAATGTCAGAAATGCTGTTGGAATGTTATGCACCAAAATGCAATGCATGTTAACTCAATATTTACTTTGTAATCGGATACCGGCGGTTAACATGATCTCCCTCACTCATCGTCTATACCACATCATCCTGTATACAGGTTCGCGGGGGGCCTGAAGCCTATCCCAGGAGCCTTAGGGCACGAGGTGGGGAACACCCTGGACAGGGTGCCAATCCATTGCAGGGCACACAAATACTGTACACACACTTACACACTCATTCACACACTACGGGCAGTTTGGGGAACACCAATTAGCCTAATCTGCATGTCTTTGGACTGTGGGAAGAAAACGAGGTAACCGGAGGAAACCCACCAAGCAAATGGAGAACCCGGGGTGGGAATCGAACACGGATCCTGGGTAACAGTGCTAACCAGTAAGCCACCATGCCGCCTAATATGATGTAAATCTTAGAATGCACTTTTAGGAGGTATCTCCAAAACACACCGTACATAGCACACGAAGGTGGAAAGGACCAAAACCACTTCCAATATACTGTATAGCTGCTTTCATTTAAGCAATACTATTTTTAAAAAGGCGGAGCTACAAAAATTGGTATATTAAAAAAAAAAAAAAAAAAAAAAACTGTATAAACATTTCCAATTAAAAGGCCATCATTTTCCAGGCTGCTTTAATCCGAGTGTTTGTGATCTGATTAAGAGCTTTATACCGGAAATTATTGTTTATCTAGGCTTTAAATCTTTTAATGTTTTAATAGGAACTGTAATAAAACAACCGTAAAGGCAAGAAAAGTATTTTCCCCCACTGTATGTATAAAAGTAGTCATTTTGGTAGTTCCAAGACAGGCTTGTTGCACAGATACATAATTGAGACTTTACTGGTTAAAGAAATTCCTCACGTCTTTTGTAGTATTCTTTAACCGTAACACACTGCAGGCAAAATATTTGCTCATGAGAGAGAGATTTCCCCCACAGTGAAGTGTTTTGCGCTTTGACAGAGAGGATTACAGACACTATGCCTATTGAGTATCCAGATATTCATGTAATATATATACATTTTCATATAACCATAACTAGACTCAAATAATCACATAAGCACATTATAAAGAAAACACATGTAACTGTCACAAAGGAATAAATTCAAGACACTCACAATATGGAGAAGCTTCAACACATCCACAAACCTGAGAAGGAAAATAATATTAGTAACGCATAAAAGCATTAACTCGAATGAGGTCCAGGATCACCGTTAAACATGCGGACTCACACTTTCTCCGAACTCACGATCTCTTTAGCGATGTAAGACAGCTTGGTTCTCTTGAAGCCCTTAAATAAAAAAAGTCAAGATAAAAACAACAGATTTACAACCGATATTTACAGCAAATATGAATGCAATAATAATGCAATACCTGGTTCTTCCATTTGTTAGAATTGGTTGCTAGTTCATCATAATCATCATCATAATCATCTTCTTCTTCTGAGCTGCTTTCAAATTCCCTCTCTGAAGGTGGATCATTGGAGCAGACAAACTCGTCATGCACATATCTTACGGAAAGACAAGCAACAAGAGACTGTGTTTATGGTGAAGCTTTTAAAGGAAAAAGAAGCCACAATCAAACCATGTGTGTTATTTTTACAGTGTGGGATTAGTTTATTTAGAAAAAAAAAATGGAGAAATGAAGAATCTACACACTCTATAAAAAACAATAGTTCCTTAATAATTCTTAGTATGGTGGCACTTTTTGTTGAAACAATTTCTTCCTGTAATTTTCTGACTCGCGTTCTGTATTGGTACATGCTCAGAAAATTATTTATATATATATATATATATATATATATATAAGGGATGTAACGGTATCAAAACAAAAAGAAAAGTTTGCTCAGGCGAATGGAGCGAACGGGAGGTAACGGGAACTACAATTCCCATCAGTCCAGATGGAAATGGCGGGTGCTGCTATTAGTGGCGAAGGAAAAGAGATGGAAAGAGTAATTAATCATTACGGAGTAAGCGGGTTTTAAATCGGATGTGCGCATTACTGGATGTGTAGCGACAACAGACCGCAAAGGATGATGGTCACACCCGGGCTGATGGGAATTGTAGTTCCCGCTACCTCCCGTTCGCTACATTGGCCTGAGCAAACTTTTCTCAGAAGACCTATAGTTTTATCGAGTCATTTCGGTTTCTCTCTGAAAAGAAACGGGAAAGGAAAAAAAATCCTGTCTCTGTCTGAATATGTGAGTGAATGAGGTGAGTGTCTCAAATACTCATTCAGCACATGGGCCAGCTGCAATCATTTTATCGTCATGCGACCACGGTATTATCGAAATAAAGTGTTATTGCAGTTCGACGGTATTTACAATACCGTTACATCCCTAATATATATATTTTAATATAATTTAAGACTTTTTATAAACTCTACCACCTTAAATTAGTTTCTTCAACTTGCCTTTCTGGGGAAAAAAATTACATAATACTTAAAGAAAAAAATCCTTGCACTGACTTGGAATTTAAATGTATTTCTATTACTTATATTGCTCACCTCTTATTATGGTCCTGATTCACTCTAGTGTTAAACTCTTTGCAATCTTGCATTTTTCCACTGATACTTTGTTCTTTTTTCGATCCTTTTCTTTGCCAGATTGTTGGGTCTTGTTGCGTCAGTACCCAAGGGCTTTTTGTGATGCCAACATTTATATTTTCTTGCAAACTTCCATATTGATAGTCATTACCAAAATCATCTCCATCCACACTACACTCAACGGTAAATTCCTCTTGGGGGAGGCTGACCTGGTGTGTCCTGTATTGTGGTATTAGAATCTGATTTCTGGTTTGGTTTTTGGTGACAGGCAAGGCCTCGTCCACTGACTGCTCGTCCTTGCTTGGGGTCGTCTCCGGACCTTGTCCTCCCTTGGAGAACAGCTTGGGCAACTTTTTCATTGAGAATTCAAAATCCTTTAGCTTCTTGAAGGACGACTTCCTCTGGCCGTCTGACTGCTTCAGGTCTGCATGGGTCAAAGACTTGACTTTAGGCTTCAAAGTAGAACCGGATTTTTTTCCTGGAGTGCTTTCTGATGTGGTGTTATCAGGCACATCCTGGCCTGTTTTCTGTTCCGGCGAAAAAACTTTCCAGAGTGGATAATCCCCTGTCGGGTCCACATTGTCAGTCTGACTTTTTGTTCTACTTTTGGACGACTTCTCATTTGTAATCCGTTTTCTAGGAGTAAAAGCTTTTCCTTCCTTGTAAACTGAAGCTAGTGTACTCTCTTTCACAGTTAAAGCTTTATATTTTGGCTTGACATGTCCTCTTGAGGTAATGTCAGACTTCTCTGGTCGTCCAACATGGCTGCCTTTTAGTATGTTCTGTGCAGGTATTGGTGAGGCCCTTTGATCAGGAAGTAGAACGGAGGACAAATTGCCATATTCTTCACCTGCAGAGTGTCTACGCTGTGTGTTGTTTAACACGACTGGAATAAACTCTGCAGTTTGGGGTTGCAATACAGTTGGTGAAAAAACATGAGTAGCGTGAGGTTTGCTGGTTGCATTCCTTTCAGAAACTGCAGAGCCATTTGTAAGATTGTGACGGGTTTTCACAGTCCCATGGTTCTGGCCAGGTAGTACTTGTATAGGCTTCATATGGTCAACTGAAAACTCACGTACATTATGAGGAGAGGTGGCTGACGCTTGAGCTGAAATAACCTCAGCTTTATCATTATTTCGGGAACGCGGTAAACGCTGAGCGCTGTCCACTTGTTGCTGAAAATGGGACCGATACTCACTGGCGAAAACAGAAACCGGTTTCCATTCTGGTTTAAAGGGTTTAGAAGGACGTGGCTGTGACGCAAGTGCAGAGTTAATTGGAGATTGGGAACGGTCCAGATTAAGTGCTTGGGGTACTGATTTTTGTAATGGCATATACTTTGGTTTAGTGGCCAATGCTGGCTTTTCCACATCTATCACAGGTCCTAAAACACAGAAGAACAAGTAATAAGTCTACTAGAAGGTCAAGAGTAGTTCACAAACAGAACAGAAAACATTCACCATACATGATAGATTGTATGAGGGGCATTCAAGTCAAACCAGGACTTATAATTCATATAATCATCAAACTTACAATCATTGATTTGCATAAAATTGACTGACATTTACAGAAGACATCAAGCACAGTACAATGATGAGACTCTTGGTCACAGTACAACATTTGAATAGTGAAATGTTTTGAAGCACTCTGTATATCCGTCAATGACAAGCCTGACCATGGCTCGGAGCCACTGCAATCGTTCCCATGAACATTATGACGAGGGAATGACGGATCCTGGAAAATGGACAGAATACTTCTTGTAAGTTGCACCTGTCTTTTGGCACTGGGGAAGAGATGTACCTGTCTGTGGGAACTGTACATAAGTACAATCATTCACCAACACCACTTGCACATTACAGGACCTTGGCTGGGTGTTATTGCCTCATCCCCTGTACAGTCCTGACCTCACTCCAAGCCATTTCCTCATGGTAGGGACATTCCTGCGAGGCCAGCGTTTCAGACGTAAAGCAAGTCTCTGTTGTACTTTCTAGCTTAATGGTATCCAAGCACTAGTGCTGGGATAAGGGCATTATATGGAGAAAATGATGCATCAGAAGCCACCACGCAGAGACCTTTTCTTACTATAACTGTTGCTTTCCTAGAATCAAGCCACTCCTGTACCAGAGACAACGTCAGAAGCGTCTTTTTCTGGGCTCAGCAAAAAAAAAAAAAGAACTTGAGCAATGCCCAGTCTTCTTTTTAGATATAATACAGTGGGGCTTGCAAAAGTATTCGGCCCCCTTGAACTTTTCCACATTTTGTCACATTACAGCCACAAACATGAATCAATTTTATTGGAATTCCACGTGAAAGACCAATACAAAGTGTTGTACACGTGAGAAGTGGAACGAAAATCATACATGATTCCAAACATTTTTTTTTTTTTTTACAAATAAATAACTGCAAAGTGGGGTGTGTATAATTATTCAGCCCCCTTTGGTCTGAGTGCAGTCAGTTGACCATAGACATTGCCTGATGAGTGCTAATGACTAAATAGAGTGCACCTGTGTGTAATCTAATGTCAGTACAAATACAGCTGCTCTGTGACGGCCTCAGAGGTTGTCTAAGAGAATATTGGGAGCAACAACACCATGAAGTCCAAAGAACACACTAGACAGGTCAGGGATAAAGTTATTGAGAAATTTATAGCAGGCTTAGGCTACAAAAAGATTTCCAAAGCCTTGAACATCCCACGGAGCCACTGTTCAAGCGATCATTCAGAAATGGAAGGAGTATGGCACAACTGTAAACCTACCAAGACAAGGCCGTCCACCTAAACTTACAGACCGAACAAGGAGAGCGCTGATCAGAAATGCAGCCAAGAGGCCCATGGTGACTCTGGACGAGCTGCAGAGATCTACAGCTCAGGTGGGGGAATCTGTCCATAGGACAACTATTAGTCGTGCACTGCACGAAGTTGGCCTTTATGGAAGAGTGGCAAAAAGAAAGCCATTGTTAACAGAAAACCATAAGAAGTCCCGTTTGCAGTTTGCCACAAGCCATGTGGGGGACACAGCAAACATGTGGAAGAAGGTGCTCTGGTCAGATGAGACCAAAATGGAACTTTTTGGCCAAAATGCAAAACGCTATGTGTGGCGGAAAACTAACACTGCACATCACTCTGAACACACCATCCCCACTGTCAAATATGTTGGTGGCAGCATCATGCTCTCTTCAGCAGGGACAGGGAAGCTGGTCAGAGTTGATGGGAAGATGGATGGAGCCAAATACAGGGCAATCTTGGATGAAAACCTCTTGGAGTCTGCAAAAGACTTGAGACTGGGGCAGAGGTTCACATTCCAGCAGGACAACGACCCTAAACATAAAGCCAGGGCAACAATGGAATGGTTTAAAACAAAACATATCCATGTGTTAGAATGGCCCAGTCAAAGTCCAGATCTAAATCCAATAAAGAATCTGTGGCAAGATCTGAAAACTGCTGTTCACAAACGCTGTCCATCTAATCTGACTGAGCTGGAGCTGTTTTGCAAAGAAGAATGGGCAAGGATTTCAGTCTCTAGATGTGCAAAGCTGGTAGAGACATACCCTAAAAGACTGGCAGCTGTAATTGCAGCAAAAGGTGGTTCTACAAAGTATTGACTCAGGGGGCTGAATAATTACGCACATCCCACTTTTCAGTTATATATTTGTAAAAAATGTTTGGAATCATGTATGCTTTTCGTTCCACTTCTCACGTGTACACCACTTTGTATTGGTTTTTCACATGGAATTCCAATTAAATTGATTTATGTTTGTGGCTGTAATGTGACAAAATGTGGAAAAGTTAAAGGGGGCCGAATACTTTTGCAACCCACTGTAAGTAACTTTCTCATTAGTTTGGAACATAACCTCTCAGCCCAGAGTCTGGAGAAAGAGTGGAGAGGTACAGAATACAAAGTGCTTGTCATCTGCTGGTGTTGGTTCACTGAGTTTTAAGTCCAAAGTCAACCACTAAGCCACCGAGCCGCCACAGATGAGAAACAACTTAGAAGCTGAAGGCTGCTATCAGAGCAACCTGGTCTTTAATCACACCTCCGCAGTTTGTCAGGCTGATCACCTCCATGTCGCATTGATGCAGGAAAGTAAATTAACCTAATTTGTCCTAATTTCTCTATTGTAAATACTTTTAATTTAACTTAGTAAATATTTGATCATATTGAGATTTGAGATGTGAGCCATAATCATCAAAAACAACTTAAAATATTTTTTACATTACATGTAATGAATCAAGAAGACACTCAATAATGTTGTGTTTTATAAATATGTATAAAAGCATTCCTTGAAAACTCTGCGGACTGTTGTGTGTAAACTTCCCAAATTCTCAAACCAGCCTTTCCAGTAACCCTCCACCCCCCCCACCCCCCACAACCCAGACAATCTGCTCCTGCTGCATGATTGGATAACTACATAAATGTGCAGGTGTTCCTATTATTGCGCAAGGCGAGCATATATGCATAAACAAATGCAGTATAGTATAGGAAAGAATGTAAAACCTGTTAGGGATGTAAACCTCATTCCTCCTTCTAATAAGATATGATTTCAATTGCTAAGGCAATTCAGCTAATTCAGCTCAGCTGTTGACTTTGCTACGATTTTCTGATCTGCTTTATTCAGAATTTAGATTGCTGTTCATTCATGAATGAATGGGATACAGAAGTTACAGAAGTTGCAGAAAGAATCACCTCGGGTACGAGGCGGGGCACACCCTGGGGGTGCCAATGCATCGCAAGACACACACACACATTCTCAGACATTCAACAGCTCATTCACACACACACGAGGCAAGTTGAGAACCCATGCAATGTTTTTTGACTGAGTGAGGAAAACCGGAGTACCACTGAGAAAACCCACCAAGAATGGAGAGAACATGCAAACTCAATGCACACAGATACAAAATCGAACCAGTACCTTGGAGGTGTGAGGCAGCAGTGCTAACCACTAAGCCACCTTGCCTCCTCCTTTTAATAATCATAAACATTTACAATAGTACATAATATCTCACTCATCGTCTATACCGTGGCATCCTGTATACAGGGTCACGGAGGGACTGGAGCCTATCTGAGGAGACTTAGGACATGAACCGGGGTACAACTCTGGATGGGGTGCCAATTCATCACGGGACACACACACACACACACGTATATTGGACAGTCGGAGGAAACCAGAGTACTTGGAGGAAACCCACCAAGCAACATGCAAACACCGGTGGGAATCGAACCCAGACCCTGGAGGTGCGAAACGACAGTCCTAACCAGTGCCGTCTCCTTTTAATAATCATAAAAATGTATGATCATTTCATCATACATGATGTGCAGCCATACAGGCTAAAGTATTAAAGCTACACATGATTGAGGTCCATGTTGACAGATTACATGGGACTGGATTATACAACCACTTTTCTTCGAATTTAATATTAAAACAATTCCAATCTAAACTTTTCATTCTCACACCCTGAGATGATCTGTTCTTCACTTCCGGTCCTGATGAAACGAGGTCGGGTTCTGTTTTTTGTTGTTGTTTGTTTTCAAATGAAATGATTAAAACCCCTGGATACGGAAAGCAGGTTGTGATTGACATTGACCCAGGGGAGTAAAAGCGAGATTTCCGTTAGTGTGAGTGAGAAATGTAGTGCAGTAGCGTGAATGTTGCGCGAGCTGACAGGTGAGAGATCCTGGCGCGCGGCCCCGCGGCTCCGCTCGTCACTCACCTGCGCGCCGCTCCATGGCTCCGCTACCTTCTCTTCCTATTTCTCATTACTGCTCCCGGGTTTGTTCTTCTCTTTCTCACACCCGACACCTCAAATCTCAGTGTAATCCAAAAGGAAAAGACGTGTTGACATCAATATTTCACAATGCAGTAAGATTCCAAGCCGGCAGGAAGTCTAGAAAGATCCTGCGATCAAAAGTGAAAAATCACAACAATCCGAGTGGAAATTGCGCACTTTTTACGCAGCCGCAGAACAGGTATGATTCCCAAATCCGGTGATGTAACTAATATCACTTGACGATTCTCTAAATATTCGAACAGATTATTATTATTCCAAGCGGCTCCTGCCAGACCGACCTGCTCCAACGTATTAGTTTTAACAATATTTAGTCTATAAGTTTCGAGGCACGATTTCACTCTGGATCACACTTGTCTTGTGTGGCAGGTGCGCTACACAGACTCTCACTACTGCCTCCTGCTGGACTGACTTGGACTCACGCTTATTAAATTTCATAAACAACAATCAGACAGAACACTTGGTCTTGGTGCTGACCTTTTTTTTTCTTTTGTATGTGTGTGTGTGTGTTACATATAATACACAAAATGTGTGTGCCAAAAACCTATTTCAAAAGTTTATGCAACATGGTAGTGACCAAGCCACCTTCCCTAAAAAATAAAAAATTGATTCCCGCCAATCGTGTGATTGATTCCCACCTCGTGGTCTGTGTGCATAAAGTTTGCATGTTTTCCCTGTGTTTGGTGGGTTTCCTCTGGGTACACCTGGTTTCCCTCCCACATTGCAAAGACATGTAGAGAAGTAAGCTAATTGCCGTAGTGTGTGAATGAATGTATAAATGTTGACAGGAGGTCTAACCACAGTTGTTAAAAAAAAATTAGAATTAATAATAGTCACCATTAGCCCGGCACTGTCCCTAGTTAGACTACAAAGGTTCCCAGATGGAAGGATTTTATATGTGCCCCCAAATATAAAATATATGCCCGTAACCATGTCAAATTCATGCTGCAATATCTCAACAATGTAGAGTTTTAGAAAAACACACTTTTTCAGTTTTATGGGTATGAAATTGTAATCAGATGTGTTTCTTTTAATCTGATAAAAAATATAAATGTCTATATACAAAAATTAAGCATAGGAGATAAGAAGCATTAATATTTATGAAATATATGATGAAAAATGGTGTTATATGATCCTTTTTGAAAATTCTCTTTTTGACCTAGGTGAGACACTTTTTAGCAACAATACCATTTTTCGCCTAATACATTTGTGACTACTCTTGTGGAAAGATTTTTTAATAATTTAATGTATTATTATTATTATTATTATTATTATTATTATTATTATTATTACAGTTTAATTTGCTTGTCTCATTACCCATAGACAGAAGGATTTCCATAATGACAGACTCAGAAAATGCTTTATCCTCACAGCCATTTGGGTTTTCAAACCTCTCTTAGAGGCATGGGTATATACAGTAGATTAGGAGATCTAGGCTTAAGGCTAACACAGTGCTACCTGCAAACTCTTTTATCTTCTGGCTTTAGGGTCTGCTCACTTATTCTCAGCACTACTTATTATGCCAATGGGCTTAGACCTAGCCACCTGTCACTTTTCATGCTGTTCTGTTTGCACTGTTGTCTCTTTGTCACTGATACAATAATATTTGCACTGCATTATTATTACTATTTTTTTTCTCCTGGCGGCACTGTGACGTAGTGGTTAGCACTGTGGCATGCCACCTCCAGAGTTGAGAGTTCGGTTCCTGCCTTTTGCATGTTCTCGCTGTGCTTGGTGGGTTTTCTCCCACAGTTCAAGGGCATATAGATTGGCATTACAATATTGCCCAGTATGTGTGTGTGTTTTGTGTGTGTGCGCTATTTGATTTATTGACACCCAGTCCAGGGTGTACTCTCCCTCGTCTCTTGGAATAGGTTACCCAACCTGACCCTGTACACAGCATAACCAGTATAGAAGATGAATGAATAAATTAATAACTTTAGTCAGCTCTCACATCTTTGCTGTGTCTACTGACTATATATAAGATACATAGTGTGCGATGACATTGTTATTGTCCTCATCTATCTATCTATCTATCTATCTATCTATCTATCTATCTATCTATCTATCTATCTATCTATCATCCATTCTAATCTAATCTAATCTAATCTAATCCAATCTAATCTAATCTAATCCAGTCTAATCTAATCTAATCTAATCTAATTTATCTTAATTAATCCCTACTAAAACTCACCATGGATTTCTCTACCATACCATTTCTCTACCATGACTCACATGTTGCTGAGATACATCTGGAAAACATAACCAGCGTCTCTTGAGAAAAAAGCTATTTCCACTCTGGTTTTTGCAACCTGGTATGGTTTCACCACCATTGCAACAACAATGATAACAACTTTGTCATAGTGCTGGCTTGTAATTTAATTCACAAGTTCGTATTAATGCAATGTTTTAATTCTCTACATGTACATGTAATAACTAATAACATAGACACTTGTATGGTGGCCTCTCTATAGAAATGGATTAGAATGTGTGCAATTGTTAATATGGTAAAGATTACTGTAAGTTATTTATTTTGCTTTTATCAAATTTTAATTGTCATATTATCTTTAAGAGATGCTATGAGGAGTTATGACTGTTTTAGCTGATATAAGTGATAACAAGCTCTAACTCACTTTACAGATGTTGAGCAACATTATACTTATGTAATTCATTCATTCATTCATTTTCTATACAACTTAATCCTGTGTTCAGGGTCGCGGGGGACCTGGAGCCTATCCCAGGAGACTTCGGGCACTAGGCGGGGTACACCCTGGACAGGGTGCCAATCCATCACAGGGCACACACACATACACACACTCACACACACACTACAATTTAGGAACGCCAATTAGCCTAACCTGCATATCTTTGGACTGTGGGAGGAAACCGGAGTACCCAGAGGAAACCCACCAAGCACGGGGAGAACATGCAAACTCCATGCACACAGAGACGGGAATCGAGCCTGGCCGGGGGATCGAACCCAGACCCTGGAGGTGCAAGGCGACAGTGCTAACCACTACACCACCGCGCCACCTACTTATGTAATTATGAGCAGATAAAAATGTGTAATATTTTACTGAACACAAAACTGGCAAATTGCTGTTAGAGAACCAAAACTTAAATTTGCAACAGACCACATCATAAAAATGTACAGGTCCTTCTAAAAAAAATTAGCATATTGTGATAAAGTTAATTCTTTTCTGTAATGTACTGATAAACATTAGACTTTCATATATTTTAGATTCATTACACACAAACTGAAGTAGTTCAAGCCTTTTATTGTTTTAATATTGATGATTGTGGCATACAGCTCATGAAAACCCAAATACCCAATCTCAAAAAATTTGCATATTTCATCCGACCAATAAAAGAAAAGTGTTTTTAATACAAAAAAAGTCAACCTTCAAATAATTATGTTCAGTTATGCACTCAATACTTTTGCAGATTCTTGTGTCTTGTGTCTCTCAACTTTCTCAAAAAATCTAAAAAAAATTTGCATATCATGAAAAGGTTCTCTAAACGAGCTATTAACCTAATCATCTGAATCAACTAATTAACTCTAAACACCTGCAAAAGATTCCTGAGGCTTTTAAAAACTCCCAGCCTGGTTCATTACTCAAAACTGCAATCATGGGTAAGACTGCCGACCTGACTGCTGTCCAGAAGACCATCATTGACACCCTCAAGCAAGAGGGTAAGACACAAAGAAATTTCTGAACGAATAGGCTGTTCCCAGAGTGCTGTATCAAGGCACCTCAGTGGGAAGTCTGTGGGGAGGAAAAAGTGTGGCAGAAAACGCTGCACAACGAGAAGAGGTGACCGGGCCCTGAGGAAGATTGTGGAGAAGGACCGATTCCAGACCTTGGGGGACCTGCGGAAGCAGTGGACTGAGTCTGGAGTAGAAACATCCAGAGGCACCGTGTACAGGCGTGTGCAGGAAATGGGCTACAGGTTGCAAATTTTGCATGTCATTCAGAAATCAAGGTGCCAGAGTCTGGAGGAAGACTGGGGAGAGGGAAATGCCAAAATGCCTAAAGTCCAGTGTCAAGTACCCACAGTCAGTGATGGTCTGGGGTGCCATGTCAGCTGCTGGTGTTGGTCCACTGTGTTTTATCAAGGGCAGGGTCAATGCAGCTAGCTATCAGGAGATTTTGGAGCACTTCATGCTTCCATCTGCTGAAAAGCTTTATGGAGATCATTTCATTTTTCAGCACGACCTGGCACCTGCTCACAGTGCCAAAACCACTGGTAAATGGTTTACTGACCATGGTATTACTGTGCTCAATTGGCCTGCCAACTCTCCTGACCTGAACCCCATAGAGAATCTGTGGGATATTGTGAAGAGAAAGTTGAGAGACACAAGACACACGAATCTGCAAAAGGATTCCCGACCAAGTATTGAGTGCAGAACTGAACATAATTATTTGAAGGTTGACTTTTTTTTTGTATTAAAAACACTTTTCTTTTATTGGTCAGATGAAATATGCTAATTTTTTTAGATAGGGATTTTGGGTTTTCATGAGCTGTATGCCACAATCATCAATATTAAAACAATAAAAGGCTTGAACTACTTCAGTTGTGTGTAATGAATCTAAAATATATAAAAGTCTAATGTTTATCAGTACATTACAGAAAATAATGAACTTTATCACAATATGCAAATTTTTTGAGAAGGACCTGTATAATCCAATGAATAAGTGCACACAAACTGTAAATATAAATGGATAAAATATATTTTATTGTAGAATTAGTACAACAATTGTTATGTTACGTACATTAAAATAACACTTTTATTTTATTGTTGAAAAAGTACAATTAAATAAAATAAAATGTAAAATAATAGAACATTATAATTGAGGGTCGTAACAGCATAACTCCACCCTATACTGGTGATTACTGTTAACAGATAACAGCCTATTGCACAAAAATGTGAGTCTATTAAAATTTCAATTTAATCTACAAATTCGTACAATATGTATTAACCCTGAAACAACTGACAAAAATGGTATCAGATGCTATTACTTAGTGTAAACGTTTGTTTGTGTCCTTTAGCAAACAGGTAGAAATTTGTAAAAAAAAAAAAAAAAATTCGTACTGTTTGATATCATAGACATACTTTTTTATTAAAAATTTTTCACATTTTTCGCCAATAGTGGCAGTATATTTTAAATGCGATATCCAGGAAGTTTAAATATTGAGTCTAAGAAAGAAACCCAGTGACATTCTCTGTTTCACACTGTTTCCAGACTGAACACATAGGACTACACCTGTTGGGACAAATCTGGTTGTGCTTTGGCTTTAGTCCTCATCATGCTGCTGTGCTAGTGTGCGTAGCTTGTCCACCAACACTGGAAATCAGAAAAACACAAATAAACATGTTTTTATTCTCTTAACATTTTATGAAATGAAATTGTATATGTACTATCTATACATACTGTAATATACCTCCTATGCATCATAATATCAGCATAGCTACATCACTGTAGTTAACTTATCCTTCAATAAAGTCTTGCTGGTTCATTAACAAGGTGTACTAGGGTTACTGAATATTATTATGTAATTGGTTATATGTGCCAATACCTCCAGCAGAAGGTCTTTGGAACGGTTCAAATGAACGGCAAGCATTAATGAGATCCTTCAGCTGACGCGGACAGTCAGGCGGCAGGGGTTCCATCATCTTCTCCGCACACACCTTCTTATAAATGCTACTGGTGGAATTGCAATCTGTGTATAAAAGCAGGATGGATAACAGAGGGTGATTAAAGCTCTAAAGTAACATAACGTTCCGAAAATATAGATCGAGAATGTGAACTGCTACATGCCTTTAAAGGGGACTTGACGTGTTGCGATCTCCCACAGGACGATGCCAAAACTATGAAGATCACACACAACAGCTGTGAGCTACTAAACTGTAATGTACAATAACCTAATAAGACTGAGTTTGCCTTCTTGTTTACCTGTAGATCTCACAGGCTTTGTCATACTGATGGTTTATGTCTTGCAGCTGCTGTGGAGAAATGTATATCTTCAAGCTGTTCCTCTTCTGCTTACAGTTCTGTAGGGATATTTCTGTCTTTGCCAACTCAAATCCTCCAAGCTTGAAAGACAGATATACATACATTTGTCTGATTTTTGTTTTTCATTTACTCACCCTAGCCCTGAACTTAACCAAAGCACCCAACAGAAATGCTTTTGGCTCTTTTCTGAGACCTGGGAGACCTGCCAAATGTCCTCACACTGTAAAAATTGTCAGATATCAATTTTCTTGTGCTATAAGACTAAAACACGATGATATATTTGTCGAAACAAACTTTTCTGAAATGCTGTTTAAATAGAGGGGAATGTAGGTGATAAGTACACTGATCAGCTACAGTATAGCATTAGGTTCCCCTTGTGCCACCAAAACAGCTCTGATCCATCCGAGGAAATGTGATACATTGGCTTTACTGTGGGATCGGACCTACTTTGGACCCCACAGGTATAGATGCTTGGGTGCGGATGTTACCAGTTTATTAATTGATAATCAACGTTAATCAATTCACCTGGCAGTGTTGTTATGCTATGGCTGATCAGTGTATCTTAGTGATCTCAAATGATCATTGCTATGGTCAAAACACCATTGACCATTTATAACATTTACAGTATAACAGAACTTGTTGATAGTACCTTCACTCTGTAGCCAGCTGACACCAGAAACTTGCAGCTAGTGATGCAGCCATGTACCTTAAACATCTCTTCTGACTGATGCAACCTGCAGTGGAAAAAAGAGATACAAGCAGTTTACATTGATTTACAACACACCTCTGTAGTCCAACTGGGGACCCTGGAGGCCAATGGTGACCAGTTGCATTTATTCCCATTTTTACGACCGTGGTAGGACTTCCAGTTAACATTCACAAACGCATTCATATACTATGGGCAATTTGGGAATACCAATTAGCCTAATCTGCATGTCTTTGGACTGTGGCAGGAATCCAACCAAGCACGGGGAGAACATGCAAACACTCATGCACACAGATGCCAAGGCAGGAATTGAACCCTGACCCAAGGCGACAGTGATAACCACTAAGCCAACAATATCTTGCACCAACAGAAATAAATGGCATGTTTGACTCAAAATAGGCCTTAATTGAAGACATCTGCTTAAAAATCAACAAGACAGGAATGCTGTGTAAATGCTAGTGTTTTATGGGATACCTGTATAATCCTTGCGCTGCATCTCGACACATGTGGATTTTTCTGTCCCAGGGTAACTTACTGGTACTGTCAAGCACCTGTCTTAGATTGCCCTTCTCACAGAACTCCATCACTATGAGGTAGGTTGGTTTTGGGCCTACAGCACAACATTAAAAAAAGAGATTTGAAGAGAAATATGAAAAGAGAAATTAGCTAAAATATTTGTCACCAAAAGAGCAAATCCCCAGTTTTATATATTCCCTGTGTTAGTTCATACAGTATAAAATTCAATTCAGGCATTCAATTCAAACTGGGACTTTTGAATGTGCAGAACACAGTTATGAGGGTAAAAATTGCCTTTATTTCTCTATATAATAATACACAAATGCACTTATACCAGCATTTCACCAGTGTTTAGATACCGTCAAGGTAGACGGTTTGTCCTTATGCTGGAGCCAAGATTGGACTGCCTCCTTCATGTCTTAAACACTGGTCTCCCAGGAACTCCTTTAATCTCTTCCACAAGGTGCAACAAGTTATCCTCCGATTTTCATGGAACAATTTTCAATAGCCTATATCTAAATTAAGCACTTCAAGACAAGGCTGGAGAATTTGACTTCAATAGAATGTGTCATGCATACACTCACTCATGCCTAGGGGCAATCTAATATAATTAGTCTGCCGTCCTGCATATTTTTAGAAATTGAAAGGAAATTGGAAAACCCAGAGAAAATCCCCTGGGAAAATCCTAACCTCCATACAGAGAGTAACCTAACACTAAACCAACAATATAGGTCAGGATCAGGATCAAATCGTTGTGAGGTGGCTACACGCTGTGTGACGACCCTCAAGGCAGTGTATATTTTTAATATTACCAGTTACCACTGTACATTTCTTTAAGCATTCTGCATTATATAACTGTAATGCAAGAAAATGCCCTTAAAATCTGATCAGGTTGAAGATGTTATAGTGGTACCTTACCATTCTCATTCTGAACACAGATCCCGAACATCCTCAGGATATGAGGTGACTCGAAGCGTTTCATAGTCTCCACTTCCTTATTAAAAATGCTTCTCACTTGTCTGGAGACAAACAAGAAATACAGTCAGACTGACAGATCCTGAAATTGAAACTTTGTTGAATAATGGAAATAACAAACCATTTTTTACTTTACTAAGACATGTAATTCTGACTGAACTATGCTCTTAAAGCAAAGTTCAAGACATTTTCGCTATCAGAAAAGGTTTAAGTGGTATGTGTATAGAAAGTTTTTTATATATAGTATCTTTATAGAGAGTCTTTCTCATGTAATCATCACCTACTGTGGGCTGGTGTTTACTGGATATGCATATTTCTTGATGGCCACGGTGAACTTGTTATACTCTCCTTTGAACAATTCAGAGTTCACACACTTCATGATTGGCTCGATGGGAAGGTCATAGGTCAATTCCTCAGGTCTGATCTCTCTGATGTCTTGCAGATGAAGGCTGGGTCTTCTCACTGCCAGGGACATTTAAAGTAAATTGTATGGTTTACTAATTCATGGAAGACTGCTCCTTCGGTAACCTCAAATATAGTTCTGTGCAAAAGTGTTGAGCCACCCCTCTTTTCTTCATGTTATTCATTCATTTATTTTCTACACCACTTATCCTGTTCAGAGTTGCGGGAACGTTTTACCATGAAGATGGTCCTGGCCTCGGCTGATGCAGACAACTGTTCTCTGAGGACTTGTGACTGCAGTCGCTCCATAGTCCAGGATTAGAATTGCTTACAGTTTTGTACCTGATCCTCCAATAATGAACTGTACTGCTATTATATTGAACATCCAGCCTCCTAATACACAGTATGACTGCAAAACAATTCCTGCTATCCGTTATCACCCTGGTTCCTATTACGTCTGTTTCCTCTCATGTTTTCTTCCTATTGCCATCTTCTCGTCTTGCTCATAGGGGACAATCTGATCATTTTTATTCATATGTGTTTTCTCACTCATTTCATACTCATTTCCTAATTCTCTTTTGATTCTGTAAATAGTAACAAAAATTATGCTATACAAATAAATTCAATTGAATACACTACAGCCAATATGGGAATATCAGTGAGCCTAATTTGCACTATTAGAACTATTCCTTAGGACTACATAAAAATAGAAGAAATGCTGGCTCTTTGGAAGCAAAACATAAAGAAATGAATGGTATCCCAACAGTTTTGTTTGTACACAGTACAGTTATATTCAATGACCTACATGATTCCAGTATGCCTTTAATGTCCTGAACATCTTTCTGAGTTTGTTCAACTTTTACATGCACAGCATCCACGTTCACTTTATTCTTTTTGTTGTCATCTGCCAAAGACTGAAGCACTGTTAAAAAAAAAAAAAGAAAAACATTTTATAGAACATTGCACCAAGTAAGCTGAGAATGTGAAAAAAATTCTCAGCATCTGAGATCAATATGGAGATATTTTAATTGATCTTCTTAAATACATACAATTCTGCAGCTCATCACAGTCACATCGTCTGTCATCTTCATCCTCTTTCCTCCTGTTGTCCTCTTTGAACACTTTTTCCATCCTTTCTCTCTGATCCACCTGTAGAGCCAGTGACAGCAGTTGGGCTGCATCGTTCAGACGCTCGTTCAAGCTCCCAAACTCCTCGCCGAGGTCAAATGCCTTCACGATGCGTTTCAGGCAGCTGGATGAGGCGTATTTTTTCACAACTTCTTCAGCAGACTCCAAAGTGTCTTTAAGCTCTCGTAAGCCCCTCTGTACAATTTCTGGATTTTTACCCAAACCGCTATGTTTTACAGCATTGACCAGTTCCACCAGTGCAGACACTCGCTGTACCAGACGTCTGCAGCGCTTCTTGTTGGCTTTTACCTCATCGCAAATAACATACAATTTCTCTGCTATAGACAGAATTGGGTCTATGAAATCCATGATTGCTACAAGAAAGGGAAACAAAAGAGAGTAAGCAGCAGAAGCATATAACAGAAGCAATAAGAAGTAGAAATTGTCGTATTTCAGAATTTAAGCTTTTTAGTTAAGTTTTAAGCTTGTAACATGACATCATCAGTTCACATAATGTTGGACTGACACAGAGCTACATTGGAGCACGGCACTTAACTGCTCATATGTCTGTGCTTGACTGGGCTGACTCTAAATCACTTTTCATGATCTCTTCAACATAATTCTTCCTTTACTACACACTGAACAGTATACATTTATTTTGCTCTTTGCAATTTAGTAATGTCTGTCACTTTTCAAATTTAGCCATGAAACCTCCAACACTAAACTGGCCAGTGTTTCAGTTTCATTGATAAATAATGGTTTTAGAGTTACACTAGGCCATGATAATTTTTTGAGGATATATTAATTAGTTTTGATTATGTTTAATAGTTTTTTGTTTGTTTGTTTAGTCTGATTTGTCTGTGCTGCTTAATTATACTGAAATGTTTGCAGGAGAAACTCAATGTTTTATTATATTAAAAAAGATTATGACTAATATACATTGAAACACTTACATTTAGGCATTTGGCAGACGCTCTTATCCAGAGTGACTTACATTTTTATCTCATTATACATCTGAGCAGTTGAGGGTTAAGGGCCTTGCTCAAGGGCCCAACAGTGGCAACTTGGTGGTTGTGGGGTTTGAACCTGGGATCTTCCGAACCGTAGTCCAATGCCTTAACCACTGAGCTACCCCTGGCCCCCCCACTTATTCTTTGGCATAAATTGGCAATTTGTCTAATTAGGTAAAACTTGCAAACAATCTACTTTGACCATTTTGGGAATGGCATCAAGTAGACCAGAAGAAGGTGTAGTTTGCTTTGTATGTCATGGAATTGCCAAATTGCACAGAACTAGTAGTTCTGTTGAATTCATACTAGTAGTTCTGTTAAGTTCATATTGAATTTTGCAAACGTTTGGTTATAAATCCTTTACTGTATTCACACAATTGTAGAATATGCTAAACATGTATTCCCAAACATGTGCATTTTATGTAACAAGTAAAATGTACACTCTGTCCCAATACATATGACTTCACTTTCATTTTCTAAATATCCAAAAATCACTGCGGAAGATATGCACACCCCCAATTAAAATGCTGTGTGTCCTTACTCAGAAAGTCAGATGGTCTTTTTCCGTGCATTTTTGTGTGCGAGGAAAAATTCTCACAAAATCTCTGAGTTTGCGTAAACATTCAGAACCTTTTCACTTATGCAACATAAAAAGGGCAGAAGCCTGGAAGTGAAACTTGCTTAGCAAGTAGCGAATCACACACAGCCTTACTGCTACATAATGCTTTCTTTACTACAATCAGAACAGTACACGTTTATTTAGCTCTTTGCAATTTAGTAAAGTCTGTCACTTTTCTTTAATCTTTAATAGTTGGAGTTTCTTTAAACACAGTAAAGCATTTTTAACACAGGATCAACCATGATAAAACTTCTATTAAACTAAGAATAAGTGTTTCTCAAAATTCAGAAGCACTTTCATTTTTGATATTTAAAGGAAAGCACAAGGTTTCACAACAGTCGTCCTGTACAGAAACAGAACTTACATACTTTCATAAATAAAACACTGCATGACCAACGATAAGTTATTATCTGTTACATATTATTGTTATAGTCATTATCAGTTACTTGTATAACCTGAAACTCCTACAAGCTACAAAGTAACAACTCTGCCATAGTTTATTCAGCTTAGCTTTTAGGCAAAAGAAATGTAAACAGGCTGGCACAGGTTAAACTATTCAACTAATTCGTAGCAGCAATGGTTAAAAATAAATAAATAAATAAAAAAAATAGACTTTTTAATTGTCTAAATATAGTTACTACAAGAGTGTACATCACTATCAGACAGCAGAAAACAAAAGCCCTATGTGCTGATCTAACAAACACACACAATGAAATGAATAAGAAAAGTTTAGTCACGTTACTCACCAGTGCAAACCACTTCTGGTCTCAATGAACTACAACAGCAGGAAACTCCTGCTTTTAGTGGAATCTAAGCCACGCCTGTTTGCAATGCTGAACTATACCCCCTTCTCTAAGCGCTGTGTGTTAACCTCGCCACCTCTAATGTCCATACTCACCCTCATGTGTAAAAAAAAAAACCCTAGCCATGAGGCAATACATGTACACATAACTATGCATTTATTTATATATACCCCAAGGGGCAATTTATCATACCCAACTGACATGCTGGCTTGTTTTTGGGAGGTAGGAAGAACCAGAAATTCCAGGGGAAACCCAGACATAAACAGGGAAAACATTCCAGTCTCCATGCAGGCTCTAACCCCAGCTCAGGACTGAGTCACTGTTTACTGTCTCTTTAAAAAAAAAAGGAAGTTATAGTTAGTAGACTTTGTAATTCAAACACACATTCAAGTTCTATACAGTTATATTCAAACGAATGAGTTTTTTTCTCACACTATCTTTGATGTATGATGATTTATTTTTTTTTCTCATGAGTTTATCCTCATTGATTTGAAGCTTATCAAAGTTAAACTTGCTGTTTATTTCCCATAGCAACATGACAGAAAAGAATACATCTACAGTATATTAATGACAGTACATTCATACAGTATAACAAGCTCTTAACTGTCAACGTTCTGCATTAACAATGCCACAGACTTTAGCAAAGTCTTCTGAGCCCACAGTTTTCTTCCTTCCTTCCTGTTTCACTGTAATATCATGGCACAAAGGAAACAGCATTGTGGTGTCAGCATTTTCTCGCTATCTTTCAGCAACAACGTCGGTTTTCATCTGTCTTCAAGAACTTCTTGAGAAAGAAGAGCTGAAGATATCCAGCCATGATGATGACGAAGCTCTGGAGGACAGACCAGGCATTCACGTAGTAGGACTTGGACTGAAGCAGGAAGTAATCAGCCCCTCTTCGCATCCGTGCTACGTTATAGAAGCGCCGCATGTGCTGGGTTCGAAGGCGTAGCATATTTGAAATGTCCTGGGAAGAGAAAGCAACATAGGAATTGAATGTCTTACCTTGAGGGTACTTTCTTTATCAGCTGTTGTATTACTTATTACAGAGATTTGTCTGATTTGAGACAATATTTTTACAATGTGACTTTAGATAGATTTGCATTAGATCTTAATGTTGCTGTTATTTACTGTATATATGTTATTTTATATGCAGCAACCACTTTTAAATCCTGCGCTCAGTAAAATATTCATGAAAAAGTTCAAATTCAATGGCTGATCATTTTAGTTCATGAACTATTGTAACCGACATTAACACGATGTAAAGCGAGCACACTGAACATGACTTGAAAAGCAGGTTAATTTGTCTAATAATATAATGATTATATAATAATGAATCACCAGCCACTTTAATGGGAACATCCACCCAGCCAGGCAGGATGTACTGTAGCAGTGCAATGCATAACATCATGTGATTGGAGATCAAGATCTTGAGTTAATGTTCACATCAAGCATCAGAATGAGGAGACAAATGTAATCTCAGTGACTTTGACAATTGTTGGTCTTAGACAGTCTGGGATGAGGATTTTCAGAAACATCAGATTTTCTATTTTTTTTTTCTCAGATATCAGTCAGCACGAGTTGAAATGGCAGTTGGAAATGATTTGTTAATGAAATTAGTCAGAGCAGAATGGCCCGACTATTTTGAGCTGAGGTAACTCATATAATCTCTCTTTACAACTGTAGTCAGCAGACAAGCATTTAAAAATACACCCCATGCTAAACCATGAGGCAGTTGAGCACAAAACCAAAACAAGAATCTGAGGCGACAGTGACCACAAACTCACCAAAACTGGGAAGTTGAAGATTGAAAATCATTTTGCTGGTGTGGGCCTGTATATATTTCCATCAATTGCACTCTTGTTACATGATTAGCTGATTGGATAATGGACTAAATGATTAATGAATTGAATGATGGTACAGGTGTTCCTATTAAAGTGGCCAGTAAAGGATATGGTATCCGTTGGTCTTGGAGTATGTAACTATTTAATGAGGTACCTTAATATTGAAAAGAGTGCTGTTGAAGACCTCTACATCCATTTCATTTTCCCTCTCCGTCTCTGACTCTTCTTCGGGGTATACGCCGAAGTTCAGGAAGACTCGCATATCACCGAAATGGTTGTGATAGTTGGCAAAACACATCTTGTAAAAACCTGAGAGGGGAAAGAGCGAGAGGGAGAGAGACAATAGATCATGTATCTATTAACACATTAGTGTTAAAAAATATCCATGTTTGAATGATACTAAAGGCATTCCTTGAAGTCAAGCTTAAACCTCCTGTACTATCCTACATACTGCAAACACTGAATACTAATAAGGGTGGGCCTTACAATTTTACCGATACAACTTAACCTACAAAGGGTAGTATGAAAAGCAGGAACCTAACCAATCACTGTCAACTTGATCGATACACTTAATACGGTTGCACAGCTTATCTACAGGTAGATCTTAAATCTTAAAATATCTTTACATCACAGGGCCTACCACTACACAAGTACCCAGTTGAGGTCCTAGGACATAATCTTAAGGGAAAACAATTTAGCAAAATCATCATCTGAATTAACTATTATAAAGCATTTAATCAAGATTAACCATGATGCCATAATTGCCATAATTATCATAATCTTATTAAATGCACTCTTCGTCTGCTCTGATCCTGTAAATATGATTCATGTTATTTGAGAGATTTGCTGTACCTGCTTCCTTTACTTGAAAGTTTATCTGGCCCATAGTGTTATCAGTGTAGGAAAGGAGAATGCCCTTAGGAGAGAAAACAGAAACTGCCACATGTCTGTTTGCAGTCATCCCAGACACCCACTGAACCTGGACACATGGACACGTGGACATACTGCATTATCTGTATCAGTTTCCAAAACAAATTATTTCAAGATTTTAGGTTCAATTAAATATAAATATCTGTAAAAGCCTAGTGTTCAGACATTCCTGGCTGTTTTGTAGAAGGTAAAGAAACACATCAGATAAGTCAGTGAAGGAACAAAAAGAGAAGATAAGTAGAATGAGAACCAAGGCAAGGTCACTTCACTACATAGTTCACTTGTCGTAGTTCCACAATTCACTCTAAAAACTGCTAGATTTACTTAAAAAGAGTAAAAAAGTCTACAAGCATACCCTCAAAGACGATCAACTCATTCTTAATAACAAAGAAGCAAATTCCAAGCCTGAGATCAAACTCACCATGTAAGTCAGGTAAAAGCGCCTGTCCTGATGAGCAAAGTGCCAATAACACTGTGACTCTGTGCCAGACAGCAGAAGAGCAAAGTCATAGTGATCTGCTGCATGAAAGAACTCATAACCTTCGTCTCCTGGATCTGAGACACTTTCGCCCAACTGTCCCGAAATGGGAAAGATGAGGAGGACTACAGTGCAAAGTATGAAGCTCATGTCTCCGACTCTTACCACACATCTACACGCAGCCCTGGCTTCTGTTCAAGGGCATACAGTATACTGTAGGGCAGAACCTGATAAATATACTATGCAGAGCTTCTGGGCAGCTACTTAAGAATGTCCTCATAGTATTAATCAGAACATAGTTTCAAAAACAGATATTCAATGTAATGGACTTTAATTACAGCTACGGCATGTGTAAACCTTTTCATTCCTCAAGCCGTTTAAGCGACAAAAAGGACAATGAACATCTTTTTCAATGTACAGTATCTAAAAAATTAAATAAGTAGACAGGAGGAAAACAAATGTAAACGTAACGTATCCTGCAACAAAATAATCCAGAACATGAAAAAAGCTAAATTAATAGAAATAAGATGACAGGGTCCTGTAGTAGGTAGTCTCACAGCTCCAGGAATCCCAGTTAAATCCTGATCTCAGGTTGCTGTCTATGTGCGTTGTACCTCCAAAAGCACGACAGTAAGTGGCTTCTCTAATTGCCCCTAGAAGTAAACGAATGTGCATGGTGCCCTGTGTGATGTACTGATGATCCATCCAGGGCCCGGTTTCCCGATAACGATTGATCTTAGCGCTAAAGAGCGTTTTCTACGAGTCATTTTGAGAACGTTCGTTATTGTTTCACGTGCGTTTCCCAAACATGCACTTAACACAATTGCACGTAGCCCTGCTTTAAGTGCTACTTAGGAGTCACTAGGGTTAGGGTTAGAGATATATCTCACGTTGGTCACGTGCTGAAATGTCACGCTGTAGAATGGATCGTCATTGTTGCACATGCTGTTTTAGCAATCCATCTAACCTTTGATTTCTGTTTTTTTTACGTGTGTGAACTTGACTAACATCAAAAGTTCTGTAATTTCTTCTTGAGCAAGTTTAAAAAACATAAATTAACTGGAAATGCCATTCTGTAAAAACACTGTCTTGCTCCAATCTCGCATAAAACTAATCTAACAGTTTTAACAGCATAATTTTCGATATTTATATGAAACCGTAATTACTTAAATAGAATTATTTATCAATTTCTTTACCAACCATTGCTTAACTCACATTAAAATAAATAAATAAGTACATAAATAAATAAGCTCTTGTTTATTTTTGAAAAGTTTAGCCTTGAAGATAATTATCTTCACCTGAAGTGCATTTGCTAATAGGAGAAAATGTAAATAAGCACATACCCAGGGGTGGAGAAATTAGCAAAATGGCTGAAATCTAAAAACAAAGAAAAGACATTTTTCAAAAAGAAGAAATTAATATTATTTTAGAGGAAGTGGAGCTCTCTTTGTGCGACAAAAGTGCTGTGCTGTAATAACAGTAACAGCTATGTTGCACAACATTGCAGCGAGGGCAAGAATGCCTTTGGACGTCAGGGAGGAAGATGAAGAGGAGGATGAAGAGAATGTAGTCGAGATGAGACTTGATGATGCTCAACCAAGACATGTTCAATACATGGCTGAGTTTCATGCACACCAGGAAGTCATCCTTTATTTGTGTCATCTTTAAAGCACATTAAATAATTTTTATTAAATACATTTGTACTGTACCCTCGAAATGTCCATATACAACAGTGTACTTTTGTTTTTCATTCTAACATTTATGTCATTTTTATTTTATTTCTTTATTCATTTTTATTTCTATATTGAATTGTGTAATGAGTAGAAAATAGAAATGAATAAAAATATACATACAAATAAAATGAAAAATTACTTTGAATAGAAGTAAATTTTAGGTGCAATTTGCCGGTTATCCAGTAGGGGCCTTCATTATTCTGTCTCCTTACGATGATCTTAAGACTTTACGATTACTCCAGAGCTACTTAAGTTACGATGGTTTTGGGAAACGCAGCCCAGCATGTTTTCTTACCTTGACATTTATTTTACATTTATGTTTATTTAGTTATACCAATTTTAATGGAGGACTAAATGACATAATTATAAATAAATAAATGTGTGAATAAATAAGTAGTCCTCCATACATTTTGGGTTCCAATCCTGCTTTAATGGAGATTTCAGTCTGGTGTATAACAAACTGTCAAATTATCATTCACTTATTCATTAATCTTGCTAATGACTATTGCAGTTCTTTTCACTGGAACTGAGAGGCCCAAACCTGTTCCAGCACGACAATGCCCCAGGGCACAAAGCGAACTCCATGAAGACATAGTTTTCTAAGGGTGGAGCAGAAGAACTTGAGTGGGATGCCTTCAGCGAAAAGTTATGGTTATCATAAAAGCAACGGAGGGAATAAATCTAGAATGGAATCTTTAATGTGTGCAAACATTCAGACGATTTATGTATTTAAAAAAAATCCAAAATATAACACAATGTCTTGTCAGTTTAAATAAAATTTATTCTTTAATTTGTCCTTTGCAGTCAACTGTAGAAAAAGAAAATGGAAGCACCAGAAATTAGAGAGCACTAGAGAGCTTTATTCACTTTTTCTATTGACATTTTTGCTACTGACACTGAAAGAATAGCACAGGCAGAGGTACAGTAGGAAAAACCATTTATTTTCATTCAGACATGTTACCATCATTATTTATAAAGAGCAGATCAACAGCGTGGTTTTTCTGTCTCTGTGGTCTGCTTGGTGTTGAAAAGCCTTTTAAGGAAGTAGAGCTGCAGGTATCCAGCCAGGATTATGACGAGGCTGAGCACAGTCGACCAAGTGCTGACGTAGTTCAAGTTGGATTGCAGCAGGTAGTAATCAGCTGCTTTTCTCATGCGCCCGACTGCATAGTAGCGCCACATGTGGAACACAGACGACTGCAGCTTATTGGAGCTATCCTGCACAGACAATCAGCATGGTTTCATTAAAAAGCATGGATTAAAAACTCTATCAGGTGTTTGCACAGTTCAGTGTTTGATCTGTATCTAAGAACCATACACAGCAAATGAATGTTACTGTATACAGTATATTAGATATCGCAGTTATCTTACATCAATAGTGTCAAGTGTGCTATTCAGTTGTTTCATATTTTCGTCTTTCTTGGAATCTCCTGAATCCTGATAGTACACACCAAAGTTCATGAAGACCTGCATGCTGCCAAAACGGTTGTGGAAGTTGCTAAAGCACATCTGATAAAAGCCTGGGGAAAATATTAATATCTTGAAATTCATGTGCAGAAAAGTGTTTAGTTACTATATAGTAAAAACAGCAAAAATGTCAAATTAAAGAACAAAAGGAGCAATCAAATGACATACTATATTACACTGTATATACAGTATACTATATTACTGTATATTGAATTTCAGATAGACAATAAGTAATTTAAAATAAGTCACCAGTCTCTTTAGCATTGAAGGCAATCTCCCCAGTGACATCATCTGATGTGCCCACAATAAGGCCACTTGGAGCGTTCACAGTGACTGACAGATGTCTGTTAGCACCCACACCTGTCGCCCACTGAACCTGAGCACACACGTCACAAACAGGCTTATTTACTGACATATACTTATAATAGCTTAGATAATAGACATAATGATTTGGATAAAATTAACATATACAGTATATGCATATACAGTATTGTGTAAAAGCCTTGTGCCATCCCTCGTTTCTTCATATTGAATTTAATGACATTATGTAAATGAAATTAAATTAATATGAGCAAATATTTTATAGTAACAGGCTGTAAAGTGCTTAAAGATCCAATTAATTTTTTTTTATAACCTCAGCAGCAACGTCACTTCCACTCTGTTCCAACCCCTCAGCATTCAGCATCACCAGTATAATAATCAGTCAATGAGATTCCTCAAGAGTACATTAAAAATATAGAAAGTCTGTCTCTTTGGAAGCAGAATATGAAGAAATGAGGTGCATAGTAAGACTTTTGCACAGTACTGTACTTGAACACAGGTACATACACACATACATAACATGTATTTATGTATATATACGTAGATGCTGTGTTGTGTATAATGCAGTTGGTCACAACCCTGCTACTAGAAGATCCCATGATCTGCAAATTTTTGTATTTTCCAGCGCACCTGATTTAATTAATCAACAAATTAACAAATTAACATCCTTTTCAGAATTCAAGTGGGTGTGATAGAGCGATTCTATTAATCAATGTTAAAAAATACACAATTATATAATGCAAATTTAAAACTGGAGCTGATGACTTTAAACACCATTGGGTTTAGGATGAAATATATATGACACAATTTTTAGATGTTCTTTTAGATGTTCGTAGACAGTTTTACACAATAAAACAGACAGTAATTGCAGTTATGTATTTTGTCGTCTCCTATGGTTTTATGGTAGCACTGAACAGTCTGAACTGCCTTGCTATATTCACAACTGATAATATACATTATATTTCCATATTCTTCCTTTTCAAAACGCAGTGGCTACTTTGAAAGACTTAATTATGAAGCATTATTAAATACATTTATAAAACAGTATACTGTATACTTTTTTTTTGTAAAATCAGACATATTGCACAAGCTTTTATTAACATTCCAAACCCTTATTATTATTACATCAACCAATTGTCTAGAAACATATTGTAATTCATATGAATACATGTTACAGATGTTGTAGATGGAAATTTGGTTAAAACATACTAAAATGTTCCTTTAATTAAGTCATTTGGCTATGCGTTCTGCACATTCTGGGCTTCCATAGGGAATGGCCATATGGTGGCTAAAACAGTTCTAGTTCATCTTAAATGACTTTTCATAAAAAATTTTATTTCTCATTTTGAAACCTTATGGTTGTACCAACAAGTGCATAACTACAATTGATTGAAAATAAATAAATAAATAAATAATCAGTTCCAGTTTTAGCCATGGTGCTGCATGTCCCAGCAATAATCCAGAAAATATATTTGAAAAATTAAGCAACATATTACCATGAAATTGAGATAAAAGTATTCGCTGTGGTGTGCAAAATGCCAGAAGCACTCGGCGTCTAAGGCAGGCAGCACAATGGCAAAGTCATACTGGTCCGCTCCCCAGAACAGCTCCTGGTCACTCATTTCAGACTGCGGATCCTTTCTCGCTTTCCCACAATTCCATCCTAATATCAGAAACAAAGAGACAAAACCAATAATACCCTTCCCTAACATTATAAATCTATACAGAGTGTATCCACTGACTGGTTTATTCAGAGTAGAAGTTGAGTTTCTAATGTCTCTTTGGAACGGGAGCAGATTATTAACCTGACGTGTGAACCTGGGAAATGTGCGAGTGGGAATCTGTACGTCCGGTCACAGGTGCTGCTGGGATCTCCCTCGCAAGCTGCCCTCCAAAGTGTTTTAATACACTCTTATTACTCTGAACGTTTAATCACTCAGCAAAAAAGCTGGTGGGTTTAATTTAATCTATTTGCAATCAAATGATCTATTTCAGCTTCTCGACACTGATGGGTCAAAATATGTTGATTAATTTTCTATAACAGCACTTCTGACAGTAATGTTAGCTGTATTTCAAATCACAGATTAATACTGTATTAATGTGTTCATTCTTCATAAATTGTTGTTCTTACAATTGCAACTACAGTAATTCACACGAATTTGAATTGCAGTGCACCGTGTAAACTATGTATACTGTAGCAATAAGAAGATTTAATGTGATGGAATATAACAAAGAAAAATATCTATTTGTTTACAGTATATGATTAATATTTCTGAACATTTATGGTTAATGTGCTTAAGGTACACAAAACTTTCTTAACATTTATTTTGACATTTATAATTCTGTTTCTGCAACACAATGACTCAACATATATTTTATCATATTGGTAATCTTGATTATCTAAACCATATTGTCACTAAATTATTACTTTTTCTTACTGATATGTCACCACCATTATGTTCTATTGAGCATAACTGTAATATTTTACAAGTAATAAATTACTTTATGAACAACTTCAGTAATATTTTTGTTTGTGTGTAAGCTGTTATCTAAAGGACTTTCAGATCAGGCTTACACAACACTACATTTCCTATACAGGCATCACTTCCGGGTCCCTCAGATTCTCCATGTGAATAAATAACGTGCTGAAAGAGCAACAGTCTTAGCCACGCCCACTCACGACTGACGATCGGTGACGTGTCGGTCCGCGTCCAATAGCAGTTCATTATAGTGTTTAGTGCGGAAGTGTGTATTTACGGGGTTTTAACTTGGAGGAGCCACGATGACAGCAGGCAGTTCAGTAGGTAGTATTGATTTAAAGGAAGAGATTATTTCTTCTTTAAAGAAACACGACATTGAAGAAGAGTTTTCTCATTTGTCCTCCCGTCCAAAAGCGTCAGTGCTCATCCCGCTTTTCGTAAGAGAGGGCCGTGTGCACGTGCTGCTTACTGTGCGCTCTGCCGCGGTGAGTGGACTTCACTCTCACCTCCAAAGGAAGTGCTTGTTACACTTGGGTTTTCTGCCTTTATCACAAGTCCAGGTTGACTTGAACACCCCATGTATATTATTATTATATGTATATCTATGTAACCTGTTTGAACTTTGAAATTTGTACAAGTTGTATATAGTATGTATATATAATTATTAAAATAACTAATATTATTTGCTACTAAGTTGGTTTACATTAAGTCTTGTAGTAAAAATGATCACAGTGTATCTATCAATTATTACAGCCTGAATTACACAGCTTTAAGTTCTGTTATTACAGTATGATTTTGTTATTATACAAGGTGGGCCATTTATATGGATACACCTTAATAAAATGGGAATGGTTGGTGATATTAACTTCCTGTTTGTGGCACATTAGTATATGTGAGGGGGAAAACTTTTTAAGATGGGTGGTGACTATGGTGGTCATTTTGAAGTCGGCCATTTTGGATCCAACTTTTGTTTTTTCAATAGGAACAGGGTGACACATCAAATTTATTGGGAATTTCACAAGAAAAACAATGGTATGCTTTTTTTAATGTAATTTTATTCTTTCATGAGTTAATTGTAACTTAATACTATTAACTTATTATTATTATTATTAGTTATTGTTAGTTAACTGTAGCATGGGTGCAATGACCCGGTTACTGCGTTCACCAGACATCAACACAATTTCTATCCGCTCCTCACGTGTTAACCTCTGCGACATGTCAATGGCTGTAAACAAAGAGAAACTTGTAAATAACTAATGAAAGAATAAAGTTATGTTAAAACCGAGCACACCATTGTTTTTCTTGTGAAATTCCCAATAAGTTTGATGTGTCACATGACCCTCTTCCTATTGAAAAAAGAAAAGTTGGATCCAAAATGGCCACCATGGTCACCACCCATCTTGAAAAGTTTTCCCCCTCACATATACTAATGTGCCACAAACAGGAAGTTAATATCACCAACCATTCCCATTTTATTAAGGTGTATCCATTGTGGTGGAAATTCTGAAAATATTACAAAGACAAGTAATCCATACACTGGGTAAGAACAAAGTAGCAAAGGTTTTATTTTAAACTCCTGCAGAAGGACCAGTCTCATACAGCAAACAGTTGCAGCATAGAGAAAGGTGCTCTCTTTCTCTAGCTGACCTATTTTATACACAAACATCTCTGTTAGCATAATCAACGCCCCGTACATGAAGTTCCTACATTCAAACTCATGAATCATTATCTGCCCCAGACCAGATGTCCATACCTTATCATTTATTCAGGGACAACTACATTGTTTCTATTCTGTGCTCTTCCTCTCTGTGCGCTTCTTCAACCTCAAGCAGATATGTTTGTCATGTCCATTCTCACTGGAAAAGCGTCTGTCGATCCACGTCACACACTCCTGATTAAGTTGATTATTCCAAACAGGATTTCACATCATGTACTTGTCTTCAGTCCAGTTGCCTGAGTTTTGTGAAAGTCAGTTCTCAGTTTAGACATGAGCAGTCCTCTAGGTTCGTGTGAAGTTAGTCTAAATTCCTTAGTGTCCCCAATGTATGTCCTTCAGCCTGTCTTAGGTCTGACAGCTATTTGTTGACCTGCTCCAGTTCTCCAGCTCCATGGTCTGTGCACAAAGGTTTTTCCTTCCATCTGACCCCGCCAGTTCGACCATGAGCATATTCCAGAGTTGAGCGGTTCCTCATTCGTCAGGGGCTCACTGCTGAGTCGATTGTCCAGCTTTGTTTCTTCCGCTTCTCTGATATACAGAGAGGTCAGGACTGGTGTTTCTGCGTGTGCTGCAGAGCTGTATGATGGGGCAGTCAGGAGCAGTAGGTTGTGGACATCTTCGAGGTGGGCAGCCATCCAGGTCAGGGTCTGTCTTAACACACTGAAGAGATTGTGAGATTTGACCTGTCCCTAACACATGATTCACACATCCACATCTCAAAAGCAATCTCAGTAATTAATAATTCTACATTTCTCCGTCCTCTAAAACAGTCTTCTATTCTGTCAGTAGTTACAACACTTACTTTTAACTCTAGTTGCTTTTATATGTCACCAATGTTACTCAGTGCTACTGCTACTTTGACACCTTACAATTTCCTCACGTGTTGTCCTCAAATGTAGTGTACTTAGGCTGAATCCCATTTCTACCCCTTACCCCTTCACATAGCCCTACCCCTCCGTTTGGCGCGTTCACGTGAAGGGGTAGGGGTGTCTCATTTCTCTTTTGGTTGGAGGGGGAGGGGGAAGGGGAAGGGCCAGATAGCCCTTCAAACGAAGAT
Organism: Channallabes apus; assembly: GCA_030522415.1. Lineage (NCBI taxonomy): Eukaryota > Metazoa > Chordata > Actinopteri > Siluriformes > Clariidae > Channallabes > Channallabes apus. The sequence goes on from CM060113.1 coordinate 33,450,962, forward strand.
TTTTCAGGACCTCACTTCAAACGAAGGGCTAAGCGAAATTTTCAACATGGCTGCTCACTCGAGCAAACAGACCCATAAATGTAAATTTTTGCCATAAATAAAGATTTTTATGACAAGTTTTCATTATATGTATATTACCTCTAGTCTTGTGTTTGTGTTTATGGTGATGTTCTGTAAAGAAATGTTTGCAAAAAAATCGCTAAAGTTTGCTAGCGGCTAGCACCGATTGCACGATATTACAAATATATATTTTATTTTTATATATTTTTATAATTTATATTATGTATAGGGAAAAAAACTTTGGGAGTGAGTAATCTCTCTCTTATTGCAATGTGTGATAAACATCGGCGCATGTCCTTTAACGTAACATTAGGAACTAGTGACAACGTATGATGACGTATAACAGTGTTGTAGTGGTGTCCCATTTCTTAGGGGAAAAATTTAAACCCTTCCCCTTTCCACTTCGTTTCAAGGGACAAGGGGAAGGGCAAGGGGTAGGGGAAGGGGTAGGGGAAGGGGTAGAAAATAGAAATGGGATTCAGCCTTATTGTTGCGATGAATTTGAGTGGAGAGCGTTCTGCGTTGTTTCTGTCACTCTAGTTGGTTCTTCTGACCCATGCACTTTGCGTGCAGGTGAGGGTCTGTCGGCGTTTACAGGAGAGGTTACTAGCACGTCACTGTAAACCCTTGTTGACCTCTGTTTTCTCTTAGGTCCTGGAACATGTTTGGGGTTGCTGGCGTGTACCCCCATCTCTACTTTGACTTCTTTTTGTGGTGTTAGGAGCACTGTCAGTGGGCCTGTATTAAAAATAAAACCTCAAAGAGTTTTGCACAATAACACATTTCATCTTCACAATGTCCTTTTACTTTTTGTGTGCTGTGGCTTCATCTTATTTCCTTTATCTACAGTACAGTATGTTATTAGTAACACAAATGCACATACTATCGCTTATTCCCCCTTTTGACACATGGTCCTTACCCGTGTGTCAACTTAGCGTAGAAGGAAAATAGCTTTATAGGCAGACGTTTATAGGGTCGTACCAAACCCCTTCTGTGAAAACACATCCCACTTTTCTCCAGAATGTTTTCTCTCCTGGAGTGGCTGTGCTCTGTAGCTCTTCAAGGTTAGCTGTGGGGGTGAGAGCATTAGACACACACATGTTATGGTTATAGGAAAGAGGAAGTTTGACCACGGCCTTCGCTGCTGCATCTGCTTTTCTGAAATAGAATGTAATTTGTTAATGTGAGCATTGCATTACATTTACACTATTAAAATTTCATGTGCTATCACTATGACAAACTCCTGTTAACACCTATTTCTGTATCACAAAATATTGATCCATCCATGTTCATTTTATATCCGGATTCTGTAGTGGCGCTTACTGTGGATCAATCCTAAGGGAACAAAGTTGTTTAACAGTGAGTTACAGGGTTAGAACTATACATCTTTTCACAGTGATGTTTATAATTTAGTATTGAACTTTAACCACTCTGTTGCAAATAAGTGTGATCCTTCTCTGTATAAAAGATACTGAAACTTCATGAACTTGAAATCAAATTACTGTAGCCCACTATATATCTTTATTCTACACCTGCCTTCTCAGCTTCTAGTACTGGACATAAACACATGGGTGATCCTGCTGCTACAGGATCTAATTTGGCTGAGACGTGAGATAAAGATCTCATTCTTTTTCTCTCTCCTTTTTTTTTTTGCTTCTGCAGCCAGTCTGAAATCATGCAACAAATCTTTTCATCAACAGTTTTTGTAAAAGGCCTTTTAGAATTTTAATGCCCAATATTGAAATATTTTATAATGCCAAATTTGATTCAGTGAATGATTATTCTTGCTTCCGGAGTTCAACTAATGCCTCTTTTCCACTGCATAGAACGACACGACACGGTTCAGTTCAACTCACTTCGGTTCGGCGCAGTTTGGCTCGGTTTGCGCTTCCACTGCAGTGTAGTAACACTTTAGCGTGGGCGGGATTACTCATGCGCGCGGCATTGCTACTGCCGTGACGTCATCGTAAATGCGCCACAAACAAACACACAACAATGGAGCATATCGACGGCATGGTGTTCTTCATTCTCGGCATGTGGATGTTTTTAACAGCGAGACAAAGGAGTTTGTTTCAAAAGAGGCCGACGGTTAATACAAAAAGGTGCGTGCGATCCTTCTCTGGCTGTTGTAAATATAGCGGTTCTATTGTGTCTCGTGTCGCAAGTTCGGTGACGCAGTAATGACTATTTTCTCCGGCTAATCAGTGACCAGCCGTGTTTACACGTCACGTTTTGGTAATGGTTTGGCGCGCTTGGAACCTCGGCTGAGGTGGTACTAAAAAAAAAGGAACAGGTACTATGTACTGTTCCCAGTGGAAACCCCCCAAAAGTGAGTAGAATTGAACCGTGTCGTGTCATACTATGCAGTGGAAAAGCGCCATAAGTGCACTGTGGGCCAGTTGGCCCTTCCCATGAGTGGCCCACCCTATATATTGGTTTATTATTATATCAAGTATTATATGCTTGATATTTTATTTTATTCAATTCAATTGTATTTATGTAGCGCTTTTAACAATGGTCATTGCTTCACAAAAATGAAAAGAAAATTTATGGAAGTGTGTATGTGAGAAAAATGTGTCTATATAATCATGAGATTGTGATGGTGGCACCATCTCTCATTGTTAATGAGAGATGGTGCCACCCAATTCACGTTGTGATTAAGGAACGCATCCGCAGCCCGGACATTGAACTCTTAGCAGTGGGGCTACGTTCATACTATCTGCCCAGAGAGTTCTCACATGTGAACGCCATTGTTGTTGTTTACATTCCTCCGTCGGCCAATGCGACAACAGCGTGTGATGTCATTCACTCCGCCACCGCTAGACTTCAGACAATGCACCAAGACACGTTCGTCCTAATATCAGGCGACTTCAATCATGTCTCACTCTACAGTACACTGTCCACCTTCTCACAGTTTGTAGATTGCCCCACCAGAGAAAATAATACACTGGACTTGCTGTATGCTAATGTAAAAGAGGCATACAGCTGCACAGCCATCCCACCTTTGGGCAGATCGGATCACAATCTTGTGCACCTTCAGACCACCTACCTACCATTGGTAAAGAGGCAGCCAGCCACTGTCAGGACGGTGAGGGATTGGTCAAAGGAGACCAGTGCAGCCCTGCAAGACTGCATGGAGACTACGGACTGGGAGGCCCTGTGCGAGCCACATGGTGCGGACATTGATTAACCTCACTGGCTGTGTCAGAGTACATCAACTTCTGTGTGGATAGTACTGTACCAGTGAAATCCATACGCTGCTTTCCCAACAACAAGCCATGGGACACCAAAGACATCAAAGCCCTCCTGAATGAGAAGAAGAAAGCGTTTAGGTCAGGTGACAAGGAAGCAGCCAAGGAAGTACAGAGGCGTATGTCTGTGAGGGTAAAGGAGGGAAAGGACAGATACAAGAAAAAGTTGAAACAAGAGCTCCAAAGGAACAACAGCAGGTATGTGTGGAGGGGCATGAAGAACATCACCGGCTTCAAGACCAGCAGCCTTAGGACTGATGGTGATGTGGAGAGGGCCAATCAGTTTAACCTGTTCTTTAATAGGTTCGACAGCAGGCCTCTCTCCAGCTGCTCCAGCACAGCCCTTATTGCACCTAGTGCACCTGCTCCCTCCACCAGTGTCATGCCAAACTGCAGCACTTTGTCCGACCTCTCTTCCTCGCCCTCTCCCACCATCGTGCCAACCAGAGCCTCCACCTCCTCTCCTCCTGTCACTGTTGACTCAGACACTCATAAACCATCCATCACCATCAATGAGGACCAAGTGAGGAGATAACTACGCAGACTCCATCCTGCCAAGGCACCGGGCCCAGACGGCTTAACCACACAAGTACTCAAGCTGTGTGCCTCTCAGCTATGTGGAGTACGGCTGAGGATCTTCAACTTGAGCCTCAGTACGAAGAAAGTTCCCGTGATGTGGAAAACATCATGTCTGGTTCCTGTACCTAAGAAGGCGCGACCCAGTGCCCCATCGGATTACAGGCCAGTAGCACTTACCTCACACAGCATGAAGGTTCCCGCTGCCATCAGACTCTACAACTCCTCCCTCAGTCACACATCCACACAGTAATACGTGCAATAGCCTGCTGCTTTTTGCTGTATATTTTGTTAAATCAGTGTGCGGAAGACTGTGTGCATTATTTTTGTTATGATGTGCAACAGTCTACTATGTGCAATACTGTGCAAGGTTCTTATCAGGTGTTAAAACATTATGTGCAATATCATTTGTTGATAACTAATGTTAAGATGCTATATGTACGTAGTTATTTTGGTTTGATAACCTTTCTTAGGTTATTATTATTATTATTATTAATTATTATTATGACCTTTTTTTTCATTGCCACAAAGTCCAATCTTTATGCTTCTTAGGAAATTAAAGTTTTTCTTTTGATTAGTTTCACAAACACATGGTTTTCTTATGGCCACACAGCTGTTTAGTCCTGTGAGTTCTCATCGCACTCATGTGGAAAAGCTCTTACTCATAATTTAAGCAGAGATGTGATTTCTAATTAAAAAAAATAATAATTATGCAACTTCAAGTGTTTAAGTGATATACATTTGTGGTCATTAATAATTTTTTTTCAATCACGTTACATTGATTCGAAGTTGTGAATAATGTGTTTTATAGCCCAATTCCAGTAATTTCAGTCATCTCCTTAGTTGTTTTCTTTGCCTGGCACAGGCTAATAATTTGAAATGCAGTAACATCTTTTTTATTTTCACAAAACACCTCTTCTGACACAGTTTGGTGGAACTAGCGACCTACAGTTGTGACTTGTGTTCTAACACAATTTTTATTAAATAAATAAAAAAAATAAAAAATAAAAAAAATCCCACAGCGCATCCTCTTAGCATATAACTTTATATACAAACACAATTTCTTTATAATACATTTTAAATATTAAATTACTTTAAGAACAGTGCTTCAGCAAAGGCGATTTACAGGAGAACTAACCTCTGCACCTCTTCCCAGCTCAAACACAACCCCGGAGAGGTGTGTTTTCCAGGCGGGAGGTCCGATCCACACGATCGAGATGAAATCGACACAGCGCTGAGGGAGGCAATGGAGGAGGTCAGCCTTCCCCCTGATGAAGTAGAAGTCATATGCAGACTTTGTCCAGTGTTGAATCAGGTACAGATATGAAGCTTGAATCATCACACTTGATGGAACTTATACACGATGCACATATTTAAAGGAAAATATATATATGTGATTTTAGTGATTCTGTTGCTAGTTTGCCTGCTATAAATTAGGGCATCGTGATTTAATTTATTTAAAATAAATTACAATCACATTGCGATTGTGTTGACATACACTATATTGCCAAAAGTATTCACTCATCTGCATTCACATGCATATGAATTCTTAATCCATAGGGTTTAATATGATGTTGGCCCACGCTCGTCTTGTGGAACACTCGTAAACCGTGTTACTCACTATCTGAGGTTCCATCGTATAACAGCTTTAACTCTTCTTGGAAGGCTTTCTACAAGGTTTATGAGTGTTTTTATGGGACTGCACTGGTGTGAAGTCATGTAACCATTTTGTTATTTACTGATTTTATATATTTAAAAAAAGTAATCATTATTAAAATCTTTAGATTTCATGTTGAATGATAGGAAATTCATCAATTGATTGAATTACCTCACACTTTAAAGAGTCAACACTACAAGATGGACCAGATTCCATTGTCCTAACTCAGAATTCTGATATAATAATACATAATGAATATTAATTCCTGATAATAGTACACATAATAACACACTAAAATGATAAATGTTCTGAGTTTTCAATTCATGTCGTAAGAGGCTTGAATATAAGTTCAATAAACAGAATATACTGTTCATGTTTGCATGTTTTTATATTGGGAGCTATCTTAACAGTACTGAATATTTGACTACTATAGTGATTCAGTGTATGCTGTCATTTATAAATAAATCTAGATACAGTATAACAAATATTAACGTATCATGGTGAAGGAAAAGCTGCCATTTTCTGGTACCAAAATTGTGGCTAGTAAAAAGGCTGAATGGCGAGTGACTCCGGAAATTCACTAGCCACAATGGCCAGTGAGCAAAAAAGTTCATGTCATGCCCTGTAGCACATGCCCATATTGTGGATTAGATTTTTATGCGATTAATTGTGCAGCACTACTATGAATGTTATTGTGAAAAGTAACCTTACATCGTCTTTCTCTCAATATTCTGTACAGAGAGGACTTCTGGTGACCCCAGTGGTAGCTTTCATCAGCGACTCCTTTCAAGCGAGCCCGAACCCAGATGAAGTGAGTGAGGTGTTCAGTGTGCCTGTGGATTTCTTCTTGACAAAGACTCATCACTCATCTTACCCTGCACCCAACATCATTGGATATATGCACAATTTTTTCTACACTGACCCTGTCACTGGCAAGCTCCACTGCATCTTTGGACTGACAGCCTTTCTGCTCATATCACTGGCTGTTCTTGCTTTTGAAAGGAAGCCAGAGTTTGAAGTAGGCTTTTCTTTGGAGAACCCGAACACAAGTTTTCGGCAATATCTTCAACAAAGTTTAAGCAAGTTATGACTCGGTCTGTTCATTGAATGAGCTCAAACTTGTGGCTTGTTCATAAACCAGGAAAAGGCAATGTTGATTTCTTAGAAATGCTCTCATACATGCTCAGTCATTTGTCATACTGCTTATTCTGTACAGGGTGGGGGGGCCTGTAGCATATCCCAGGGTACATGGGCACTAGGTCGGGTGGCAAGCGATCACTGGGAACAAGTGTGCAAGCACACACTAACTCATAAACAATGGGCAATTTGGAAATGCCAATTAGATTGTGGGAGGAAACTGGAGCACCAGGATGAAATCCACCAAGCACAGGAAGAACACGCAAATTCACACAGTTCTGGAGGTATAAGGGCACAGTGCTAAACATTACGCCACCATGCCGCCTACCTGGAAAAATTTCAGAATATTTCCATATATTCACATTCAGTACTGAGTTATGTCCCAAGACCTTTGGACATGATGTACACATACACACGTGCAGTTTTTGGGAAGGCGACAGGAAACTTAAGAACTTAAAGAAACCCCATGGACAGAGAGAGTGCATGGCTATAGATTGTAATCTGAAATCACAAACAAATCATGCACCCTGGATCTGTCAGGACATTTCTGTCCACTGCACCACAGTGCCACCCTACAATCAAATTCATAAATGCAAATAAGTTAAGGATTCAAATCAGCCCTAGATTCAAATCAGCCTAAGACATTTTTTGTTCATTTGCACAAACAGCACCTTGGCTACAAAACCCCTGGGACCAAAATATCTGAGTAGATTGTGAAAATTTAGGAAATGTATTAAGTAAATCAAACAGTGATTAACAATTTATAGTAGCAGAGATAGTAATATTTTATTGTGAATATGAAGTTGCATTATAAAGCATCATAAATGCTGCATCTGTCTTATTAGTAAAGTTTTATCTGCTAGAGATGTATATGGAATGATAGTGTGAAATTAAATGACATGCCAAGACCTGTAACCCATATTTACATAGTATAGTTTGTCTGCTAAACTAATTTTTGTGTGTCAGAAATAAAATCTCATGTCTTATCATTCTGTAGCCTCTAATAAAACAAATTCCACAAATCCTGAGTACAGAGTTGTTTTATAAACTATTCAAGTCAATTAATAATTACATAATTTAAAAGTGCACTAATGGCTTTTCACTGGAGCATTTTTTCCTGACAGTTCAACTTACAGATCAAGTCCAACTGACATTCTTTGTTCTTTAGCTAATGTTTATCAGTTTGGATTAGATCCATTAATATTGACTAGGCATGATATTAGTTATAATCTGATGTAAATCAGTATCCTAAGAATTAAAGGATTCAGGTTGAGCAATGCAGTAAATTATGAGTTTGCAATTAATTGCATAGTTAGAGTGATGTGGGGAAAACAATTACACACCCACCCCTATACTTGTAAACAGCTGCTGTAGACAAATAAATTTAAGATTTTTACAACCCGGAAAACAGAAAAGGTGTGTCTCTTTCATTTAAGTCTTATGGAAAATGAGTGTAATCCATCCAAAGTTCAGATGCTGGAACAAAAATAATCCATCTTTTAACCTCATGTAGACTTGTTACTCTATTTTATGAGGGTTGTTCAAGTCAAACCAGGACTTTTGCTTGTGCAGAATAACAGAATATCATTATGAAAGGAAAACTTACCTTTATTTCTTTATATAATCCCAAGTTACAAATCTCAAATATAGGCCTACCAGGAACTCTTCAATGGCCCAAACATGTGTTGGAGCGAGGGCATGACTATACAGTGGATGAGGCAATAATGTGGTGACAAGTTATATGTTGATTGTCAAGGATCAGACTTTGAACTCGATGAATATTCACAGGAATCAAATGCAGTTCTCTATGAGCCAAAGGTTCATGCACATATGGCCTTCTTTAAAACATTTGCACCATTCAAATGTTTTAGTGTGGGTAAGCATCTCCTCATCGTTCTGTAAATGTCAATTGGTTTTATACCTTCATTCACGAGAAACTTCCTTACATGTCCCAGTTTGACTTGAACGTCCTTCAAACATGCATCTTTTAAATCACTGCTAATGATGTGTCATGGAGCCTGCTGAGCTGATATTTTTCAGCCAATCACCTAATTGATGCTTTGTATGAATATACAGTCTGGACTAGCCTAGCCAAGCTTCTTTAGATCATTTTATGGTGTTCTTATGGCCATTGTTAGTGTTTTTTAAATACAACTCTCCTGCAGATCTCTTGTACCATACACTAGGGGAATTTGTGTCTCCTGCTATAGAAATGAAATGAAACTGTTATATGACCTTCATTCATTTTTCTTCTGTTTTGCTCTGGTGTGGTGTTCTTGCAGCGCTAGGAGCAGGTGGACCCCGGTGAGCTCATCTCTGCTTCATTAAAGAGTAAAGCTGTCTCAGTAACATGAGCATGTCTTAATGCATGAGCAACTATTCCTCACCCTCTGTGGCATCACATCAACTCACACACTGAATCAATTTTGATTCGGGGCTTTTTTTCTTAGACATAAAACACAAGTACTGTAAATCTATCCACAGTGAATCGGCCTGGTGTAGACTTACAGCATGTACTGTATATGTTTAAGTGCATTTGTTTACCACTAGAGGGAGCAGGACTACTTATTTCTAGTAATTATTGGTTACTGTGATTAGACAGCTATTAATGAAGTGGGAAATTGAGAGGAATATCTTGTAAATAAAATGTACAATTTAGTGCCAGATGGAAATGTCTTGATTGTTTTGGTTGTTAAGTAACCTCAGTGGGAATGTGTATGCCAAATCTGCTCAGATGCACGTGGGCTGTGTTTGCTAAATGCCAGCTTGATGACCTTACTGCTAAGCTGTAGAGCTATGAGGGGTGTTCAAGTCAAACCTGGACTTGTGAAATTTCTCGTGAATGAAGGCGTAAGAAACTGATTGACATTTACAGAAGACATCAAGCACAGCACAGTACTTGCACATTTGAATGGTGCAAACAAGCTCAAAGCCCGTGAACATTCAGCGAGTTGAACGCCTGATCCTTAAAAAATCGATGAATAACTTGCGGAAGTGACGCATCTGTCTGTGGGAACTGTACACACAATTATTATAAGCTAAAAAAAAACACCAACAAGTACAAATAATGCTATCAGAAGTGGCACAAGCATGAGGCAGTGTATAGTCCTGTGTTTAAAATGTGATGCGATTTATGGGTTTATGTTACCACGACATTGGGAAGTAGTATTAACTGTTGCACCTTAAAATGTAATTGCATTAAATAACGTAGTTTCAGCAGAGCATAAATACTGACCATCTCCTAATAAGTGCAACTGCTCTTTAGTGGCGATGCAGTATAGCTCTCCATTTACTAGCTTTCAGTACACAACAAAGACAAGTATAATAGAACAAATTGGTTTTCATGATTTAGCTTTTAATATAGAAAATCTGTGTCTTGTACGTTTATCGTGCAACACTTGCTCTGGTTTTGTGTCATAATTGGAAACAGCAGCAGAGTGTCTTTATCTCAGGTACTTCTTTTGAGGTCACAGTCTGTACCAATTACATTTGTTTTTACAATATCTCTCGCTAGATAACAAGTCATAAATTAACTCTGACACTGTAGACTTGCACTTTACAGCGAGATGTTTTAAGAGGTTTCTGGTTTTAGCTTTGCATTCATGCCTGGCTTTTGTCAGTTTTATGGTGTGTTTGATTGTATTTTCTGATACTAATCTAAACACTGGCTGTAGTGCTGGAGTTTTTTAATATAGGGTATGTTGTGATTCTCTTTCCTAATTTATTTTCTGTACAGGGTGGTCCAAAAGACTGAATCCAAAGGGAAATTACAGCAAATACTCAAATTGACGCCTGCTGGTTTTGTGGCACTTGTGTATAAGCTGAATGCAAGAATAGTGAAAAATTTTTATGTAATAGAACTGACATATTTACATGGTTCTATTATATATTATATTGTAATTTTGATACTTAGAGAATAATACGTTACAATTCGAAGGTATTTTGATAATATTGTATTGGCTGGCTTGGGAGGATTGTATTTTTAACTCTCTTTTGTTTCATGGGTTTCCATTGTTTTCATCGTAACAGGACTCAAATGTAATAATAAAAAAAAAAAAAAAAGAACAAATTTTCCAATTTAGACCACATCCACTTTGACAGCTTCAACAGCTCATTTTGGTCTATAAATATGTACCTACACAAAGCCCAAAGAGTGCAGAGCTTGCCAGTGTTCACCACATTATCAAGTTCATTTCACACGAGTCTCATGGCATCTCCACTAAAAAAAGCCTATATTTAGTGTAACAAAGAAACTATTGTTTCTTTTGTCAGAACCCTCTGGAGTTTTTTCCCCCCTCTGTGTCAAGATCAATTTTGCGTACAGGGAGAGGAGGGATGCAGTACCATGTGGGGATTTTGGGTAAAAGTGTAAATGTGGCCATAAACCCTTTACTGCGCTCCCCGGGGGCGCCATCACTGTGAGAAAATAAGCAAAGCGCACAAGGGGGATTGCACTCAGCATGAGCGAATATGCTGCTTAAAAATGCTTCTCACATGTGGGAGAATGAGTTAAGGGAGAAATGAGGTCTGTAAAACCACACAAACAAATCTGTTTCCACAATCAAAACCTAGCTGGAGGTAAAAGCGAAACCTTAATTAAAGTCATTACAGATGTAATGTAATGTAATGTGACACTGAACTAATTTGCATTTATTACAGATAAGAATGTTCATTTACTAAATCATTGATTCCAACGGGACAGCAGATCAAACCGTTCCTGATTAATCTATGCAGTGTATCAGTGTGCACTATTCTGCTGAAAGAGAGCAATGCCATCAGGGAATCTCATTGCTATGAAAGAATGCATATGGTCAGCACTAATGTCAAAGTTACATACATTTACTGTACGTACCAGGACCCAAGGTTTCCCAGAGCATCACACTGCTACCATTGGCTTGTTCTCTTTCTACAGTATTGTGCATCCTAGTGCCATCTTTTCCGCAGGTAAGCAACACACACACTCACCCATTCACAGGACTTATGCTTATGTGCCCATTGTACATTGAACTTTCGACAGCGGTCAGCATAGTCACTCTGACCAGTCTCCAGTTACACAGCCATGTACACAGCAAGCTGCAATGCCCGACACCGTTCTGTCAGAGTCAGCATACACTTTTTTCACCAATTTCTTCTACAGTAACCATTTCTGTGGGACTGAAGCAGACAGTCTAGCCTTCATTTCTTACATGTAATCCAGTTGCCAGACAATGTTGTTCTTCCTTGGGCCATTTTTTACATGTCAAAGCTGCTCATATCCTCACTCTTGCCCATTTTGCCTGTTGACTGTTTGTGACAGGTGCCTTTGCAGTGAGATATAATCACTGCTATTTACCTTATCTGTTTGTGGTTATAATCTTATGGCTGATCAATGCATGTATTTTTGTTTTTCACATGGTCACATATTGTTTATATAAATACGTCAATATTTAGGACCACATTTGAAAAGTGTGATTTTTATTTTTATTTAAAAAAATTTAGCATTAATTCATTTAAAATTATTTACCTTAGCTGACAGGTACAGAGTAATTTATATCCACAGCAATATATCAACGTTTGATCATAAAAAAATGGCCTGATAAACAGATTGCACGTTCGGCTGGTATGTGTGGGTGGATGCACAGCCCTGTGCCATTTGGTGTTTTTCTTTGACAGCTTGGGTATATCTTAACAGTTTCACCTTACTAATGATCAATATGGGATACTACTGTAGGTCTCAGACTCAACTACTGGATTATTTCTCAGAATTAATCAGTGTTTGTTTTAATTGACATTGGATGCAAATAACAATTCAACTTTATTTACAACACAATAGTATGAATATAAATAACATTATACAACAGTTAGTTCCGACCGTGTAATCTGGATAAGAGGAGTTCCATGAATGGTCAAATAAACAGTAACAGCTTTGCCTACTTAATACTAATAAAACTGCTTCTAAATCATTCCAAATTCTGAAGCCTGTAGCCTGTGCCAGGGGTCTCAGGGCACTAGGTAACATACATTACAGGGTGTCAGTCTATTGCAGGGCACACAAGCACAAACTTACTCACTCACTCACACACCCGTCAGTCTACCAATTAGCCTACGCTGAATGTCTTTGAGCTGTGGGAGGAAACCCGGAGTACCTGGAGGAAACCTGAGTACCTGAGGCGAAAATCAAACTCCAACCCTAGAGGTGCGAGGCCACAGTGCTTACCACCATGGTACAATACTGTGCCACCCAGTGTAGAAATACTAAATACAGGCCTCCGAGTGGCGCAGTGGTAAACGCTTGCCCTATCATCCGGAGATCGCTAGTTCGAACCCCGGGCGATGCTGTTTTCCTCTCACAACTGGAGGCACAGAGAGAGCTGATTGGCCGAGCTCTCTCAGGGGGGAAGGGATGAGAGGTACTTGTGCTCCCACATTAATCACGGCTCTACAGCCAATCAGGGGCGTCTGTGAGCTCGTGCACGCGGAAGGAGCGGATAGCGCTTTCCTCTGAGTGTGTTACTCCGCCCCTAATGGTGCGTGAGCAAGCAGTTCGAAAAGATGCGGTCGGCTGATGTCACGCGGTTCGGAGGAAACACGTGATAGTCTTCGCCCTCCCGACTGAGTAGTAGTGATAGCCTTAATGTGGGAGCCCCCTACCGACGGGGAGGAATTGGCCACGACTAAATTGGGGAGAAAAAATTTGAACACCCCCCCCCCCAAAAAAAAAAATGTAAGAAATACTAAATACAGTACTAGATATTTTTGGTGCTCTGAAGTACCCGAGTATCTCATTGGTGCTGGAAATTCTTAAATTACACATACAGGTTTAATACATGTGAAATTTTAAAGAGATTGTTACAGAAAAATCTGAAAAAAATTAAAGATAGAAGATACAAAGTTTTAAACTAATAATAATTGGACATTTAAAAGCATCATATAGGTATATCAAATTGTGCATTTATTTATTTCGATTGGTGAATGCAATTTTACTCAAGTAAGGAGGGAGCTTTAAGGAGTGAGCGTCTGTTGAAAGTGTGGAGTGAAATATTGCTCATATGTGATGCTGTGATATTGTTTCATAATCTGCTTTGTGAACTTTGCTCTAAATAAAGATTCCATGCTGCCCTGTTCTGTGTTTAACCATAAACTCTGGATATACCTCAATCACTAGATTACAGTTAACACTCATGTATATATAGTACAGTACTAAATTCTCAGTGCAATTGTTATTCATGAAAGAGCTGCAACTCATTAAACCAAAGATACATTTTTCTGATGACGGAGGAACGGAAGAGTACTCTGCATCTCTCATTACTCATTCTGTCAGTATAGGCCTTACTTAATTAAAAAATTGGAAAGCAAACAATACTGTAACCATCACAACATGACAAAGGCCAAGAAACATGACGCAACATCACCTGATATTACCCAAGAGCACACAGTTATAATACTGAGTTTCTAGGTGACCTAACAGCTGTCGGCTGTTACCCTTGTGTTTTCGTGCACTGAGCTGGGAACCTTTAATTAACACCTGAGTTCTCCCTTCTCCAAGTAGCCTTTTTGGAGCTTTGTGGTTGCCAGGTACCTGAAGAAGAATGGAAACCAATTACTGTACTGTAGGTGTCTGGGCCTGTTATTCACTTCACTGCATTTAGCACTGAGAGAGATTCTGTTTGTGTGTGTGTGTGTGAGAGAAAGAGTGAATGTGGCCGTGGCACAGCATGCGAACTCTGCATGCTGATTTTTGATATTCCTTCATTATCCTGTGTCTTTTTCTCGATTCACATTGGCACATTGGATGACTTTCAGCCAACACATGGTAAATGTCTTACTCAAGTAAAAAAATTTAAGTAAAAAAAAAAAAAGTAAGAACTTTCCAAAAGGGTAATATAACACCGTTTTTCATAATAATTAATGTTTTTTATCTTCTGATCCATGCTTTGGTTTTGGTAAATATAAATACACATTTATATTTTTATCAGATAAAATATAGTGTCTGTATCATTTTTTATTTCAGTTTTTCAATTATCTTATTAGTCATTTAGATAAAACTTGGCCAATTTAGATTTCACATGAAAAGACAAAAAACGGAAAAGGTGTATTATTCTAAAATGCAAAATTGTTAAGATTTTGCAACATGATGTTGACGGATTTTTTTTGCATTTTAAGTTTTTACAGGTCATATGCTTATAGAAGCTTACACCAATGTTAGTATCAATACTTATAAAGAAATATAAATAATTTGCATTTTAACTTATTGTATAATGCTAAAAAAAAATTTGGGGCACATATAAGATCATCTCTCCAAAACGGCTGAAGTTAGAAAAATTAACTTTTTAAGGAAGCAAGACTGGTCACTTCTATGTTGCATAAACTTCAGAAGTAGCTTCTTTGGCACACATATCTTGTATTATATGCATAACAAACATGCTTAATATTGTTAAACATAATAAACAAATTTATCCGTTTGTTTGTCATATAAGAATGTAGTCTGATTAAGATGCAGATGCCTAAATCTGAATAAACTACAGAAATTTGTATGCAAAGGTGGCACACAAGGTTTACTGCAGACCCAGCAAGGCAATTCTATTCAGATTCATAGCTGTATACTGTTTCTCTGAAGACTGAAGGAGAAACAGCTTCTTTTCCTCCGGTGAAACAACAGCTCAAAGCGGTTTCGACAAGAGCGGAAGATTCATTGTCAATCTTTTGGGCGAATAAAAGAGTGAACGTTGTGTGAATAAAAAGGGAGGCAGAGAGGGGTGTGAGAGTAAGCTCTGATACATAAAGTCACTATGTCTTTACCCTCTACCTGTAGCAAGAACATATATTGTGATAGAAAATGTCTCCAGTAAACATACATACATCATGTGCCGGGCACTGGTGGCTCAGTGGTTGGTGTTTCGCCTGCCATGCGGAAGATCCGGGTTCGATTCCCAGGCAGTGCCCAAACCCCAGTCACTGGATGCAGTGCCGGTCCCTAGCCCGGATACAATGGGAGGGTTGCGTCAGGAAGGGCATCCGGCGTAAAACCTGTGACAAGTTATAGTGCGAACTGGATAGTCCGCTGTGGCGACCCCTTGTCGGGAGCAGCCGAAAGACAAAAAAATAAATAAACCATAAATACATCATGTGGTGAAAAACTACTAATTACTGTATAAGTGACTTTTGATTACTGTCAACACAATTAGCCAAGTGATATACAGTACAGGCCAAAAGTTTGGACACACCTTCACTCATTCAATGTGTTTTCTTTATTTTCATGATCATTTACATTGGTAGATTCTCACTGAAGGCATCAAAACTACGTATGAATGAACACATGTGGAGTTATGTACTTAACAATAAAAGGTGAAATAACTGAAAACATGTTTTATATTCTAGTTTCTTCAAAATAACCACCCTTTGCTCTGATTACTGCTTTGCACACTCTTGGCATTCTCTCGATGAGCTTCAAGAGATAGTCACCTGAAATGGTTTCCAACAGTCTTGAAGGAGTTCCCAGAGGTGTTTAGCACCAGCTCACCCCAAACCATCTCGATTGGGTTCAGGTCTGGTGACTGTGGAGACCTTTTTTTGTACATAAGTACATAACTCCACATGTGTTCACATTGTTACATAGTTAGCTATCAAAGATGCCCCTGTTCACATCCTGATTTGTCTCTTTTCTTAATGGACAGGGCTCTACATAAAGTATAATCCTTTCTACAATATCAGTGAAAATAATGGTCATTGCACTGTTTGCAATAATGATTTTCTATTGCTCATGCTGGAAGATGCTCAGAGATGAACGAATGAGTTTCTTGGTCAGTCCACTGTGCTTCAATAAGCTTACTGATGCCAGAAGAGACACAGTCAAACACACAAACATGTTGTCTGTCAGAATGGTTTCTGTGTATTAACAGCTAACTGTTTTTTCATATTTGGCCAAAAGCCTGGTGTCATGTACATCAGAAAGGGCATACACCATTTTAACATGTCCTGGTGAAATCCTGGAGAACAAAGAGTGGAAGTTGTATAGCAGTCCATAGAGAGACAAACCAGGAAGCATTAGCACAAGGGAGAGAGAGAGAGAGAGAGAGGGAGAAAGAGACATAGATGTGAAAGAGAACATGGGAGAGTTAGTCAGGGTAATATCAGATCCAAGAGGAAACAGGAGGGAAGTAGCATGGAAGATTTGACATGGAATGGAATGGTCATGAAAATAAAGAAAACACATTGAATGAGTGAAGGTGTGTCCAAACGTTTGGCCTGGACTGTATACAGTATATAAATAAAATAACAGTTGTAAAAGACATGCTAAGGTGACTTAAACTGCTTGAACTAACTGGCTGCTACACTATGTGATGATGACCGTAGGTACGCTTGATTACTGTTCTGTACTGACTCATTGAGTTCAATTGTGCTAACAGAAGAAAATAATAAAATATATTAGAATAATATACGGCGGTGCGGTGGTGTAGTGGTTAGCACTGTCGCCTTGCACCTCCAGGGTCTGGGTTCGATTCCCCGGCCAGGCTCGATTCCCGTCTCTGTGTGCATGGAGTTTGCATGTTCTCCCCGTGCTTGGTGAGTTTCCTCCGGGTACTCCGGTTTCCTCCCACAGTCCAAAGATATGCAGGTTAGGCTAATTGGCGTTCCTAAAACTGCCCGTAGTGTGTGATTGGGTGTGTGAGTGTGTGTATGTGTGTGTGCCCTGCGATGGATTGGCACCCTGTCCAGGGTGTACCCCGCCTAGTGCCCGAAGTCTCCTGGGATAGGCTCCAGGTCCCCCGCGACCCTGAACACAGGATTAAGCGGTATAGAAAATGAATGAATGAATGAATGAATAATATACATTATAGGGTGATCTCCCTGAATTTTTTTTGCTTTTTTGCAGGGTGGGATTTAACCCGCATAGGCTATACCCCTTGAACTCTGAATTGAAATCTGAAGTTTAATAAGAACTAAACTAATAGCTAACCTAAACATGTTTACACTGTTGGATGAGGAGCTGATGCCGATGTCATTGGGAATTGGTTCACGGCGTTGCTGCTGCTGATCAAGCATTTGGCTTCTGCAGTGTAGAATTTTAAGAGGGAAGTGTTTTATCTGAAATAGCTTTTGAAATTTGTACAAATGTTAAATGCATTATTATTTTATTACTCTGTAAGATAAAATTTTGTTATTTGAGTTAATATAGAAAACTTTTTTTTTTTTTTTTGCCATGGTTTAAACAAGTTTTACACATTTAACCTTAGCATATTGTACACACAAGCTGAATGAGGATTAACTCAGCTGATAAATATGGCGTTATTCTGCACAACAAACAGAGTGGCAAACAAGTTATAATCGACTGCTCACTGACTGCATACATGTGAGCACCAAGCTGTTAACTTGACTATAAAGTGTGAGGTTCATTGACGAAAGACAATACTCTGCAGTTAAATTCAAATAGCCTGACTGAAGTGGAAATAAGTGAGCTAAGGCTAAATCACATGATAAGTCAGATTCCATGTGACTAAGAAGTGCACCAGACATCAGCTATTTGTAGTAATGACTGTGAATAACAGCACAGTTCTCTTTTGGTACATCGTTTATTGTCTTGCAAGTCTGAATTTGTCAAATAATTATATTGAGAGCACTACAGCCCTATTTTGATTGCTGAGGTTCTTGCTGAGTGGTAGTGCACATGATTTTACAATCCTGCATTATATGTGCATGGCTAAAAATATATCTTTTTTATTTCTATAAAAATTTGTGTTCAATCCCTTTCTCTATCCTGCTCTCTCTCTCTCTCTCTCTCTCTCTCTCTCTGTGTTTTTGCTGACACAGCTTCCTTTATACTGTGTAGTTTCCACTGATCCAGAGTCGAAATGCAAATAAGCAGATTACACCATACCTTACATCCTGATACTAATGATATTATAATCCTAATAATACTAACTGTAAACCCCCAAAATACTATTTTGATAAGCACTGACTCATGTTTTAAGCACTTCAGACTTTTACCATTCTGTACTATCATAATGATTTGTTTTACAAAGACTTTTATGGAATGCTTCTCTGTGTTTCTGTAAATCTCCGTAAATGTGCTTCTAAAAGGCAATGCAAATGTTATTCTGGACCGATTTTATAGCTTTCCCGCTGTGCAGCTGAGAGCTATGAGCTGAGAGCTGGATGCATCAACCTCCCAATTTCTTTATTCACAGCAATTTCTTTTTTTTTTTTAGTGACCTTTTCTGTCACTGCTGCTGCAAAGCATTCCAACTGCAATCAGCCTGAAGGCAAAGAGTGAGCCCATGGCAACTGTAGCTAAGAGGAAACCCTAAGATGGACAGAAATATCAAAATCAAACGAAGACAGCAGAGCTAGGTTATTCAAAATCACATTAGTTTGTTTAGACATAAAGGCTAGTGGTACTGCAGGTTAATGGACCAATTAGGCGAATAGTTTAGGAGCATAAATAAAGACAGATGCACACAGAAAAGCCAACTAGGATTTTTGTTTATTTATTTATTTATTTTTTACATTACATTTCATTGTCTGTTTCAAACATCCTTATACAATAGTGCTGTTTAAATCAACAACCTGATTCAGCAGATTGTGCGTAATGTTTTTTTAAACAGCAGCAGCTCAAACAATGGTGCCCTTGTTTAAATATGCTATCGTTTCTGTAGTAACAACTAATTTGCACTGCCTTGTATGACAGAAACCTCTTATAAAAGAACCCTAGGAATAAACAAATAAAGACATTTAAACAGTGGCAGAGGTGGCATGTTTTCTCTGTGATTTGTTGGTTTCCCCTTTGGTGGCGGTAGGACATGTGTTGTAGGCTGATTAATGTGCCCATAATTCACTATGATTGGGTGTATGACTGTGTGCGTGAGTGTCTTGGCACCCCATCCAGGGTGCCTTGTGCTCTAGGCTAGATCCTTGGTGTTGGTAGACAGAACAAGGGGTATGGAAATTGAATGAATATGTGAATGAATGTAGTAATGTTTACTTAATATTTATAGAATCTCCAGTAGAGTCTCCAGTACCATCAAGTTGAAACAGTCAGTATTTTTTTTGTCAGGAGGGAACCTTCAGGACAGAGGACTTTGTACTTTCCAGATTCTCAGTAAGATGACTGTGCATTGTCATCTTTGAGAGAGAGGAAAAGCGAGACTGGTGAAATTTATAGCTGTTATAAAGTAGTAACCACTGTTTCAAACATTAATTTGTAACAGCTAAAGTATGTGTGTCAATCTTCAATCATTAAACAATTTTTTTTTTTATATATATTTGGTGAATTGCTGTGATATAAGGCCAATAAATATAAGTTCTTAAAGGGCTCACCCAATGTTTAAGGATTAAACCTATCTTCATTTAGGGCTTCTACCTGAAATCCTCTTGTTATACACAGGACATTTAGGAGGTTTGCCAAATGAACATGAAAATTAAGGTTCTACATGTAACTTTTTTTCTAAGATTGTTTACTCAACAAAAAGTAATAACTTATAGCCAGACAAAACTCATTTAACTCTACTCCTGTGCACTGTCATGAAATAAAGCTTCAGTTATCTATCTCCTTTACTGACTGGTCTTGTTTTAGCTCCCTTGATCAATAAGACCTAAAGAGAACCTGTCAGTTCATGTTGCAGCATCTGGTGCAGCCCGAGCAGCATTAGTCTTTGTGCTGAATAATGCTGAGCGCGCAACTCGAGAGAAAGAGCTGATTTAATCTGTGTTTTTTTTTTGTTTTGTTTTTTACCAGTCAGAACAAATAAATCTACAGCCTGGGACTTACTGCATTTCTCACGAGTGCGTCTCACACCGTCAGATTCACATATTTCAGTCTTTCTGGACTGACTGTAGGATTGTTAGTCCTAATAGCGGAAGACGTGGACGCACTTCGACTTAAAGAAACATGCAGAATACGCACCAATCATTACTATTTGGGGAAATCGCCATTGCACACCCAGTTTACCAGGTGAAACTACTACAATCACATCAAGACCATCTTAAGTGCTTTATAAAGTGGTGATGTAGAATTATTTTGATCCGGAATTGGCGGAAGCCTTGTGTCTCGTTGGGATGCAGCGCAGTAAGTTTGGATGAGGTCCCGTTTCGAAAGGTTCTCAAAAGAGGCGTGTCTAGACAGAGTGCACGCACACACCCAGTCAGACACTCACTGATACGCGCGCACAGTCAATTCCACAGCGCTGCGTCTCGCGCCTCGGCACATTCACCGACTTTACACGCCGGACCCACGCAGTTAAAGTTGCGTGAGGGGTTTGTAGCGGATCGTTTTGGGCAAGTTTGTGGAGAATGTAATCAGAGCCGGGGCACCTTCACTAGTTTTGCCTCCCCCGACCGCTTTCTGTGGAATGGGATAAGCTACGCGAGGCTCGGTGTCGGCTCGCTGTACCGCCTGAGCGCAGCGCGCGATGAACGGGGTGCAGGCGGAAGACGCGGACGGCGGCGGCGGCGGCGCGCAGGAGCGCTACGGCAGTGTGGCGTACGAGACGGCACTCAGCACGCTGCTGGCCGTGGCCGTGTACGTGGTGGTGAAGGGGAGCGTGGACGGGCTGCGGCAGTGGCGGGCGCGCATCTCGCTGCTGGTGGTCGGCTCCGGGCCGGTGGGACTGACGGCGGCGCTGGTCGCTGTCCGCAGCGGGAAGGTCCTGAAGCTCACCGTGCTGGACGAGCGCACACGCAGCGCGCTGCTCTGCCGGCCACAGCAGATTGCGCTGGACCCCCGCAGTGTGCGCTTTCTGCTCAGCCTTGGCGTGGACTTCGACAACATGGAGGGATGCTGGCACAACGAGCACTTCTTTACGCGGATCGGCGTGTTTCAGGAGTACCTACTGAGCGTGCTGGAGCAAAAGAAACATAAAGTCGACGTGAGAGTCCACTTGGGTACTAAGGTCGGTGAAGTCGTGCACTCAAAACAGATTATTCTTTATCACGCGTATAGGCGGCATGGCCAGAGAGCAGGTGTGCTGTAAAAAGACACACACCAGATCCAGGAGATAAGAGGCCCAAGAGACCCCCTGGGATATTATTGGTTATTACACACACAATGTTCATTTTGGGGTCCACAGAGGAGGTAAATATTTTCTAAATTATTGTATTTTCATTCATTCATTCATTTATTCAATCACTCATCTTCAGTCTCTGCTTCATCTTGGTAAGGGTCAAGTTGGGTCCACCCACTCGGAGCAAATAAATCTACAGCCTGAGACTTAGAGCCTTTCTCATAACTGATCTCCACATATCTGCATGTTATTTAACAGTGGGAGCAAACAAGAGAACCTAAAGGAAACTCACACAAACACTATGAGATGTGCCACACATAAAGTGTAGAAAGGAATATGCAATATTTGTAATATTTGCATGATAATATAACCCTTGAAATTACTTTTCTGACCTCAAAACACCCCTGAAAGTTTTTCTCACCCCTAAATGTAATCCAGATACTTTATTTATAATCATATCTAACAAAAGCTGATCTGAATGGTTGTAGCACTGCGAGTAGGTTATTTTAAGCATTAGCCTGCATATTAGGAATTATGAGGCTGATACTAACGCAACATTATTTTTTTGGTTTGCAGTTGTCATTTATCCATCTGTCACCACCACTTCCTACTGGCTTGCTTCCTTTTCTCTTGTTTTTACTTCGCCTTTTACTTTTTACTTCCTTATAGGAACATTTCCTTCCTTTTAACAGGACCATGTACATTTGATATATGCACTTGTTATACATAGATTCACTGGGTAACATGCGAATGAGCTAGGCTTCTTTTTTAGTTTTACTTTCTGTCTTTTTGAGAAATTCTTATGCTGTATATTGATAAGGTTTTAGGAAATGTCCAATATTTGGACATTTGTCATTTAGACCAATCCTTGGTGTCCCCATTAGTGTTCTGGGCCCCTTGCAAGTCTTACCTTGTCTCTAGAGTGAAATCTTGCCCTTTTTGCTGCTAGGCTCTCTACCTTTTAATGTCATGCTGGAAAGAAAACTTTGGTGAAAAGTGCAATCAGCTTTGCTTTACAAAACAGTGAGCTGAATTAGCATATGTGCAGGTCTCTGGTGCAACATACAAGATCACTGTACAAAACATACAACAAAAAATAAAATAAGAAGCAAGAGCCAGCTGTCAAAAGGGTATGGTCATTGAGAGTGGCAGATTGAGTAAAGGCCAGAGGTGAAGGCCACTCCTTTATGTAAACAATGAGCAAAGCTATCAGTAGTTATTACTTCATCGTCAGAGCCAGACTAGATTTTACATTCCTAGCCCAAGACAAGGATTTAACAAAGTCTAAAGTCCTTGAATTTTTTAATTTATGTTTGTGCAAGCTTGGTCTTTGGCATGAATTCATACTGGTTCTCTACTGAAAGCAATCATACATACAGTACTATGAACTGAGCAACCCCTCATTTCTTGCTATTTTGCTTCCAAAGAAACAGACTTTCTTTTACTCTAGTCTGGAGAAATATTTTTCCAGGCATCCTAAAGGATTTGGCAAGTTTTTGGATCTCGTTTTCAGTCCAGTCCCTCTGAGCAGATACATTTTTTTGTTTGTTTGTTAAGCCACACAGTGACCTATGAATTATTAAAGCATAAAAAGCATCTAACTAAGGCATGAATCAATGAGAAATAGGTGCTGATGATGAAAGATGATCAGGCCAGTGATTAGAATACTGGTTATGCTGAATGATGAGAAGTTGGAACAGACGAGAGGGGAAATGAGGTTGCTGCTGAGGTTGTTACATAAACAATCAAATTTCAAATCGCATGTTTTTTTATTTAATCTACATAATTTAATAAAAATTTTCTATGAAGAAATGAGGGTTGGCTTAAGACTTGTGCATAATCGCTTAATTATTTGATCTGTTCAGGATATTTTTTTTAGTTTCCACAATCTTAGTGCTGAATTTTCTGCACAACCATAATTTAATAATTATTCTTAAAAGCCGACAATTTAATACAAAAGTACATAATACTGCTTTTGGTTACAGTTTATGCTACAATATATTATACATTTTATTTATCAGTATTTAATTTTATTTATTTATAAGCTTTAATTAAAATATAGTCTAGTTTATATATTTATATATAGTCTTGTTTAAATAGTCTAGATACTGATTATATCAAAATAATGGTGACATGCATGCATCACATTTATTTTCATTGTCCTGATTGATCCCAGCAAAACGTTTAGATGAATTATTGCTGTGTCCTTTTTGTATTTCTGGATGCTTATCCACCGTCAAGGTGATAACTGATTTTAATGCTGTGATGAATATAAAAAGTAACAGAGGTGGATTAATGTAAAAACAAGAGATTGGATAAACATTAGAAGAGGGAAATGAAACCTATCTTCCCATTATATTAGCCTCTGGCAGCCTCAGTAAAAAACATTGCCTGCCTAACATATCTTTTTACAATGCAAATTCACCAAGAATAGGAGATCTCCAACCAAAGTCAGTCATGTTTTTTTCCCTGACCACATTTCTTTGCCGATGTTGATGTTCCAGCACTAACCTCCCAGGTTTTAATAGTACTGTACATTCGACAGTTCTTAACCCAAATACATATTGCAACGCTTCAAAAAAAGCAACATTTTTAACCAGACAGTGTAGGTTTAGTTTAGTCTACATTTTATGGATTAGAATTATACTAACTGTTCAGTGACATTTATTTTGTAATATTGTCAGCATTTATAATAATGACTATACAGCATGCTGCCATATTATTTATTATTTTAAGTTGTCTCCTAAAACACCATGTCACCAATTAATTCTTAAACTGTAGACTGTAAATGTATATACTTACATATACTAACATATATTTCTCTTTGGATATCTTGTGATGTTTTGGAGAAATTCAGAGTAATCAATAGAGCCATTGTTGCACCAGAACAAGATTGCACACAATCAAGGATAAGCACTAGGCACTACTTGTCTGGCATGCAGAGAAATAACATGCTTTTAGAGAAAATTTGCAGATATAGGACACATAAGGAGTGAGTGATTTTACAGTGAGCTCGGAGATTGCTCCTTGCTCTCTCTTTTTCATGAAGAACACCTGGCGATTGCTAGCGACCAGCAGTATTACTTATTTCATGTATACTGTTATATGGAGATTTTTGTCAGATCTTTGTATCAGAAGTAAATCATAACTGTAGAGTTTCATAACAGCAAACCAAGCAACAGCAAATATGGAGCTGGTGGGGATGGACATTATGTACAGGTGATTGTGTTTAGTAAAGCCTGGGTAATAGCACTGACGCAGGAGCAAGGAAAGCAAGAGCAATAAAGCCTTTTAATAGATTCACTGTTCCTCTTTGGTCTTTCTACTAGCTTCTCTCTCTCTCTCTGTCTCTGTTATTGTGTTGGTTTCAGATCAGAGCTCTGATTCAGACTTGACCTGCTGCTTTCCCCTCTTTTCCATCTTGTTCTTTTGTAAGGGCCAGTTGCTTTCACTGCCTGTGCTAGGAGTGCTTCTTTCTGTCGGGAAATGAAATAGCTTGTATTTTTTGTCGTCACAGACTTTGTTTGGGTTTCCTTGGCCTTCTTATCTCTACCTCACGCTGCCGGATTACTGAACTAACTGAACAAAAAAGCCTGTGGAAAAAAGACATGTAAAGACAGTTATCCTTGAAAAGGTTTAATTCCTTTTACATGCATCTCTTAATTCCAAGGTCACAGTTCATTAAATATAAAGCAGCTGGTTTATTGATAAGCAGCTGAAGTGTTTGCATTTGGTCTGTCTGCATTGTATTTTTATCCTTCTTATCTTTTTTTTTCTTTTCGTCTCCACTGATGTGCTGAGGATTTCACATCCAAAACAACAAATTCGAATTGAGTCTGATTCAATTTAATGACATTTGGATGAACAGGATGTTAATCTGCTCCAATGAGTGAGATGTTCTAGAGTGTACGGAGGAAATCATCATACTCAATTAACAGTGCTTTACAAAACACAGAATTAATGGGTAAAAGAAAAACAATTGTAGCCAAGCATTTTAAAGTAAATACATAATGTTTAATATTTTGTTCATTTGTAACTATTCAGTTCATTTGTATGACGTGAACAAGGTTTAACCACATTATACAAATGCAAGCAAATTTTCAAAGCAACAAACTAACTGTACAAACAGACGAATAAATGGTGTTTAAAAGAAAGGTTGGTTAGATTGTAGGATTCATACACAATACAAGTACAAATTTGTAATCATATTTTAATTCATTATTGCTTAGAACATAGTTCAAATGCACAGAAATCCGAGGGAACGAAATCACAACCTAACAAAGGGAGATGTAAAATTTGTGCTTGATCTTTAAGATTTGTAATGGAAACCTTGAATGCAGTAATGAATGGCTCAGTGGTAGGTTTCTTGCCTGCCATGTAGAAGACCCAGGACCAGTTCCCACTCAGGGTCAACACCCCAGCCACTGCTACAGTGCAGGTCCCAAGCCTGGATAATGGAAGGGTTGCATCAAGAAGGGCGTCCGTTGTAAAACCTGTGCCAAGTTGTGTGTGGATTGGATGGTCTGCTGTAGTGACCTCGTGATGAGAGGAGCTGAAAGACCAACGACAACAACCCTAAAGGTGTTAATGAAAATAGAGGGAGTAAATAAAGACCATTATTCATTACAAGTAAATTACAAATACCTAAAACAACATACACTTTCTATCCCTGTATATAATTGTTTTGGGGCAGGGGTAGCTTGGTTGGATAAGACGCTTGTTTACTAATCAGAAGGTGGTGAAACCAGAAGCTCCGGCTTCATCAGGCTGCCATTGTGGGCTCTTGAGCAAGACCCTTAATCCACTCTGCTCCAGGGGCTCATGGTTGTATCATGGTTGACGCTTTGCTCTGACCCCAGGCTGGAATATGCAAAGAAAGAATTTCATTGTGCACTACTATATTACATATAATTAAACATATAACTTATTACATATTTGTGGTGGCCAGTTCATGTGTAAAAATTATTCCTCATGCTTCCAGAACCACTCTTTCACAATCTGAGTTCTGAAAAATGGGTCGTCAGGAAAAAAATGCATTGCAGGGATAACCTGGTCATGAAGTAGATTCAGGTCATCAGCTGACTTTTTATTGCCGTATAAGATTCTGATCCTAGACCTGACCAATTGAAACAACTCCAGATCATAAAGACACAATGCATGGTATATACTGTAGGCTCTCATTCAGCAGAATGTACATGTGTTGCGCAAAAAACGTAACATATTCTACTTCATTATGATGTTATTTACTTTGCTTATTTAATAAAAAAAAATATACATGTTTTATTGTCGATATGATAGGAGAAGGAGCTCAGCCATGAAACCCTTTTTAAAATTATACTGGATTGGAAATGCTTAATGTAAAGCACTTAACAATGGCTTTTTATAAAGCAGCTTCAGCATCAACAATCGCCCTTCATGAGGAATGCACATTATCTGCCCAAATCACTGAAATGAAAACATAGTTTTCAGGTACTTAACCTCTCTCTCTCTCTCTCTCTCTCTCTTTGTCTCTCTTTCTTTCCTTTATTCTCTCTCTAGTTCACAGATGAGTATCTGAGGAGGATCCCAAATGGCGAATGGCCCCGGGTTATTGTAGTGGCTGACGGCTCTTGTGGTGACTCCTGCTCTGTTTTGGGAATCAGCTCAGAGTATATCGTTGAGCCCTGCCATGCCTACGGAGCTAATGCCACGATAGAGAGACTGGACCAAAGACAGGTCTGTCTTAAAGATGTTTAACTCTTTAGTGGTGCAGGGAAAGGATACACTGATACAGGAAGTATAAAGGTGACCTATAGAGAGTCTTTTCAACAGAGACTTTTTTTCCATCAAATATTTATAGAAAAATAAGGAAAGAAAGTTTACGAACAATTTAATAACAAGAATAATGATTTTTTTACATTCACTATTTTCATGCAGTACGTAATATTAATAACTGATTAATTATTCGTTTTAACCTTCTTAATGTTTTTGCATAAAGGTCCACCTGCCTCTTACATCACTCCAACACTAGTCTATTATTATCATTGCTTTGGCTTTGCAGCTGTTGTCTGAAGCTTTGGCAGAGATTTCATACATGATGAAAAACAAATTCCCAGCAAGACGAACAATCTCATATGATGTGAACAACCATAAGATATATTATAGATTCCATTTCCTGTACTTTTTGTTTATTAATTCCTGAAATCGTAGTGATCTCTCCGCGTTCCCAGCAAAGCCACAGAGACAAAACATCAATTTGAGATTGTGCTATTTATAACATCAAACCAGTCATTACTGGTAGCACTGGGTACTTTGAATATTAGATGCTTAAAAACTTTCAGACACGAAAAACAGCACGCTCGCAAGCTGCTGTAAGTAAACCAAAACTGACTGTTGATTAATTGTCACTGGGCGCTGTACAGTGACAAATAGGAAGAAGACAAGGTCAACCAAAGGTCTGCACAGCCACTCAAGTACAAACACTCCCACACAACTATACACACTAAATCTCTAAGAGTTGGCTGGACATTGGTTTGTGCGTCTATCCACATGAAGGGAGATCAGTGTTATCAGTGTTAGCTGGGTCATCCTGTGCTATGATCCCGCGGAAAATTAATTGCTCGTCAAGTGTAATCTGCCATACGTAGAAAGTGTAATCCAGCAATTGAATTTTAAAAACCTAGTTACGTCAATGTAAACCAAGACCAATTAAGTTAGGAAAGAGCAATGGCCTCTTGTTTAGACTAACTACATCCTCTGCCATAAATAGAAGAGATAAAACCTGACCTTTCATTCTTAATAAGAAATCATTCTGTACCGCTTTCTTTTCCAGTTCAATGAATGCTGGCGAATAAATGTATTAACCCAGTTGTAATTTGATTTGAACTGTTATACTGATATGAACTGTCCGGAGAACAAAACACAATGGAAGACAACTGACCGTTTTTTTTTTTTCCGGTTTCACATTTTTATATGCTGTTTTTTTTGCAATCAGGAATAGTACTGAATATTTTCTTCCCTCTTTATAGGTCCCTACACCGGAGATCAGAGCTCACAGCCTGTACTTTGACCTGTCCGCATACGGCATTGACGCTGTCAAAGAACCTCGCAGCTCCTCTCAAACCTCCTTCAAGCCTGGATTTCACCTGAAGATCTACGGAACATTTCGACACCGATACATGGCCCTGGCTTGCACATCTGTGGATTCGAGAATGCTGCGTTTCCTGCGTCACACAGCCAACTCTTCAGTAATAAGCCTATGAATAACACCACGCATCAGTTTAACAAGCTTTTAAAGCATCATTTGCACACCACAGGGATTCAGTTCAGTTTTTCCACTGGTTCGTTATCATGATAACAAAATCACATCTTCAGCTTCCAAACTCCTACTGTCTCCTGTGACCTGGGTTGGGTTTTAGGGGAAAATCCATGCTGAAAATAACTAGCACTATAGCAGTTATTTCAGACAGTGGGATCAGTTACACAGCAATATTATAATCCCAGATAGTCTATATTTAGTTATATGTGGATGGTATTAGTGTTACACAGGGAGGAGGGGAATTCAATCTGCATGCATCCAGGGTAAATACTACTGACAGCTCTAAAAGGATGGCATTGGAAGAATGTTGATGTTTAAATCAGTTCGTCTCCATACAGTCCATGTAGGACATCTTAAAAAAAAAAAAAAAAAGGAAAGTCAATAAAATTAAAGAGTATAATTTACATTAGTAATTATAATTCAAGTTATATGGTTTTATTTTGTATTATGATATGCAATAGTTTGGTGTT
This sequence comes from Channallabes apus, assembly GCA_030522415.1. Classification (NCBI taxonomy): domain Eukaryota; kingdom Metazoa; phylum Chordata; class Actinopteri; order Siluriformes; family Clariidae; genus Channallabes; species Channallabes apus. The sequence goes on from CM060113.1 coordinate 33,480,385, forward strand.
AATAAATTCTTACTCTAATACTGTAAACACACAGTTCGGCCAAAAAAAGACTCACACACTCTAGTATCTTGTTGGACAATTTTTTGCTTTTGTTTTTTTTACTCTGCAGCAAATTTCAATGTAAAATAGAGTACTGTGCCAAAGGCTTGAGCAAGCCTCTTGAAGGACCTTTTTGGCAAGTTTTTGGCTCTTATTTTCACTCCAATCCCTGTGTCTGAGGTGTTTCAGAGCAATGTATTTTTTTTTACATTTTTGTTAAGCCACACAGTGACCTATGAATCATTCAGGCATTAAAAAAATTTAACTCAAGGCATGAACAAGTAAAAAACAGGTACAGATGATGAAAGATGATCGGTCCGGTGATTAGTTTACTGGTGATGCTGAATGCTGAGTGGTTGGATTAGACGAGAGGGGAAATGAGGTTGCTGCTGAGGTGGTTAAACTGTATAAACAACCAATTTTAAAATGGTATCTTTAGGAACTTTGCAGCCTGTCACATTAAAAAAAACATCACATTCCTTCCATTTAATCCACATCATTTGATTTAATTGAATGTTAAGAAATGAGGCATGAAAGAACTAAAGAGTGCCAAAGAAGGCGTGGTCAGGGCTTTTTCACTCTAAAGGACTTTATGGAAAAATGGTGAAAAAGATGTTCAGTCAAAGGGTGAACAGTGAGAGAGAGACAGTGTGAAGAGGTTTATTAAGACAGTGGTGTCACAGTGCACAGCCGATGGAGCACGTCATTCACAGAAACACATGCTGTTACCTGGTTACAGCAAGAGAATCAGTGTGTTGTGAGAGAGAGATGGGTGCTGAGGATAGGGGAGACGTTACCAAGACACCACAGGAGGATGACGGGGCAATGATGTGAGGCAGTGCCATTAACTCACTTATGTTGCCTTGTGTGATACTAATTTCTATTTTTTAGGTTTTATATATATATATATATATATATATATATATATATATATATATATATATATATATATATATATATATATATATCCAAGTTTGTTTCTTCTCTATGTCCATATTTTACAGAGACAGTCATTCACACACCTCTTTAAAGTTCTTTCTCTCCAACCCTTTCATTTCAGATAATGAAGAACATCTTTCACCAATCCTTTAATGCTTATAAGACAGACATTGAACCCCGCGTGAGCGAGCTGACTTTGCACAGCATGCAGTGCAGCCGCAGGCTTTTCGAGATCATGCTGTCCCACCGACGCATCAGTGCAGCCTACATTGAGGGCGACAATGTAGCCGTCACTGTGGAAGGGGAGGCAGCACGAATGCTAAACTTTGATACTGGTATGTTTGTTTACATCTGTCCCCTGATTCAGATAAAATTCTAACTCCAGATACAGATATAATACAACTGTCATAAATAATGCATGCACACACACACACTGCCTGGCCAAAATAGAAGCGGACAATTCAGAGGGTTCAAATTCTGAATTGCTGCGTCAAGCAAACAAGACAACTAAGGACATTTTAAATGACTGAAACTAGGTTAAGAACCCTTCAACACAATCAAAACCTGGAAGGATAGTGCTGAATGGTGATCACCTGAGTTCAGATTGGCATCAGGGTAGGAAGGGAAAGGAAGCTCATAAAGCAGAACACCCATCATGCATAGTGGCATTATACAAGCCTCTGGAGGCATTGTTACGATCTGGGGTTGCTTCAGTTGGTCAGGTCTAGACTCAGCGACATTATGTAGCAATAACATGAAGTCAGCTGATGACTTGAATTTACTGAATGACCTGAGTATCACATCAATGGAGGCACAGGCATATTCCAGGACTCAAATTGTGAAAGAGTGGTGCTGGGAGCATGAGGACATACAGAGGAAAAAGCTAGTGTATTACTACAGTAGCTGTAAGATATACTGCTAACATTCAGATATACTACTGTATATCAGATAAACTATTGGAAGATATGAGCCAGGCTGACATGGTGGTGTAGTGGTTAATACGGTCACCTTGCACCCTCCAGGGTCCAGGTTCGATTCCCGGCCAGACTCGATTCCTGTCTCTGTGTGCATGGAGTTTGCATGTTCTCCCCGTGCTTGGTGAGGTTCCTCCGGGTACTCCGGTTTCCTCCCACAATCCAAAGATATGGAGGTTAGGCTAATTGACGTTCCCAAATTGCCTGTAGTGTGTGAGTGTGTGTGTGTTCTGCGATGGATTGGCACGCGGTCCAGGGTGTACCCTGCCTCGTGCCCTAAGCCTCCTGGGATAGGCTCCAGGTCCCCACAACACTGAATACAGGATAAAGCGGTATAGAAGATGAGTGAGTGAGAGTGAGTGAGATATGAGCCATTTGACAGAATTTGGAGCTTTAATCGTTTTGTCAAATTATTATTTTTTATTATGTGAGGACAGTTCCTATAACTGATTTATTTTTTTTCCCCTGAAAGGTTGCGGTGTGAACCTCGGCATGAGGGGCTTGGAGTCTTTGGGATTGTTTATCTACAAAACAGCTACTGCTCAGGATCAGAACGATGTATTTGAAGCCCTTTCGGGTAAAATCGAGCACTCCAGACAGGTTGCTGAGACTTTCAGACAAACTGGATTGGCTGCATCTATGTTTGAATGAACGGATGTATGAGATCTAGACGCAATTGAAACAGTGGTGTCTCTAAAGGCTTATAAATGTCATGGTTAAAGTTAAATGTATTGCCATGCTTTCAGTGTAATAATGTTGCGACTTGATGTAATGCTCAAAGGAACCAAAGTTTGTGCCAAGCTTTAGCTCTGTGATGAATGAAATGAATGTTACTTGCTGTCCATGATAAGTGTGTTGTATGGATTAAAAAGAATACAAATAAAAAAATAATAATCTAATGATAGTATTACAGTGGAGCATAATGTGATCTAAAACTGTTAAGTTCACATACAGTATTTGGTATTTACAATAAATAGCTCTTTCTTCAACTTAGTTTTTTTTTTTTTTTTTATCGCCATGTTCTTGATTGCACTGGTGCTTGTTATGGCTAGCAGGATGTTTTCAGATCTACAATCTACACTATTTCAGCACTGCTTTCCGCTTTCTAACATGACCACTCAGGCAAAAAAAATAACATGAATTAGATCAATAATAAAAGTTAGTATCTGATAATTTTGGGCGTGATACTGCACAGAAGTGCCTGGCAGATAGTCAAGAAATCACAACTGCATACTTTTCCATTGCTTGGGATATTTTGTATGTTGGAATTTGACTGTCTTATGGTTTGTAATGTTTGCTAATAAAAATGAAACGTGAATCTTTTTCCTGCATGCTGTGTTTTTGGTTGGATATGAAAAAAACGTGATTGAAAATACAGTGGTGTGAAAAACTATTTGCCCCCCTCCTGATTTCTTATTCTTTTGCATGTTTGTCACACAAAATGTTTCTGATCATCAAACACATTTAACTATTAGTCAAAGATAACACAAGTAAATACTAAATGCAGTTTTTAAATGAGGGATTTTATTATTTAGGGAGAAAAAAAAATCCAAACCTACATGGCCCTGTGTGAAAAAGTAATTGCCCCCTGAACCTAATAACTGGTTGGGCCACCCTTAGCAGCAATAACTGCAATCAAGCGTTTGCGATAACTTGCAACGAGTCTTTTACAGCGCTCTGGAGGAATTTTGGCCCACTCATCTTTGCAGAATTGTTGTAATTCAGCTTTATTTGAGGGTTTTCTAGCATGAACCGCTTTTTTAACGTCATGCCACAACATCTCAATAGGATTCAGGTCAGGACTTTGACTAGGCCACTCCAGGTTGTTTTGCACTTCCAGGTCCTGAAGCAGCAAAACAACCCCAGACCATCACACTACCACCACCATATTTTACTGTTGGTATGATGTTCTTTTTCTGAAATGCTGTTACTTTTACGCCAGATGTAACGGGACACGCACCTTCCAAAAAGGTCAACTTTTGTCTCGTCGGTCCACGAGGTATTTTCCCAAAAGACTTGGCAATCATTGGCAAGATGTTTTTTAGCAAAATTGAGACGAGCCTTAATGTTCTTTTTGCTTAAAAGTGGTTTGCGCCTTGGAAATCTGCCATGCAGGCCGTTTTTGCACAGTCTCTTTCTTATTGTGGAGTCGTGAACACTGACCTTAATTGAGGCAAGTGAGGCCTGCAGTTCTTTAGATGTTGTCCTGGGGTCTTTTGTGGCCTCTTGGATGAGTTGTCTCTGCTCTCTTGGGGTAACATTGGTCGGCCGGCCACTCCTGGGAAGGTTCACCACTGTTAGGAACACCATGTTTTTGCCATTTGTGGATAATGGCTCTCACTGTGGTTCGCTGGAGTCCCAAAGCTTTAGAAATGGCTTTATAACCTTTACCAGTCTGATAGATCTCAATTACTTTTGTTCTCATTTGTTCCTGATCTTGTTTCTTTGGATCTTGGCATGATGTCTAGCTTTTGAGGTGCTTTTGGTCTACTTCTCTGTGTCAGGTAGCTCCTATTTAAGTGATTTCTTGATTGAAACAGGTGTAGCAGTAATCAGGCCTGGGGGTGACTACAGAAATTGAACTCAGGTGTGATAAACCACAGTTATTTTTTAACAAGGGGGGGCAATCACTTTTTCACACAGGGCCATGTAGATTTGGAGTTTTTTTTCTCCCTTAATAACGTAAACCTTCATTTAAAAACTACATTTTGTGTTCAAATTATGTCATCTTTGACTAATAGTTAACGGTTTTTGATGAGCAGAAACATTTAAGTGTGACAAACATGCAAAAGAATAAGAAATCAGGAAGGGGGCAAATAGTTTTTCACACCACTGTATATTGGTAGTATGCATTACTACACCATCTGGCCAAAAAAAAAAAAAAAAAAAAGCCACACAATGTTTTCATTCAATCACCTTTAGCTTTGCTTAAATGATCCTTCATGCTCCCAGAACCACCTATTTACAATTCGAGTCCAGGAATAGTTGTGCCAACTGTGAAAAAAAACAGATCTCCAAACAAATGTGATAACCTGGTCATTCAGTACGTTCAGGTCATCAGCTGACATAATATACATAATGTTGCTGAGTCTAGACCTGAGCAACTGAAGCAACCCCAGATCATAACACTGCCTTCAGAGACTTGTACAGTGGCCACTATGCATGGTGCATCGGTTCATGCGCTTCCCTTCTCACCCTGACACCAACACCGCACTGGAATAGGCTAAATTCAGACTCATACGTACAATTTGCATACAATTGTTATGCAGATGACACTCAACTCATTCTTTTCTCCCTCAGACACTTGTTTTTCCACTCGGATCGCAGCAATAGAAATCCTTCCTAACAGTGCATGACTGATGGTACTTCTACAGTAGTTGGTAACCTAGTGAACAAGTATAATGGTATATATTTTTTGATGGAAAGTTGAAAGTACTTGTGTACATTTCTCTGGGTAAAGACATCTGCCAAATGCTGTAAAAGTAAAGTATCAGTCTTGTGAGCTTTCATCACATTGTGCACACACGGAAATGGTCTTAATTTGGTTTTTACTGTTTTTTTTATTTTTTCCCCAATTGATCGCTATCTATGATTGTTTTCCCGACCACATTTCTTCTACAAAGTTGACGATTCACCACTACCCTTTCAGGTTTTGATAATGGGGACTTTAAAAACATTAAAGTAATCAATAATCATTCATTTAGGTTAACAGCAATGCCTTTGGCAACACTGCCACCTAGGGAGTAATATTTTAAAACACATTGCTAGGATTTAGTAAAATGTACCTCCAGCAGTTTACGTCCCAGGCAAACTGGTTCTTCAGGTTTTAACTTTCTTCTCATCATTTCCTGACTATGTAGAGCAATTTATTTACAATATTTCACACATCAGGTTTATTTACATAAAGCCAGTCTACACCTATGCAACTAACAAGCCAGGTAGTTCCTTTCAAATTTGGTGAAAATTCTCAACTGTCTCTTAAGCATTAAATAAATAATAGCTTCCAAAACATACCAAATTAATATCACTAAATAGTTTCTAAGGAGTTAGGAAAAAACACAGCTCTGGGTTTAGTAGGCCTTTATTTCACAATCTCCCCAAATGTACAAAAACAAGGTATGGTACAAAAAAAAAAAAAAAAAAAAAAAGGGAAAAGTCCTAATTATTTGTCAAACCCCCTCCCCTTTTCCATGAGAAAAAAAAAAATGTGACTGGACTTGGTCTCAAAACCAAAGTGCATCTGTTGGAGTTACAGTGTGAGAAAAGTTAATTGATCTCAATTTGACCACACTGTACCCATTTAACTTTTTATTTTTTCTTAATCACACAAAGGCCTGGTCACGATAACTTTCCACAGCGTCCCCAGAGCAGCTGGCCCAAGAGAGAGCCGACATTAAGTCAGAGCATTCGGTTGTTCACTAAAATAGGAATATAATTTAGCTCCTCTATGTGATTCCTGTCAGGTGCTTTGCCATTTGATGACTTATAACTCAGCCTTCTTCTTCTTTGTCTTCTTCTTCTCTTCATCCTCATTAAGCACCAGTGGATTAGATGCTTGCTTCTTCAGATATGTAATGAAGTCGCTGACTTCACGACCTCCCTGAAAACAAATACATCAAACCTGATTAGCTTAAATCACCCAAATGATCGCCTATAAATTAATTCTTGCCTGTAGATGCAACAAAAACAAACCTCATATCGCTTTGGACTCTGTTTCTCCCCAGCTGGTGAGAAATAGATAGTGGGGAATCTGGAAAAGAAGAGCACATCAGGGAAAGTCAAAAGCATAGAATGGTTTAATGTTTCAATGCTACATGGGACTTAGTTTTAGGGTTCTTAACTCCACCACTGAACTGCACCGCTTAAAATCCACTACTGCACTAGTACATACCCTCTGACTTCATATGGGGAGGGTACATCGTTGGCTGTGGCGTCCATCTTGGCAATAACTATGTTGGGATCGTTGGATAGCTGAAAATTTATTACAGAAGGTGGTTAGAGTCAAGTCTAGACATTCAGGCCCATGTTGCAAAATTCTGATGCTTTGGAGTACACTGCTGCATCAGACACATTCTTAGAAAATATTTTTTAAACATAATTATTTCTCTATTAAAACACTTATAGTTAACCATGTATTATTACATGATTGGCTACCAATTTTTTTTGCTAAGCTTTTACTTAGTCCGTGCATCACACTAGCCCGACTACTTCCCTTCAGAGTAAGCCTAATGAGAAGTTTAGGAAACACTTACCTTCTCACCAAGTTCCTTGTATTTAGGTTCAAGACTCTTGCAGTGGCCACACCAGGGAGCATAAAACTCAATGAGAACGTCCTTGCTCTCATCGTTCACAAGGGAATCAAAGTTCTCAGCCACAACAACCTTAAAAACAATGATCCAGGTTAATGCAGAAGTGAAAAAAGGGAAACATTTAAATAAAGCTAGAAATGTAATAACATGCACACACACCTTGACTGGGCCATCGTTGCTCTCAGGAATAGGCTCAGATTTCAGGTACCGCTTCAGATTTCCATCAAAATAATCCTGAAGGAATTTTTCCAAGGCTTTCCCGTCACGGCTGCATTAAACATTTGCAGTGCCTGATTAATATATTGGCTTACTTTGTGTAGCAAAAACAGATCAGTTAGATCTTTTCACAAAGTTTTAATGGAGGAGGACGGATGGGGGGCAAAACCATTGTAACTAGAGAAATTGTTACAATAAAGTGAAATTAACAGATTAAAATATTAGATGAAGAATTACTTACGTAAATTCCTCCTGCATGACATATTTATCACCACCGGCAGTTCGGATGCCAACGACGGGCAGCTCTCCACTGCTGGCGTCCAGACCAAGCTCAGACACGTCATGGCTGAAGAGATGTTTATTGGCCACTGCAAAGCTCAGCTTCTTTCCCTGATCCAGGAAACTCTTGGCCACCTTCATGACTCTGCATACAGAGTAAATGTCTGACCTCGCTAGCCACAGAGACAAGCACAGAAGCAACCAGCTGCATGTTCTGCTATGTTTGTCTTTATTGTATAACAGTAGCTAAACAATATAGACTGTTGTAGCATCCTGCACCAATAGCTAAACATGCATTTTATTAAGATTTAGGAATCTCTCTTCATGATCACACATGGGATATCAAAGTGCAAATGAAGGTCTACCTGTTCCTCCAGTAGTTGGAACCTTTGGGGTTTTTCTCATAGTCTACATCATAATAGGCCACCAACAGGTCTTTGCCTTTCAGCTGATCTTTGTTGTCATCGGTCATGTGAGGGCAAATTCCAAAACTGTCACACAAATAAGTTAGTGTAACAAAAAATCTGTTAGTATTCAAAATACACAGTTATCCAGATGAATTGGGGGGGGGGGGGAATGCTACTTACATGTTCTCTTGAATGAACTTCTTGAGTTTGGAGTTAGTGAATTTGTCCTCAGCAAACTGAACAGTGCTGTCTTCGAATTTGTTAGCAAGGCGGGGAGAGCGGAACAGGATGACACCCCTAAAAGGACAGGAGGGGGATGGGGGTGAGACAACCACAGACTGATCAGGAAATAAAGGCAGCAAAAACTAAAGTCGTTGATAAACCTAACCTGCCTTAGTGAAAACAAAAGTGAAAGCAAACTGCAGCAAGAAAAACAAGGCCTACTTACTCCCCCACAATGTTGTGCTTTTCCAGAAGTGCGTCCACATTTGTGTGAGCAAAGCGGTTCGATTCCCTTAAAGCACTGGCTGACTTCAGGAACTCGCTCTGTGCAGCGCTTCCAGCATCAGCAAAGAATCCTGAAAATGTCAGTCGTTAAGTGCTATTTCTGATAAACTTCTTAGTCTTAAAAATTAAATTATATATACACACACTTGCTCACCGACAACGCTGGCATCACGATCTCCAATGAATTTTGTGAATTCCTCTTCGGACTTAAGCTCTACTGAGGCTGGACCTGCCTGCTTTTTAAGGTGGCTGACAATCCCATCTAAAAAAAAAGAAATGGCAAAAAAGAACTTGGAATCAGAATTAAGGTCCCATGTGGCAGGGCTGTTTGTCCAGCCCTCGTCTCTTAACCACAAATACATCCAGGGGGAGTGGCTTCATATCAAGCAAGACAACGTTTTTCAGGATAAGGACCAGGATGTAGACGCAACATGTGACAACTTCTCATCCTGTAAACTAAGTGCAAATAAGGAACGATAGGTTTAGAATATTTAAAGGCAAGTTACTGCTTTTTTTCCCCCCCCTTTCTTTTTAACTTGAACATTTCCCACATATTCAGGGTTGCTACACTGAATCATTTTATCTGCAAGTTATTGGCTCAAGTTTTACACAGGATGCTGTTCCTGCCGTTTCACTATGTTTGGGAATGGCACCCAGGATGCCCTGTATCTTCGTAACTAGGCATTAAAGATACTCCTTGTCCAAGGGTCCAAGAGTGGCCTAAATAGCAACTGCTATACAACGTCAGAAACATGTAAGCAAGACCAATAAAAATTTTTAAATAAGCATGGTAAAGTCATACCTGCAGTTCTTGGCCCATCATAGGCCCCAGCCTCTTCTCCACCTCTAAAAATCTTCAGGGTTGGGTAGCCACTCACACCATACTTACTGCACACGTTGGAGTTGGCTGTACAATCCACCTAATCAACGAGAGATAAAACAATACCAAGCTGATGTTACGCTTCTGTGATCACAGCTTAAAGAAGTGTAGCAGCAGTCACACTAGGATTCTAATAAAAATCAGGCTGAAATCTCATTCTCATCGGATAAATCGGGATTGATGCCACTGATTTAATGGATGGACAAGTTTGACAGCGCTTGGTGAAAAAGCTTTACCTTGGCAATTGGGACAATGCCTTTCAGGCGAGTAGCAGCAGCCTCATACTCTGGGGCAAGTTTCTTACAGTGACCACACCTACAGGGGGAAAAGACACAGGGGAGTTAAACTTCTCATGCACACTGTACATAGTTAAATCATGGACCAGCAAAACTGCACAAAGCTCTCAAAAACACGGCAGTAGTCAAGCCTTAGTGGTCTATATACTGTGACTATGATGACAGTTGAAAGTCTCTTCCCAACTCATCGATAAGTTCTTCCGTCGTAAAGCTGCTTGCACTACGGGACTCGCAGACGTGAACCAATAAGAGGCGGCCAACGAAACTTCACTGACCAATCACAACGTTACACCATGAGGACGACACGCCTCCAATCTCCAATCAGCCTTAGCTTTTCTCCATGAAACAGCAATAAATTACACATTTATTCAGCTACACTTATTGTAGCTTTCTGTAGCTTTTTCTTCTTCTCTAAAGCCACTTAAAAAAATTGCATTTACATTAGTTGTCAGCATATAAAACCTGAAACGAGCAAACATGAAGTTAATCTGAAATGGGCTAACAGTTAGCTCATTGCTAACAGGAAGTACAGTGAGCTAGTTATGCTAGGTTGAACAAAGTGGGCTAGTTCATGATTGAGGAGCTCATTTGTTAGAATTAGGTGCAGATTTAAGTTATAATTATATTCTGTTAAGCATGACCAACCTTTTAGTAAGGCTTAAAATACGGAAATAGCTATAAATTATAACAACTGGTTAACAAATGCTAAGCTAGTTAACGTTAAAAACTGAAGCTAAGATAGTAAAAAAAAATGAAGCGTCTCCGGACTGAAACTAAATATATTAAATAAAACGGTTACGATTACTGTAAACCAGGCCTTAATGTGAACTACGACACGCATAACACGAGCGATGTTTAACCTGACCTAAGATGTGCACTAAATTCATTTGGTAAAGCTTCAAATTTCAGCATTTTAATTTAACATGCAAATGCTTGGTTATTTTCATACCCCCATGCAAAGTCTTGAGGAGCTTACCAGGGTGCGAAAAATTCAACCAGGACCATATCATGGTCTCCGATTCTGCTCTCAAAATCATCATCTGTAAACTCGAGCACATCACTGGCGCGCGCCACTGCGGCCACAAACGCAAACAGTAATAACGGCAACATCATGGGGGGAGAAAAGCGTCTTCTGCACGTCCGCCTCAGACACGGGGAGACTGCTGGTTTTATTCCGATTTGAGCTCGGTGAAGCAGATGAACTAGGAGAGAGAAAGGAACGCACAAACCCCCGAGCTCGTCAAAGTAACCAGAGTGTGGCACGTCACCATTGGACTGTCCTCCACGTGACACCGTCCCAATCAGCCAATCAGATACGCGCATACAAACAGTTCCTTGATAAAGTATCCCTCCTTCTGTAAACAGTATAAACGCAGGTTTCCTCTCCCAGCCCTGATCCTGGAGCAGCTCCTGTCCCTGCGCATCCTATTGCTTTCAACACACCTGATTCAACGTAATCAGCTCATCAACCTCATTGTATCTGCTGACTTGGGTCTGTTTCTCACTCAGGCCATGTCCACACGTAGCCAGGTATCTAAAAAAAAAAAAAAAAAAAAAAACGGATATTTTTTTCCCTTTGTTTTTAAAAAATAATTCTGTCCACACGACCTACGTTTTAAAGATATCTTTGTCCACATGAAAACGCAATACGCCGTGGTAGGTGCTGTTAGGATCATCCCTAATCAACAGGGGGCCAATCAGAAGCCTAGACAAAACGTCCAAACAATTGTGAAAGAATGGGTCGCTCTCAGGAGCTCAGTGAATTCCAGTATGGTACCCTGATAGGATGCCACCTGTGCAATAAGTCCAGTCGTGAAATTTCCTTACTACTAAATATTCCACAGTCAACAGTATTATAACAAAGTGGAAGTGATTGGGAACGAGTGTAACTCGGCCATGAACTGGTAGGCCACGTAAAATCACAGAGCAGGGTCGAGACGCATAGTGCACAGAGGTCACCAACTTTCTGCAGAGTCAATAGCTACAGACCTCGAAACATCATGACGCCTTTAGATTAGCTGGAGAACAGTGCGTAAAGAACTTCATGGAATGGGTTTCCACGGCCGAACGGCTGCATCCAAGCCTTGCATCACCAAGTGCAATGCAAAGCATCAGATACAGTGGTGTAAAGCCATGGATTCTAGAGCAGTGGAGACGTGTTCTATGGAGTCACGAATCGCGCTTCTCTGTCTGGCAATCCAATGGACGAGTCTGGGTTTGGCGGTTGCCAGGAGAACGGTACTTGTCTGACTGCATTGTGCCAAGTATAAAGTTTAGTGGATTATGATGTGGGGTTGTTTTTCAGGAGTTGGACTCATCCCCTTAGTTCCAGTGAAAGGAACTCTTAATGCTCAAGGATACCAAGACATTTTGGACAATTTAATGCTCCTAACATTGTGGGAACAGCTTGGGGATGGCCCGTTCCTGTTCCAACATAACTGTGCACCAGTGCACAAAGCAAGGTCCATAAAGTCATGAATGAACGAGTTTGGTGTTGAAGAACTTGACTGGCCTGCATAGGGTCCTGACCTCAACTCGATAGAACACCTTTGGGATGAATTAGAGCGGAGACTGCAAGACAGGTCTTTTGGTCCAACACCAGTGTCTGACCTCACAAATGCACTTTTGGTTAAAAATTCCCATACACTGCTAAATCTTGTGAAAGCCTTCCCAGAAGAGTTGAAGCTGATATAGCTGCAAAGGGTGGGCCAATATCATATTAAACTCTATGAATTAAGAATTGGATGTTACTCAACATATGCATGTGTAGGCGGACGAGCCTCTGGCGATATACTGTACTGTACTATACTGTAGCCTATCAAAGGAGACATAGGCATGGAGCCTCATTCATGCACACACTCATTCACACACTACGGGCAACTTGGAAATGCCATTTAACCTAATCTGCATGGTTTTGGACTGTGTGAGGAAATCCACCAAGCATGGGGAGAACATGCACGCAGATCCGAGGCAGAAATTGAACCTGGACCCTGGAGGTGCAAGGTGACAGTGCTAACCATTAAACCAACATGCTGCCTGTGTGGGTCTGTTAAAGTTAAAACATGAAGCACCAGGGTTGGACACAGAGGTTGTTGACCTTTTTTTTTTTGCACTCTCATGATCAGAGTAGACATGCAATTTAAAGAAAAATAAGCCAAGTATAGTACCAGTCAAAATTGGGGTACACCTTTAATTCAAGTGAATTATGTGATTTATGTTTTTCCATTCTCAAATAACACTGGAGATTTCTAAGCTATGAAATATGAAATGACACATAGAATTATGGAATTAAGTAACAATAACAACAGTTAATCTTTTAAAAAGTTTTTTAGCCCATTTAATCATAGTGCTTGATTGTTTTTTGCAGATGAACTTGACAGTACTCTCACTTTCTTGCAAGTAATGCCAGGAAAGTGAGACTGCCCAACATGTATTGGTCTCGTGCAGGAAATATATACAGGAGAGGCTCGATATGGTGGCACAACTCCAAGAACTAAGAAGAGCAGAAAGCAATGTTAATTGTCTTCTAAAACAGGGGAATCACTGATTAGGGAAGGAAGTGTTTAATGTTCTTCATGAGAAAGACTGAGGAGAGTGAGATCTACATGTGGCGGTAATGCACCCTACAGACCTAGATTTGATGATTTGGGTATGTCAAAGTAATGATGCCAACCCTAGGTGGACTTCAAAGAGGATGACAACCTCCTAATCCCCCCCCCCCCCCCCCGGTTGCTCTCAAGGTTTCTTCCTTATACCATCTAAGGGAGATTTTTCTTGCCACAGTCACCTCAGTCTTGCTCCCTAGGGATGATTCTGTCTAACATCAAGGACGCTGTTTTTTTGTTTCTTATGTTCTGTAAAGCTGCTTTGAGAATGCACATTGTTAAAAGCACTTTACAAATACAATTGAATTCAATTGAATTTAATAGATGCTGAGTGGTATTGAATAGGAAATGTGTTGAGAAGAAAGCATGTGTGGAAGTACTGTACCAGAAAAAAGCAGATGAAGAGTTCAATACAAGATTAGGGAAGAAAGCATTAGAGTTTTTTTTTTTTAAGGAAGGATGGTCTTTAAAAAAAGCACCAGGAGGCTGGGGACATGAGTGAGGATGAGACCTATGGTTAGTTATTTTGGATGCCTTTAGTGTTGTCTTACAAAGTTGAAAGAAGTATAATTCAGGAAAGACCATGGAATTAGAAGGTTATATTTGACTCATATTATACTGTATGCACTTTCATGTTCCTTTATTAAAGCAATTAGAGCCTTTTTATTGTAGTTAAATTACCATTAATGTAATATAATCTATATTATCAGAACAGCTGGGCTTGTAACTGTGATAACATAATAATCATAGCAATATGTTTAAACACGCATCATGTGAGTACAGTCAGGTAACTCGAGGATAAACTGTACATGATGGACCTCAGGGGTCCCTAGATCCCATTCTCAGAGTAAAGGACTGACAGTTAAGTTGCCAAATTTTGCTTTAACATCACTATAAGAATTTAATATGAAACATGTTTTACCTGAGCAGCAGCATGCAAAATGCCTCATGTAATGGCTTTTCCAACAAATTGATATCCAGAGCCTTTTCTGGCAGGTAACGCTTTCTTTCTTTCTTTTGAAAGATTTTTTTTTTTTTTTGCAATTATCACAGCTGGTGGTGCTGTTGCTTTTAAGGAGGGCAACAGCACCACCAGCTGCAACAATAAAAACACACAGACTAGTACAATGTAACTCCATGAGCTGTCACTAATGCCACAACAGCAGGTGGTGCTAAAGCATCAAAAATCACCAAGTGTTTTGTCCCAGCTGTTGGAGATAGGATTCATTCTTTGACTACTTCTAGCTTAAGGAAGGTGTAGTGAAAAGATAAATGACTGCCAGATCTGGATTTAATTTTTTTTGGTTATTCAGTTTTTTAATCACATGGCAGTTCTGCTAAATGTTACTGATGGGAAGTACATTCATTCTGGTCAAACTTTTGGTCAAACAGCCACATATAGCGCTTTATGATCTTTTCTATGATCTGTAATAATCATGTAAATAAGAATATAATATATGTAATATAGTATCAGTTAATATTCATATAATCCTAATGATATAATGACAATATTAATTATTAATGAATATATATCGTTTTCACTTCTACCTGGTTGCAATAGTCTCCTAGAGCACCACTGGTAGCCTCTCCCACTGGTGGTTGTGCGACTCCACCCCTAAAACGATCTTCAGATCATGCTCGATATGGAATAATCAAGGAATTTACCACTGATTCTGATTCTTAAGTTGGTTTTGAAAGATTAATGTGGTGTCTAAATTTCACTTTTATCTGACGTCAAACATTAATGGACTGCCCTATAAATTAAGTTTGGGTTTGTTTTTGCTCAACACTATTTGACAAAGGGATATTTGCTTATTTCCTTGCCTCCAACGGCCTTTACAACTTCATTTGAATTACACAGATTTGTTACCCTTCCATCCGGCTTGATAGAAACCCAGGCCACATTTCATCATCTTACTGCATCTGTCCTTTTACCTGTATACATCATTGCCTATGTCAGTAGTCATGAAGGACCCTCTCTTCTGCACATGTTTTTCCCTGCTTAACCACACCCATTTGTATTCAGAGAAGACTATTTATTAGCTTATTTGTTAAAGCATGTGTGTTGGGAGCTGACAAAACACCAAACACCAGACACCAGGGTGTGTCCAGGACCAGGATTAGGAACCACTGGCCTATGAGGATGACGTCATTATTTATATTAATGCCTGGCAGTGGTACATTCAACATCTAACGGCTGTGCTGAGATTATAATGGCAGGGCTTAGTGCAAATTCCCCAACTGTACACACAGCACCACTATTACTATTACTACATTACCACCAGAACTACACAAATTCATGAGATTATTTCTTGTTTTAAGCTCGTACTAAGATTGACATGCTACAGGGGATACATTCTAGTTCGTTTCATCATTTTCTATACCGCTTAATCCTGTGTTTAGGGTCGCGGGGGACCTGGAGCCTATCCCAGGAGACTTCGGGCACTAGGCGGGGTACACCCTGGACAGGGTGCCAATCCATCGCAGGGCACACACACATACACACACTTACACACCCAATCACACTACATTCTAGTTACCATCCTGAATCCCACAGTGCCTTGCCCCATTACCCTTTGAAAAAAAAAAGAAGCTGTAAGTGAAACTACCCTGAGAGAAAATACTTCTTTAAAAAGGAAAGTGAGCCTGTGAGGCCCATTCAGTGTCACCTTGGTAATAAAGCCAGTGTGCACACAGGTTACTGAGATCTTAGGGGAGCTGTAACACAATGGAGGTAGATAAAGGCTGTCTTTGGTCACATGACAGCAAAAGAACTTTATCCTGTGCTAATTAAAGTGTTCAGCACCAGCATGTGCTTGAAATAGGCTCACAGACCTTAAAGTTTTAACTTCACTTTATCTTCAAAACTCTGCCAATACACATAGCCTGATATCACAGCTCACACAAAAAAGTACTCGAGACAACAATGTTAATCTGTAAGTAAAGCGCTTTATATAATTTAGTGGTTCCTTTTTGCAAAAACATTCACATGATTCTCTGTTGCTTATTTGAACAATTCTCAAAGGTTATCATACTCTTATAGCAGCACAATGAATAAATGAGACATGTGGTACGTGTCAGAATGGTAAGGCCACATCAACACAATCATGGCGGACAGTACATTCACTCCTGTTGTTACAGAGGAGTGGAGCTGTGAAGACACAACGCACAAAAAGCATGCTGTTCGGGATGGAGTTTAGAGTACCATAAATAAAGAGAATTTTTATTTATGCGTTTTGCGTCGGTCTACTTCTTCTGGCGAATAGGGTCAGGGATCTTAATATCTTGGCCTTTTTCTAGCTTCTTCTCACACTCGATCAGGTAGTTCACTCCATCGATGACCGTCTGGACCAGCTGGACCTAAGCACACACACATGCATGTATATATTTCACTGTTTGTTCTGTGTAGTAATAAACTGATAAGGAATTATCAGGACTATATACACGACTAACCTCTGACTGGCCAAGTCTGTCCAGGTTAGAAATGTCAAAGGTGCCCCCTACAGCCGCCGTGTCCACTCCTCCAGTACCTCTTTTCTGCAGACGCAAGTTATCTAGGATCTTGGAAAAGCGAGGGTCCTATGCAGACAGAAACACAGCATTAAAAAAAAACTGAGCATGGGGCTCCCGAGTGGCGCAACATAACAGCCTTGCATACCCAGTTTGAAACCTGAAAAGGACATGGCCATTCATTACGAATAATAGATAGCAAAACTGGCCTCTCTGAGTGGGATGGATAGAATTACTCTCTTCCCCTTTCTATTGTAGTGACAGTAGACACCTGAGCATCTGTGAGATCATGAATGTGAATGAGGTCTTTCCTCTAAGTATTATGCAGCCTTGTTACACAATGAGGAACAGTTGGAATCAGGAGGCAGAGGCTGGCTTCACGTCTCGGAGTAAGCTCGAACCTCATCAGCTCCTGTGTGTCATGTCATGCACGTCTCCGTTCACCTTGATTTGCACCACTATTTAACTTCGATTTTTTTCAGTGCAAAGCTTTATGTTGTACTGTACCTGTCATTTGTTTTCATGTATAGTCTTTATGGTTTGTCTTGTACCAACAGTTCTTGGTTTCAAAGTTTTTTTTTTATTACTTTGTTTGTACCTTATATAGTAATATTTTGCATCTACATTCACCTCCTTTATTCCTCCTTTAATCCTTGATATGTTGAGAGCTTATGAATTGGATTGGAATGGGCAAATTAAAGCACCAATAGATGTGATCCTCAAGCAATTATATCAGTTGATATATTAATAATGTTATATAATAATGAGCATTATTATAATTATTATAAGGGAGGCACAGTGGTGTAGTGGTTAACACTGTCGCGTTACACCTCCAGGGTCTGGGTTCGGATTCCCTGCCAGACTCGATTCCCGTCTGTGTGATGTTCTCCCCGTGCTTAAGGGGATTTCCTCCGGGTACTCCGGTTTCCTCCCACAGTCCAAAGACATGCAGGTTAGGCTAATTGGCATTCCCAATGACCCCATGACCTTGAATAAAGGATAAAGCGGTATAGACGATGAGTGGATGAATAATTAGCAGACATAGAGATGATGTGATCATGTTGTCGTTATAATCAAGTTATAATTAAATTATAATCATTAGGCGTACAGTGATTAAATGTACAATTTACTATTTAAACTTATTTGTATACACTAATAATGGCAATAAGGTAAGTTATATTTGTCTCAGGCGTTTCTGAAATTCTGGCTACAATGATCTTTGATAAGTAATATGTGACAACATGTGTTTTTCAGTTTACTTCTCAATCAACATGATGCCTGCAAGTGCTTTATATTAATTATTTATATTATGTAAATAATGTTCAAAAAGCACCAAATAAGCCCTTCATCTAAACCTGCCTATACATACATTACCTTAAATAAATTTGACCTTTCTGCACATGGGTATTTGCACAGGTTCATATTGCAATTTCGATTTTTAGTGCAGCACTAATTAGCTGAATAATCACCTTGCTGAGGCGAGGTAGTTTGACATGGACGCCGGCACGCAGGCCTGTGCCCAGGTTAGAAGGGCAGGTGAGGATGTAACCCATACGCTCGTTCCACATAAACTCCCAGCCTTTCTCCTGAATCAGCCTCTCCACCTGAGCAAAGCAAACAGACATTCAGAAGCACGCAATCACCTGGTGGCTGAAGCCATTTGAAAATATTATCTGCATGTTATGCAGATCCGTGCAAATGTGTGGTTCAAAACAAATTCTTTGCACATGCTCACAATGTAACAATGTATTTTTTTTCAAGCAGTTATTCATAATCAAAGGTGGTGAAAGTACAAAGGTACTTTACTTAACTAACTACACATAAAACAAACAATGTCACATTAAATAGATTCTAATGAAATGTGAGAAGGAATAAGAACTAGGGGAAAAAAATTTTTTAAACATGAAATAACGTGTGTTAACTTTGATGAAAGTGCGTTCTTCTTAAACACACAACATGGCCTCTTTACAGTTTAAAATGGGTTAATGAGTCACCTATAATAAGGGTTCTTACATTTCTTTAAGCCAGGGAAGGTTTATGAAATATTAGGTTCATTAGAGCAGGACACATTAGGTCTTAGTTCACAGTATTCATAGTCTGACTTGTTTTTGAATAAGTGATGTTTGCATTCATTCATTTCAAGTCACCAGCCAAATAACTAATAGAACTTATAGTAAATGTAATAACAGTGACTCCTGTCTATGTCGCACTCTGCCAGTCTTTTAAAGAATGGAAAAATCCCAGGTCTTGTTGTTCCAATAGCATTTTCCACTAGCTTTTCCCCCACTGTTAGTCATTGACAAGCTTGCGTTTCTGCCTACCACAGTTCAAAACGCATGAATATTTCAGTTACCATAGCCATTTCCGTCAACCTCTCATCAACAAGGCGTTTCCACCCACAGAACTGCAGCTCCCTGGGTGTGTTTTGTTGTTTGCATCATTTTGTGTAAACTCTAGAGGCTGTTGTGTGTGAAAAATCCCTTGACACCAGCAGTTTCTCGTATACTCACACCAGCCTGTCGGGAACCAATGACTAGGCAAGAGTCAAGGTCATGTTTTCATACGTTCTGATGTTTGATCTGAATATTAACGGAATCTTATTGGCTGTAAATGTACAGTATGCTTGTTTAACACTCGACTGACTGGAGTTGTTGATCGGAAGGTCGGCAGTTCGAGCCCCAGCTCCACCAGGTTGTCTTAAGCAAGGCCTTTAACCCTATCTGTTCCAGGAGAGCCGTGTAATGGCTGACCCTTCGCTCCGACCCCAGCCTACTAACAAGCTGGGGTATGTGAAGAATAAAGAATTTCACTGTGCAGTAATGTGACGAATAAACTTAACTTATCATTTCATAAATGTGGAGTTATACAGGCATTCTCATTAAAGTGGAAGTTCTCTAATGCACCACTGAGATAAAGTTATAATGTTAGCAATCAAAACAATATTGTGTATATGACAGCTATAACTATTAAAAGTATCGCAGAACAGTTAAAAAGTCGAGATGTGGTCTAATATGGACGAAACAATGAACTGGCAGAACATGTTGTCCTACTGCTTTTTATTCAGGAAAGGGTATTGCTTCACCCTGCCGTAAACACAGCAGAGCACATGCCCCAGATTGCTGTTGAATAAATAAAAGAGGCTTGTGTTAACATTAGTGTGGCCAGACGAGTGAGCTCACCTCTTTGAGGCCCGTACAGAATCGCTCAAAGACTCTCTTCATATTCCCTCCTTTCTCCATGGAGATCACGCGAGTGTGGTCCTCCTCGTTAATCCACACCAAGAATGTTTTCTCATTGTTATGCCTGTAAAAGAACCACACTTTTAAAACCTACTGTAAAAAAAAAAAAAAAACCTCATGTAAAACTTCAACCTGATTGTGCCCAATAATTGGCTTATAAGATTTATTACGAAGCCTTTTCTAGAAAATATGTGGAAAATGCAACATTTCTGACGAGGATTATTGAGAACGTTGACCTTTAACCAGACTAGTAAGATGCTTATGCAAATGTGAGCTACAGGCAAAGCAGCACCCGAACTGAAACATGTTTTGCATTAATCGCATTTATTAAATCACTCATATATCACTGTTGTACTGATCATCTCCTCTAAGGTCAAGATCTTAACTGAGCTAAATTATGAACTGCAGGACAAGGAGTTGAAAGCCACCTGCCCCGGGAGCCAGAAAGCCACACTCTGAAAGGAAATCGATCATGAGGGGTTCTCAGGCAAGGACGTGCATGATCAATCTTGGATGAGTGTCCTGCATCGTCGTACTATACTGTATCTGGACCCTGACACTCATCCTAATACTGTGCAGCATTAGCAGCTAAAGCATAATTCCCTCCAGTCCTTCAGTCTCCGGCTAAGATGCATTCTTACCAAATGCCTCTGGCATCAGGCCAATCCCGTGCCATTCCTGCGCATGTCAGAAGGGGTGAAACTGGCTTGTCAAACAGGAAATGATCCTGCAGGGACAGACAGATGGAACACATATAAAATGTTAATTCTATGTAAGAGTATGGAGATGGAGAAGTGATAGTGAGAAGTGAAATGTTCCTGTGGTGCACAAGTATAAATGTCATTTTGACCTTTGAAATGAAGAGATCAACAGCAGGTGCTGTGTCCCCTAATGATTTAGAACTGTTCTGGACACACAGTAATGTGATGATTTATTTAGAATTGAAGGACAGATACGCACATCGATGAGCTGCTGCTGTTCCTTTTCGGTCATCTCAGTCAGACTGTAATATTTGCCTGCCAGACTACCCTGAAGACCGGCGAGGGCGCTCACTACCACCCGCTCCACCTCCCTCCGCTCGGCACGCGTGCAGGCAGGAGGCAAGCTCAGACCTCGGATACTGCGGCCCGTTCGCACTCGGGACGACAATACGTACTTCTCGTCAAAGATACCGCCTCGTATCTAAGAGAAAGACATTGAGTAAAAAAAAAAAAACTACTACATTAAAGAGGGCAGCAATGCAATGCATTAAATAGCAGAACATAATGCAGAGCTACAATATAAAGATAGAATCAAGTTCAGAGGTTTCTCATACAAAATGCTGATATTTACAGAATTATTTAAATAATTATGCAACTTTTAGCTTTTAACAGAGAATTACTATTTTATACTGGAGTTTCAAGTACCTTACTGGATTCCAGATCAGTGGGATGTTTCATAGTACGTGGGTCATAACCATTGTGTCTCTCTGTGATGACAGGGTCAAAAATATCAGCAAATACCTGTCAGGAACAAAGATTGTTCAACTTACAAGAACAACAGAAGAGGAAAAGAACCCTCAGGTGCTGGAGCTACAAAACATGAAACAAGACCTGAAAAGAAGCATGCACACACTAAACCTGTGCAAAAATATTTTTAATAAATGCAAGTTTTCGGTCAGAGACCTTCTTCGAGCCCATCTTTTTATGGCTTGAAAAAGACCTGTGAGCTCACATATATTAAAATGATTTTTGCACAGATTGAGTGCATGGATGATTTTTTTTTTCAACTTACAAGAACAAGCCTCATCTTTTCTTATTATTTTACAGAAAACATTGTAAGTTTTCTTATAAACATATACCATTTGCAGTATTTAAAAATTATTTTGTGTGCCTCAAACACATTATTTTGTGTGCCTCAAATCTTGGATCATCTTTCACAGCCAGTATA
Source organism: Channallabes apus (assembly GCA_030522415.1). Classification (NCBI taxonomy): domain Eukaryota; kingdom Metazoa; phylum Chordata; class Actinopteri; order Siluriformes; family Clariidae; genus Channallabes; species Channallabes apus. Next base: position 33,502,514 of record CM060113.1, read on the forward strand.
ACAGCATAGAAATTATATTGTACGACTACAGACCATTTATATTATGAATGATTTAATCATATTTTCCAGTTTCCTTATCCGTTTACTTGCAGGAATTCTGCTTGTACTAACTTTATTTACTCCTAGTCACTTAGCTGCAGTGGAAGGTAATTATATATAGAAACGGATGGGGAAGTAGATGAGGTCCAAGGCAGGTTTTATAATGGTTCCATTGTATGCCTTGAAAAGAATGTGGGTCTACCATTGTGTATCGTACTTTACAATAGAGATGTAAAAGGATATGAATACGTTATGGCCTTGAACAGATAATTACAGAACAGAAAAGGGAAACCCTGAGCTGAGCCTGATCTGCTCGGTAGACACTGCAGTAAACAATGCTGCTGCAGATATACAGCTTTTCCTACAGAAATGACATGCATCCCATAAATCAAGTGCCACATTTACCCCTGGGTAACTATCTTCATTTAATTAATAGATTTTTTTTAGGTGTAGATAAGTCAGGGGTCCTTGGGGAGCAAGTAAAAAAGCTGCATAAACAGTCAGATATTCATGGGAAGTTTGTGGGCATGAGTGAGTTGTCTAATTGAAATCATGTGTGTATGACTAAGTTGTCAGATATGCAGCTTTTAGAACTAAAAAACGACATAAACTTAAGTATGAAGCTCTGTATAATGTATTTTTATTCATGCATTTATTCTTAGTAAATGCCTGGGCAGGGTTGAGGTGATTAATTACGATATAAGTTATTGTTTTTATTAGTTATTCATTTATTATTGAATTTTGGTGAATCCCAGTGTTTCTGGGAACATGGTGATATGGTTCATATTTAGTTATACGGGGAAAAATCACTGTTAAGGCCACACCAACTTATCCAAAGACAGATACAGATTTTCCATTCCTTTTTTAGACATAGTACTTTGGAATACTTCACAAAAACAAAGTACAGTCATTTTTAATACTGTGCACCAGCCATAAACCATATATTTTGCAAAGATTATTTCATGGCTATGCAGTGTATTATGTTCAGACTGATGATATTCTGATCTTTTCGTTACAGCATGTTGCTTGATGCCACATGTAGTGATCTGAATGGCCTCTAACCTCATAGGTCTCCTCGTCTCCAGCCACCATGCCCACAGTCTTGATGAAGGGGTGCCCAGGGTTGTCCACGCCCGTCTGAATAGCCAGATCCAGCGTGAAGCCACTTGGAGTGGCTTTGTCACACAGCCGAGCATATATGGCAGGTGTCAGTTGGCTGGCCATGCAGTTGTTGTGTTTTCGTAAATCAGGGTATTCTGCACTGTTTAGGTAAAGAAACATTTTGTCATGTAGCATTTACTGGAAACCTTATGTGGAAAAACAGACATGACTCAATTTTGGGAATTTACAAATGTGGCTTTTTTTTTCAGAGCTTCCAGTATTGGACTTTCAGGCATTGGTTTCTCAGTGGTAGGTTTCTCGTCATGCGGGGTTTAATTCCTGCTCAATGCCCAAACCCTAGCCATGCAGTGATGGTCCCAAGCCCGGATAAAAGGGGAGGGTTGCATCAGGAAGGAGTAAAGCCTGTGCCAAGTTGTGTGCTCCATGTGCTTAGCTCCATTAAGCACATGTTAAATTTACATATGTGGGTTTTGTGGTCTTATCTTTTCCTTTAAGTATTTTTTTCATGTGAATAATTTTTCCCACATGTGGTCAGATGTTGCTCACATGATGTCACATTGAATTTGTGAATTGAATTTACATACTAGGGACATACATTGCAGCGCACCTTTACATGTTCCTTAAATAGTATACACACAACCACATGCACAGTATATATTCATTTATACGATAGATACATGGGGACAAAATAAAAAGATAGATATAAGCTATAACACTACAACGTCATGCAGTAGTGAGAAACACGTCCTGTGGGGATTAAAGCTTTATGTGCGGATTTAAGGTTTAAATCACTGATCTCTAATCACCAAAATCGCCACATATACAGTACAGTATCGGGACGTACAGTAAAGCACACCGCCATTTTGCTCGTATGGTGCAGTATGCAGGAATTCATCCCCACTGGGGCATCTCCGCTCGGTCGCGCGCGCGCCAGGACCAGTCTTTCAACGGATCGATCTCAAAACGATTCACACCAATTTAGTCGATCCTGCGCAATTACAGTTCATGCATTTGTTAGATAGAGATCCTGGTTTGCTCGGTAGCCTTGGAAACCCCGCTGCCTCAGATACACAGCTTTTCCTATAGAAACGACCTGCATCCCATAAATCACGTGCCACGTTTAAACCTTCATCTAGTTCATTGATTTTTTAAAAAATGCAGATAAGTGGATGAGATGCATGATATTTATTTAGGGTGGAAAAGCACAACCGTTCATGCATAGCCAGTATGGACTGGTGACGTTGCTCATGACAAGGGGATCGTCCCAAACCATATACCACCTGATACATTAATACCCAACATGCATTCTGCACTACTCAATCAACACAGAACAATGCACCAATATAAATCACAATCTCTCTGCACTCTGAGACACATCCATTCTTATAGAAATTATATATATTAAAAAAAAAAACTTACCTGGCCGGGTATTGTCTTCGGCCGATCGCTCCTGCGCTCACATGCTCCCTGTTCAGATAAAATCCTACACTGAGAGATCCGGCGCCGACCAGAGATAGCAAACCCACGTTCCTTTTGGAGGATAAAAGCCTTGCGAAGCTGCTCGCCATGATGATCCTGTGGCCTGTTTAAAGTTAAGCCTTTTGGAGGAAGAAGAGGAGGAGGAGGATGAAACGCAGTGAGTGAGATGAGGATGCGGGAGAATGCAGAGCTCTACCCTAAAAACAGTCGTCAGCCTCCCGCCCCCTAGCGGAACACGTGCGACATAGCAGCTTGAGGAACAGAAATCACACTACCCTGCACGTGGCCATGGGCTTGACCGTGCGCGCGCGTGCTTTTTTTTTTTGTTGTTCTCAAATTACACTTCGTTCGTTCGCACGCACAATGGATTCATCCCGAGAATAAATAAATAAATACGTTTAAGTAAAACTTTAATAAGTAAAACTGCAAATATCACTAATAAATTGTCTCACTAGTGAAAACATTAGTAAGATGAGACGAGGGATCCGTTAGTTCCCGCGAACGCGCATGCGCAGTGTGGTCAGAGCGAGTAGTTTTATACTTTAGTAGTTTGACTCGTATTCTACCATTTGTCGATCCATTTGACCATTTGTTTGTGCACAATTGGTTTTCACATACATGCAGCTTGATCCAAAAGTAAATAATCAACCAAGAAAAATGTCAGCAATTCCAAATTTCCTTTTGGTATAACAAATGAACAATGAAATAGTCCAGCAGGAGTCAATTTGAACCTTTTACACATTAACATTTATACAGAATATATATGGACCTTAATAAATAGTCTGAACACTTGAGGAATTTTGACTTTTAAGCTTTGTGACATACATTCCTTCTGGAAAAATGATTCCGTTTATTATGAGCAAACTTTGAATCTGCTGATGATATATCATTAAACGTTCTCTAATGTTTGATTAAACTGGTCAATAAATGACGTCTTGGTAATGTAACATTAGTAGCAGTGATTAGTGAGTTGAAATATGAGTTGAATTTTAATTCAGGATCAATAATGTCTATCTATCTATCTATCTATCTATCTATCTATCTATCTATCTATCTATCTATCTATCTATCTATCTATCTATCTATCTATCTATCTATCTATCTATCGTTCTTTTTCTCTCAGTACTTACCAAGAGTTGCCAATCCATATGAATCTTCCTTGATGGAACACATATTATTATATTCATTCATCAATTTTAAATCATTCTTTGGGAGTAGTTAATTGACTGTAAGAAGCATTTTCCTCCATATTGGTTTACGTTTTCAAATAACCTTTATAGATATTTTGATTTTAAATTAAGGTATGCATATGAATATGCACAATATGGATTAGAACATTTAAAAAATCACATAAAACCTTCATTTAATGAACATAATTATACAATTATTTGATTATCCAGCACATTATTCAAGTATCTGCAAAACAGTAACAGCCTATTTCTCTGTCAGTACATTTGTTAAAGTTTGGATGTACAGTATGAATCTAATACAGAGAAATTTGTTAGCTGCTTAACTGAAAATGGTGAATAAATGAAGAATAGCTAAGCAGAAATAAACAGAAGAATCGGCAACACAGACATATAGCAACTGACATTTTGGAACAATTGCAATTTTGTAAAACCTGTTAACTTACAGCACGAGGAGGTATGATTTGATACAGGAAGAACCAGTGAAAAGGTGTGTTCAGGTGTACGTGTCCTCTATCACAGAGTACAGCGACTCAGTAACATTAACCCTTAACATGCCAAACCAGTTTGGTTAGTAATAGCTGACTTCATAAAACATCTGCTTAGTATCTAATATGCAATATAGTGTAACTCACATGAAGAAAAAATACGGATGGCTATGGATTTAGTTTATTTTTTAACAAATAAACATTGATTTTTTTTCCTTCTCAGAACATTATAAGAACTAGCATAGGCCCTTAACCACTGAACCACCATTCGCAAATTTTAAGGTTTTTGATGAAAGCTAAATATAATCAAGTATAAGCAAATATGCAATATTTACTTCTTCTAGCAAGTTGTTCCAGAAATTAACTGTACTGTTATGGCCCTTTTCTCTATCATCGTGGGGTTTTTCTACTGAAAAAAGACAAAGAAATCCTTCAGCTTACTTTTTCCAAAGCACTTTTCATCACCCACACTTAACTCCACACACAATGTTTCATCTAATAGAGGGACTTTCATAATCATTATGATAGTTTATTATACTGTAAAATCCCCAGTGTGGATTAAACAGTTTTAGAGTTCATTTAATTTTAACTGGATCTATATTAGCACTGTCATTTGTTAATTAAGCTCTGGGGATATTGCTAGAAGACTACATAGCATTTATGCATTCTTGTCATCTGAGAAAAAGTCTCTGGTACATAATACAGTAGTATTATATCTACAGTATTTGATTACATGATATGATTATAATGAAGTTTGTCCTGATTACGCATATATTGTAACAAGTAATGCAAATTGGTGGAAATTTGTACTCTTATTCATTTTATATTTTTATGAGGTTTTAAAACACATTTCTTTAAAAGCACTTGCATCCTTTATTTCCCCCTGAAATGTGCTTGCCTTCTTGATTTTATAGGCAAATACGGCATTAAAATTTTGTAGATTTAGGTCAAAGTGAACTAATGTCTAGTCGGTTAGTATTGGTATCATATGAGTTATTACTTCAGTGTAGGCCCACGTCATTAAGATTAAAAATGGCGGATTGCATAATGATTTACTGGTAACCTTAGATGGCTTATCTAGGCAGACCAACATTAGAACTGCTATAAAACAAAGGCCACTATACCACAGCACCTTACACACCCTTTTCAGGTCAAAAGTACAAAAGTAAATACAGTATAAGTACTGGTAGCGCTGCACGTAGGAAGGTGGAAGACTACAGTCACTGTGCAATATAGAGTAACCTAAGATAATACTCACCATAACTTTTTATTGAGCAAACCGATTAGCTAGATACAATAATTCTATATTTCCATGTAAAGCAATAGTGTTTTAAAAAATCAAACTATGTAAATATGTAGTTAATGGATCTCATAAGAAAGATTTTGTTATTAAGCTGAATATACCGTACATATACTGTAGTAAGGTCATGTTCAAAATCAGGACTGCAAGAAGAGCATTTTTGGGATGAAGATTTTTGAAGATTTGAAAGATAATTTAGCTATGGTTTGTTGTTCATTACCTCCATGACAAAGTAGCATGAACAAGTGCTCTATGCTTAATAGTCAAACTTTTATAGGTGCAGAATACTTTACCTTAGGGAAATAAGAAATAAAAGGGTGATGATTCATTTATGCAAAGTGTGCAAAATCATGTGATCATCTTTCAAACTGCTGCCTCATCTATTGTTGTTTTCTTCCTCCAAAATTATAATGATCCCCAGTCATCCGGCTAAGCACACCCTTTGGGAAATGGTCATGACAAAATTTGCATATTGAAAGACTTTAATTTTTCTGTTCCTATATTATTGTATTTATTTTGGTGCATTTGACAGGTTATGCAAATTATTTCAACTATTGATTGATTGATTGATTGATTGATTGATTGATTCATTCATCTTCTATACTGCTTAATCCTGTGTTCAGGGTCGCGGGGGACCTGGAGCCTATCCCAGGAGACTTCGGTCAATAGGCGGGGTACACCCTGGACAGGGTGCCAATCCATCGCAGGGCACACACACATACACACACTCACACACCCAATCATACACTACGGGCAATTTAGGAATGCAATTAGCCTAACCTGCATATCTTTGGACTGTGGGAGGAAACCGGAGTACCCGGAGGAAACCCACCAAGCACGGGGAGAACATGCAAACTCCATGCACACAGAGACGGGAATCGAGCCTGGCCGGGGAATCGAACCCTGGATTAACTATTGATGTTAAATAAAAGTTTAATACAACATTAATAATTTCAGTTGCCAAAACGGTTCTGTTTCTTTCATAAAATTTCCCCTTGCTTCCTCCTTGCAGCACTACACACACACACACACACACACATACACAAAGGTAGGGATGAGCTATGTGCAGACAGGTCTAGTCAAGTCGAGTGGTTTTTGCTGTTATTTCAACTGTATAACATTTGTACAGTACACAGTGAAAGTAAACGATGTTGCTCTGGGATCATGGCGCTACACAAAACAACACAGAGTTACATGAGGCAGCAGAGAACTAAATTAGACTATGACACAGGAAGGACTACAAAAAGTGTAATTTATCCTAAAAGAAGAACAAGAAGCACAATAAAGGATAGTGCAATGCCAACCAGCACAGTTCTATTGTTAATCAAATTTGAAGATAGTCAGTTATAGACATAGATATAGTAATTGTAAATATAAGATGCTGGTTAGTAGCAATATAATAATGCAGGAAGTTAATATGGTATATTTCCAAATATAGTATTTTGTTTTCACTGCTATAACAGAGGTTTGAGGAATAAATTTTCAGAACTTACGTGAAAAGATTTAACAGTAAATTCCTAAAAAAAATTAACTCTCTATCTATAACAATTTTACAAACAACTAAATCTCAAAGTCATTTCCTGTCATTTTTGTTGGCTCAGTAGCCCCACCCAAAAACGTACAGTATAGTATCACGGAAATATGTGTGGGCTGTGTGTAGGAGTGTTCTTTTCATGTTCTTTTCAAAACGAAAACGGTCTATCAAAGGTAAAGACCAAACCTACTGCTCATTACATAGGATTTTTGTCCTGTAAGTTTGTACACAGAGTGCCCAGTTGATTCTGAGCTCAGTGGAGTTCCTCAGAGTTTTCTGGCTTTCTCACACACACACACACACACACACACACACACACACACACACACACACACACACAAAAATAAATAAAACATACAATTAGGTGTATATGCTAAATTTAATGTAACAGTGCATTTAGGGTTTATTTCCTGGCTCACATTCAGTTTTAACTCCTTAAACTCCTCACCTCCCTCCATCTTGATCAAAATCAAGTGCTTACTCAAAATGAAAGCATAATTAAATGAATAACTGTTTTGCGCCGCCTGCTGGACATCAAAAGTACTCCGTAAGCTTTACTGTACATACTTTCACCATGCGCTCATACTCAGAAAACATTACATGAGACAAATTTTCCTATGCTCCATTTTGCATCTTCCTTTCAATATGGCCCTTAAAATAATGCAATAACTGAAGCAATGCTACTTGCATAAACTATAATATTTTATAAATTTGTTTTGTCACTGACCACATAAAAGCACACATCATGACAAATCATTGTTAAATTAAATTCAAATTTTCAAATTCAAATTTTATTAGTCACATACACAATCATACACAGTATAATATGCAGTGAAATGCTTTTTATACGACCGCCAGTGACCTTAAAAAGAAAGAAAATAAGAAAATAAAATCTTGTACGTAAAATAAATAATCAATAAAAAGGAAATACTAAGAAATAATTTTAACTAGTAAAATTTGTAAAATTAATTGGTTTGTTTAAAATAGTACAGCTAGTTTCATATTTATTTGGCTTTTAAAATTATAGCCCTCTTCAGCCTTTTAAAGCTTTTCTTTAATAAAAAAAAACTACTATTATTATGATGATGATGCTGATGATCTCACTCACTCACTTATCTTCTGTACTGCTTTATCCTGTATTCAGAGTGGCGGGGGGCCTGGAGCTTATCCCAGGAGGCTTAGGGCACAAGGCAGTGTACACCCTGGACAGGGTGCCAATCCATTGCAGGTCACACACACATACTACAGTCAATTTGGGAACGCCAATTAGCCTAACCTACATATCTTTGGCTTGTGGGAGGAAACCGGAGTACCCGAAGGAAACCCACCAAGCACGGGGAGAACATACAAACTCCATGCACACGGACAGGAATCGAGCCTGGCCGGGAATCGAACCCAGACCCTGGAGGTGCAAGGCGACACTGCTAACCACTACACCACTGTGCGCACTTATTATTATTATTATTATTATTATTATTATTATATTAAATTAAATTATTATATTATATTATATTATATTATATTATATTATATTATATTATATTATATTATATTATATTATATTATATTATTATAGATAGATAGATAGATAGATAGATAGATAGATAGATAGATAGATAGATAGATAGATAGATAGATACTTTAGTCATCCCAAAGATCAATTCAAGACATCCAGCAGCAGTAGACAAAGACACAATGACTGATTTGTAGATGTGATTGCACACTCTATATCTTACAGTAAACACAGGGTAATGTGAGAACTGACCAGAAGTTACTAGTGCAATGCTTTTAATAAAAGATTAAAAAGCATATAAATCACAAGTATTATAAAATATTTATTTATGTAATTATCTAATAGAATAATATTGCATAATATATAATATAAAACAATAAATTATATTATAAAATTAAATTAAGTTAATACTCTATTATTATTCGATTAATTTAGAATGTTGCATTTTTTCTATTTACATTTGATGTAAATATACTGTACATTAATTTATTTATTCTTTACATTGTTGGTGTGTAATAACTTTAAACGTTTCTCTAGGTTGTGATTGGTTGAGCCACAACCGTCCAATCAGAACTCGGGAAAAAAATCGACCAATCACGTTAGCGAATGCTGCAACGTGTTTCCTTCATCTCGTTGCCGGTTACACGTGTCTGATACAGAGGTAGGTTTTTTTTTCCAATATCACATATTTTTTAATTACTTAAAGTCATAACATGTGAGTTATCGCATTTATCACTCATTTTGTTTACATAAGGATTTTATTTTTGTTTAATATAATGTTTCTCAGCTAAGTATGTGAGTATAATTGACTGCCGGTCATGATAGTCAGCCGTTAACGTTAGCTTTAAAACCAACCGTTATTAAGTTTTATGAAAAGAAGGAGAAACAAACAACAAGGAGAAAATAACTGGTTGTCTCATGACCTGTCTCGTTTTGCTTCTTTCTGTCGTGCTGTAATGTTAAGATGTTCATGTTTATGTTTCACACTGGTAGCCCAGTTAGCTCATATAACCTGAGGGATGTTAAAACTATTGAGCTCAGTACTGGATAACATTCTAGCTTCAGTGTTACAAGTTATTTTTATTCTTTATAGCCACATAAGGAAATTCTCACTTGTCATTTGTCTTGTTGTCTTTTATATTTAGTCCAGGTGTAGCTGTGCTAGAAAAGTCAGCATTAGAGACCTCTCAGTAACAGTACTGTGTGAGAGAGACCATAACATGGAGGCTTCTTCTCTCTGCTCTGTCTTGGCAAAAGGTTCACAGCGACATAAAGTCAAGAAGAAAAGCAACTGTGTAATGAAATGCCAGAAAATTCGACAAGAGCTCAAAAGAAAGCAGAGTGAGGTGCTGGAGCATGGGTCCGCATGGGGAGGCAAAAGGATCAAAACCCATTGTAATACCAGTGAGTCAGAATGTACAGGTTCACTGAGCGACACCTGGGAAGTGGACAGTGGTTTCTCATCAGAGTTCAGTCCTCCCGCCAGCGGCCGGAGTTCTCCCTGTGTTGGGGTTCAGTCTTCCATGCTGCTATCCATGGACTGTGAGATGGTGGGGACAGGCCCGAATGGACAGTTTAGTGAACTTGCCCGCTGTAGTTTGATAAATTACTCTGGAACAGTGGTCTATGACAAGTATGTCCTCCCCCTTCGGCCTGTCACAGACTACCGGACACGGTGGAGTGGCATTAAAGAGGAGCACTTGATAAAGGCTTTGCCCTTTGAAGAAGCAAGAAATGAGGTACCACCTTAATTTTAGCTTTGTAGCCTAATGTTATTGTAATAACATTTGTTCAGCCACTGCTTTTTGTCCTACTGTATTTATTAATGAGAAATATAAACTCCCATATAAATGCTGTGTCTCAGATTTTGCAGATCATTAAAGGAAAGGTAATAATTGGTCACTCCTTGTGTCATGACTTTGCGGTCTTGGGAATCAGCATACCAGATCACATGGTTCGAGACACTTCTTCATCGTATCTGTTACAACAGCTGTATGGTCCTACCAGCGGACGCATGTCTCTTAAGAAACTGACAAGAAGTCTTCTCAACAGGAGAATACAGGTATGATTTTATTTGTTGTCCCTACTAAATGTTTCTGAAGACCAATGCAAAAGCCCTGGTAGAAAATTTCAAACTATTGTTCAAGAACTAGTTTTCTAGCGGTTACCTGTGGCCACACTCGCTTATATCAACCTAGTGATGATCTGGTAATCACATGAGTCAAAAGATATGTTATCTCAAAGTATGACACAAAAGTTGATGACGCTGCCTACTGGTTCATGCGTTAAGGTACACCTGTGACACACCCGTCATAAATAAAGGCAAACAGAATTCCTGTTTTTTTTTATATACTGTGTGTGTATGTGTATATATTAGGGATGTAACGGTATCAAAACTTCACGGTACGGTAATACCTCGGTATGAATGGCACGGTACGGTATTTATTGAATTATTTACAGGAAAAACAAAACTAACTAAAGAGACTCGAAAAAAGTGCCAGAAGTGTTTATTAAACAGTATACATGAACACTGAACATATCAATGGCATACAAACTAGCCATCCATCTGTAAACTTTGAGACAGAAACTTCATTTTTTTTAATAACAAAAAAAATTATTAAACCATGAAAAAAAAAAATAAAGTTTCAATTTAGTATTCTTGAAAACTCAGAAAAAATAAAAATAGCAGCCTACATATTGCAGCTGGCCCATGTGCTGAATGAGTATTTGAGAACACTCACCTCATTCACTCACATATTCAGACAGAGAGAGGATTTTTTTTTTCCTTTCTTGTTTCTTTTTAGAGAGAAACCGAAATTACTCGATAAAACTATAGGTCTTCTGAGAAAAGTTTGCTCAGGCGAATGGAGCGAACGGGAGGTAACGGGAACTACAATTCCCATCAGCCCAGGCATGACCATCATCCTTTGCGGTCTGTTGTCGCTACAGATACAGTAACTTTTCTCAGAAGACCTATCATTTTATCGAGTCATGCGACCACGGTATTATCGAAATAAATTGTTATTGCGGTATGACGGTATTTACAATACCGTTATATCCCTTGTGTGTGTGTGTGTGTGTGTGTGTGTGTGTGTGTCTGTGTTTGCATGCCCAAGGCATGATTTTGTCTAAGCTTAAATGTGTTTATGGTCTGTTTCTTGTTCAATTAGGTTGGCAGCGCTGGTCATTGCTCTGTGGAAGATGCTCTTGCTGCTCTAGACCTTTACAAGCTGGTGGAAGAGGAGTGGGAAAAATCTCTCCAGCCTCAATTCCAAAATTCAGATCCAGCCACTGAAACGTTTTCTCTGGAGCACTACATGCAGGACGAATACTGGCCCGATAGTTTAGCAGAATGAGAAACACTTACAGCATAAAAGCTTGGACTGAAAGTCCACTGTGTGGGCTGTTGGTAGAATTCCTTGTTGTGAATCTTTAGGAGACCTCGGGTATATGTGAGTGATGGCACTTTGGCCAGCTTGACTACAAACTACTTTATAGAAATTAAACACTTCAATGGCCATTTGAGGTATTCTAACATTTGAATGGACCAAAACAAACAGTTTTTGTGCATCTTCATAGTTGTCTTTGTTCTCACACACGAACCTTTAGATTGGTACAGTATAATGCACTTGATATTACTGGGGACAGCAATACATTTGCCTTTGTAATGACAAATGCTCTTATTATTACCTCTAAACTGCATTGTGCAGACTGATGCTTGTTCTTAAATGAAGTCACAGGTTTTCTTAGGGCATTGTTTAACTCACTAGATTGGTCAAAATTGCTGAGAATAACTGCAATGTGGCTCAGTATATGCATATTTATATAATTTATATCTAAATTATATACAGTAGATTAATGTCTTGTTTACTGTGCATAACCACTGTGACCATGGTTTAATAAAGATTACATTGCACCCTACTTGTTTTGTCTTAATAATTCTGTCTTATTATGAAACAAAACTAATATTAAAAGCATGTTATACAAGGTTAATCTAAGGTTTGCTAACGAGCCAGTGGCTCGCATTTGGTGCTCTTGCTGTTATTACCTTTAGTGCCGGTTCAGCCCAAGTCTGGATAAACAAGAAGGTTGGCCTGACATGAAGCAAAGTTATTATTACCAACCCAAAATGGAAAATAAACCAATTTCAGCTTTTTGTATTGGTAAGAAAAAAAAAAAAATGGCCGTCCCTGTTAGAAATGTTATCGTACAAAGTGCTGATGCTGGAGAAACCCTCCAGAAATGATTGAGAAACATTTTCCATACAGAAAACTTAATCAAATCTTTTGTATATTATTTTTTTTAATTAGCTTTGTATAGTGTCTACCATTTGTGTGAGTTATTGTACGAACTAATTTTTTAGACAAAGAATGCATTAATATAGTTCTCTTTGTGCTGTCTGGGTAGCTCTGTCATGTCATGGCCTTGATTTTCCAAGACCTCGGGGATTGTGCTGTGATGACTGCCGTCAGCCTCCATGGATCGGAGTTGTTTGTCCAGGAAATCCCATGGGTGTTTGATTAGTTTAAGATATGGGGAATTTTTAGGCCTTAGGCTCTTTGCCTCCTGAGCCCAATGTGCAGCAGGCTTTGAGGCACTGGGTGTACTCATGCCTTTCCATCATGGCCAGCATTGACTTTCAGCAATTTGTGCTGCATTGGCTTTTCTATGGGATCAGACTAAATGAGCTGGCAATTGGTCCCAGCACGAATGGGTGAAGCTTACGTGCCCATGCTCCTGTCACCAGATAAATGTGTTTTTCAGTGTTAATGTTATGAATAATCTGTACACTTACTGGTTTCCTGAACCAATACTGTTGAATTTTATTGTGTAGTAAGATGTGTCATGCTTTATTGGAGTTTCTATAACTACACATGTAAGGGCCATTTATTTGACATTGTAAATTTCCTTGATTTAAAGTTTTGAGCTAAAACTAGAAGAGTAAACAGTGGATAATCATAGGAAATTAGCTAAATATACTGTAAACAGGACAAGCAAACACTAAACCAAAGGATGTATCATAGAGTAAATGCACTGTGTAGTGTACAGTAACTTCACCTCAGGATTTAATCACCCTTGTAATGCTCACATTTAATTATCATTCACCTTTGAGCCACAAGCTGGATGATTTGTCTTGGGAGTCTTGATCTACACTGGACTGGTATTACGACACAACACATGATTGTTACACTTGTGATAGTTGCAGAATGCCAATAACAAACCTAAATTAAGGCTGGAACTTTGTTCCTGTCCTGTGGTGCATCATGTGCCATGAATGGATTAAGAACCTGAGCTGCAGCATAGTTGGTATTGGTATAAGGGTATTGGTGAAGCAACTAAGTTTACAGGGTTAAATAACTGGAGTGTAGACTCCGATGTATATTAGAAGTTGAGCAGTAAACTTGTGCAGCTAGTACACCCCCAGACCAGCAACCTTGGTCCCGTAGTGTCCAACACATGTCCTCCAGAGTTTTGGGCAGCACAGAGCTTAGCATAGTTGTGCCTTTACCCCCTCACACAGACCCCCTCTTTGATAGGCTAAATCCTGACTTAAAAGATTACAGCTTGCATCAGGGGGAAACATGCAGTGATGTAACAAGGGAAATAATGCAATGGGTAGTTTTGGCCCTGGTAAACACAATGTGAATAATTTTCACTATAGTTTATCATTGACGCTACAGTAGCTATTCTGAAATCTTGTCTTTATATACATCATATACCAACTTCAGTATATGCTATTTCTGTATATGAATGTGCATATACTGTTTAAGTGACAGCATAAAAGTTGACGGCCAATTGTGAACAGAAATGAGAATTATTCTTCATGAAATATTAATGTAGAAAAAAAACCAAGGTGAATTATTTAGGTTGGCATTTTTTCCCTATATATATTCCCCCCCCCCCCAGCCCCCTAAACACAGGCTAAATGAATGAAATATTGGCTACTTTACTTTGACCCCAAATGTGAATGTATGTTTTTAGTGCCCTGCTATAGACTGACACATATAGGATATGTGTACATGTAATTGTGTAAGTTATTCTTAAAGTTTATTACTATTGGTCACCCATTTCTCTTTCCTCCAGTGATTTTTGTTCTAATGAATATAAAATCTGCTCTGTGTAATCCTTCGTGATGGGGTTATCCAGAGGGAGGGGGTACTACTACAAATGGTGGAAGACGGCAAAATCTTTTCTCACCACAGTGTTTGTGACGGACCCTTAAGCTGCACGGCCTCGTGTGAGGTAAGTCATGAGAAAGCTTGGCTTGGAATAAGCTTTGTGCTTGTGTTATAAAGCGTATAGGTTTTATGTGCCGGATTTTTCCTGATATATAGGAATTTGATAAAGGTATGGGTATTTGTTATTAGTCCACCATGTTGTGAATGATCCGTTTGGTTGTAAGATTTGATCGTTCGCTAATTGCATTGCTTATTTAAAATGCATCAGGTTGGCTATGTATCAAGAATTTGTGTTGAGTGAGAAAAGTTAATCAGTTTACATTTATATCATAAATCTCCAGTAATTATAAAGGGACTTTTATATAGAGTTTGTATATTTTTTATCTATACTGCAAAACACACACTTTGTTAATAGGTAAAATAAGGGCATTTCAGAAGTTCTGTCCTAATACTACTTCCAGTTTTCTCAAGACTGTGCGGGTCTTCTGGATCAATGGCTATTGTTGTAAGTACTTCTGAATTTTTCTTTGTTGTCCTTCACGCACCATATACAACATACTAGACACTGCATAATTAGGCACACTGGGGAGGGCTCAATTAAATTTAAAAATAATAGTTTTGAGTTTCAAGCTAAATGTATCACGTCATGATGTATAAAGCATTATTGACCTAAAAGTCATAACATGACATTAGAAACTGCTTTATTTCCACCTAAATTATGCTCGTTGATTTACATTGTCTTTATGCAGTGAGCTTTATTAATTTAAATAATTTAATTCTCAACAATGCTCACTCACATTAATGTATAGTATAGTATAGTATAGTATAGCGCAGGATGGTATGGTATAGTAAAGTAAGGTATAGCAAATATTCCCAGCTCTGAACAGTCGTTTGAGAGTGTGTGAGCTCTGAATAAACCAGGCTTTACTGAATTCATGTGAGCCAGCTTAACATTTCCTCATAGCTGCACCTATTATTTGGGCCAGCCACTCGAAAGAACAGAGGCTTTCGATTAGTGTGTTTTTTTCAGAGCTGGAATATTTGTGCAGGGTGGAACGTTCCGCATGGTGTCAGAGGAAGAGCAGATGCTTAGGGCTAAATTGGAGCATCTCACAATCAAAGACCATGGCCCAGTGTTCGGACCTTGTGCCAAGCTTCCTGACCACACTGTACAGAAGGTGTGTTTACAGACCATGTGCTGTTATTAAACACTGCTTTTAATATGAATTGTCTACATAAGAAATTCTATCCATTATCTATTTTAATATATATACTGTATATACATACAGTACTGGGCAAAAGTCTTGTGCACCATATTATATGCTGTACTAATTTTGTTAAATATGTTTATCATGTCTGCATAATTATGTACAAAATCATTCAGTATTTCCATATATAACTTACAAATGAATAAATAAATAACATTACAGAAGAATACTGTATATGCATGGCTGTAAAGAAAAAAAATATAGTACAAGGCAGACCATTTTTCAGATGGAAACAAAAAAAACCTAATGTACGCTCCTGGAATTTGCAGAAAAATACAAAGGATGATAAAGTTACCAGAAGAGCTCATATTCTCCAGTAAGCTCAGTAAAACCTAACAACTCTTTTACTTATAGCACTGTGCAAAAGTCTTGGGCACATATAAAAATAAGGCATAAGCAAAAGATGCATTTGAAAACATTTCTGCATAAAAGAGATAAAGAGCAATAAAGAGTAATAAAATAAACAGTCAATATTGTGCATTTTTATAAAAAAAGAAGAAAAAAAAACTGTTAGGTTTTACTGAGCTTGCTGGAGCATATGAATTCTTCTTGCCACACTCAATCCTTTCTATTTTTCTGCAAATCCCAGGAGCGTAGATTAGGTTTTTTTGTTTCCATCTGAAAACTGGTCTGTCTTGTACTATATTTTTTATCTTTATAGCCATACATATATTCTCCTGTAATGTTATTCATTTAAACATTTTTAAGTTATACTGTATATGGAAATCCTGAATGATTTTGTACATAATTATGCAGATGTGATAAACATATACTGTATAACAAAATTGGTACAGCATATAATATGGTGCCGAAGACTTTTGCACCGTACTGTTGTCAGCTGTTGTTTTATACACCAGTGTGATATTTACTGGTCATTGTAGGCTAAAGATGAGCTGAATGAAACAGAGGAGAAAAAAGTGTCAGCAGTGAAGGAACTGAAGGACATGATTAAAGAACAGGCGGACAGCGGGGATGACCTTGCCAAAGCGGTGCAGGGAATGCTTATCGAGAAACCTGATGCTTTCCTGGTTAGGTTCATTCGAGCCAGAAAGTATGATGTAAGCAGAGCATTTGAGCTCATGAAAGGTGAGATGACAATCCTAGCAGTGTATGTAAAGGCTACATACCATTTACACTCCTCTGCAGTAAGCAAGTTTACAGTGTTTACATAGTCAGTAATTGTAGAACAAAAGTACTCTGTGCAACTTGACTGCACGTCTTCTCAGTGATAATGCTTTGCTTTAGGTTATGTGCGTTTCAGACGAGATTATCCTGAGCTCTTTGAGAATTTAAGCCCGGAGGCTGTACGCAGCACAATTGAAGCTGGCTATCCAGGAATCCTATCTAGAAGAGATAAATATGGCCGTGTAGTGCTGCTCTTCAACATTGAGAACTGGGACTATGAAGAGATCACCTTTGATGAGGTGAGAATGATCTTGTAAGTTTCTTAATTTTAGGAAAGAGGGTAAGTATTCCATGGCTTAGCATAGTTTTATTATTGTTATAAAAGTAAAACTACATCTCTTCATCGTAGATCATCAGAGCTTACTGTGTGATCCTGGAGAAGTTGCTGGAGAATGAGGAGACTCAGATTAATGGCTTCTGCATCATTGAGAACTTCAAAGGCTTCACCATGCAACAGGCTTCTGGTATCAAACCTACAGAACTGAAGAAAATGGTAGACATGTTGCAGGTAATTTTCAGAACATTTCCATCCCTGTGTTGTATTTGCACAACTTCAGAAATCAAGTGCTTTAAATATTGGTCAGTTCAGTTGGTTCATGTAAACTGTCCATACCTTATTGGGCTTTCTTTTTCTAAAAATCCACCCTGAAGGACTTGCATGTTACTCTTTAAATGCATTTAAAATTTTAAGGGAGTTTTTCATTTACTTTGTTAGTTCTTCTTTCATTGCTCATGTTTGACTGGTCCATTGATGGTTTGGTAAGAAAATCTCTTACCCATTATTTACTGGCTGAACAAAAAATATTGGTTGCAAATCATCATTCAATATGGCGGACAAGGAAATTACGTACCATTATGACAGTAATGGTGAGGTAAACTCTTGCCTTACTATTGATGCTTCTTAAATGACTGAAGATCTTACCACTGTCAGTAAAATGGGAAAAAGCGTTCTAAGTTCTCTTTTTAGCTAGAACTTCTTGCACCAGTTGAATAAATCCGTTGATGTGTTGGTGTACCCTAATTTTGAATCTCTGCCCTTAACCAGGACTCTTTCCCTGCTCGCTTTAAAGCAGTGCACTTCATCCACCAGCCGTGGTATTTCACTACCACCTACAATGTGGTCAAACCATTGCTGAAGAGCAAACTCCTGGAGAGGGTGAGCAGCTGAGGATCTCAACAAAACTGTCATTTTTTTAAATACACTAAGCAGCCGTAACATGAACCCTGCATAATATTAGCACATTAACATTAATTATCAATTATATACCAGTAAACTGGTGACATACTCATGAGCACCCAAGGCTCATTTATGCCTGTGGGGAGCAAAAAGTAGCATTTCTAATCCAATCCCTGTGAAAAGCCAATGTAGGACAACTTGCTGAAAAGACGTCAGTGCTGTCTGTGATAGAAAGGTACCAGAACACCCAGTGCACCACATCCCCCATGCACGGGACCCAGTAGGCAAAGAACCCAAGGCCTCTGATCCGGCCTCCAAACTCCCTGGATCTCTATTTGTATGAGCACCCATTGGGATACGGCGGACAAACAAGTCCAATTCATTGAGGTCTCACGCCAAAACTGATAGCACTCAAAGGTCCAACTTCCTGGTGTCAGACACCACAGCACACCCCTAGAAGTCTTGTGGAGCCATGCCCTGTGGAGACAAGGCTCCCCTAGTGGCAAAAGGGGAACCCACTCAATACTGGGCAAAATGCATTTGCGTTATAATGTTATGGCTGATGGGTGTATAGAATGTGTATAATAACACTGTTATGATTGCATTAGTCTGTACACATTAAGCTGACTGAACATTTTGCATGTTCCATGTTTCTGAAGGTGTTTGTCCATGGAGAGGAATTGGAGAGCTACTATAAGGAATTTGAAGCTGACATCCTGCCTGCAGAGTTTGAAGGGAAGGGTGCCAAATATGACGGCAAGGCAATAGCAGCAGAACTTTTTGACTAAAAAATATTATTATAATATGTTTTTAAATACTTTGCTAGTCAGTGTGTATGTTTTAGTATTATAGCATACTGAATCATGTGTGAAAATGTGTTTGTAAGTGATGTCCAGACAAACCAAAATAATCTGATTAAACAAAATGTTCATGCATGTTTAAATAATTGACCTGAGGGAATGGATAATTATGTCATATCTGTGCTGAGTAATTACATGATTTAGAATAAAGGACAACAATGGTTTCAAAATAGTTTATTTTGCATGAAGATTTATAACAATATATTTGGACATTTATCCAGATATACAAAATCACTATGTAACTGTAAAGGATTTAGGATGGTCACTGATGCTTGATGCATTTAACTATCCATTTAGTTTGATTTATTGCTTAATGGTGTATAGTGTAATCATATTCATGAAAAAAAAAACTCTACTGTCATATGGTCTTTTCTGGGTGACGAAATGTACAAAATGCTGACCCTATCCTTTCATCTGATTTGAGCAAAAATAAAGCCACATTAATTTACGTTTACAGCTTCCTCTATCCATGAATCCATACATCTATCCATCTAGGAACCTCTGTAGTCCAACTAGGGACCGTGGAGGCCAGTGGTGATCATTGTATTCATTCCCACCGTAGTAGGACCTCCCGTCATGATTCACACGCATTCACACACTACAGGCAATTTGGAAACGCCTATTAGTCTAATCTGAATGTCTTTGTACTATCGGAGGAAACTGGAGTAAAAGGAGGGAACTGACCAAGCACAGGGAGAACATGCAAACTCCATCGAACCTGTACCCTAGAGGTGTAAGGCTACAGTGCTAACCATTAAGCCTCCATGCTGCTAACTTGCTCTATGCAAAGAATAAAGCAGGACAGGACACATTGTTCTAAAAAAAAAAAAAGAAAGAAAGAAATGGCATGAAAGCATTACTGTTAGAAATGTCCTAAAGTGCTGTTCTATTTGTTAAATTCTTACACATACTTTTATTTATTTATAGTTACATTTAATGTTGCGGAAAGTCCACCAGGTGGAGACGGTATCCCGCCCGAGAGAAAAAGCATGTAAACTGAATTTTGTCCCCAAAGAGAGCCATCTAGAAAATCATTAGCGGTTACTCATTACCGGAGAGCAAATAGTGACTGCAGCAATCTTATCAGTGTGTAAGGCAGCATGATAAACTGACAGTATTTGTGCAAACACAAATCCTTCTTCTGCTGTGAGTGTCCATTTTGTAGACATCAAGTCACAATCTAAATGTTGCCATCATATTAACCAAAATGAACTATGATATGTATTATTATTTTTTAAATGCACTGGATCACTTATAGACATATGCTCACTTCAGTTCTAGAAACAAGCTTGTACAGAAGAAACTCCCTTACTATGTGTATTGTACAGTTGTGGTGAGGGAACACAGAAATTGTGTTGGTTACCGACAAGTGAGTCAGCCTTTGAAAGTCCCTGAATGCAATCGAGTTATACTTGATAATGAGTGAAAAGAGAAGTATATTTGCTGTATTCTTTTGCCTGTGCTAAGCTTTGCCTTTGAGTTCTGTACAGTCCATGGCATGGTGATACTGTGGGTACTCCTTCTTCCTCTGGCAGATGGCATTAGCATAGCTGATGATGACTTTGTCCATCCAGGTAAGAGGCTGAGGGAAGAGCATGGTGCCTTCAAAGAAGCCCATATGCCCTCCATGCTGTGTCAGCACAAAGATTACATTCTCTTTATGTTCTGTGGAGATTAAAAGTGGTTACGTACATGACAAACTCTGCATACAATCCTAAAACACTGGATGTTTCTCCTTCCTGTCCAGTGACAGAGAACCATCAACGCTCCATTTAAGCCACAGGATCTTGAGAGCAGCTATCTCTTTCTAGTCAAAACAAGGGTTACCCTGAGTGTCAAAGCTCTCCTCTATACAGAACAGAAGGTGGTGGACATGTGATTACAAAGATATATGGAGCCCCTGACAAAAGGCATGCTGAATAAAAGATCAGAACTGAACCAGAGCTGAACCATGAAGCATTTCAGCCCTGTGGTGAAAAACGTACACTTTCCAGACTGCAAAATGCAGTTTTCTAATTATTTTTTCATTTATTAAGAGAAAAAAACCTACCTGGCCCTATGTGGAAATGCAATTGCCCCCTTGTTAAATAATGAATGAACTGTGATTATTGGAAAACTGAGATAAAATTTACTTGCCCCACCCAGGTCTGATTACTGCCAGACCTGTTGAATCAAGAAAATGCTTAAATAGTACCTGTCTGACAAAGTCTTTAGTAAAGTATCTGAAAGATCTAAAAAAAAAAAAAAAGCAACACGATTTAAAGAAATTCAAGAACAGACGAGAATCAAAGTAATTGACAAGTATCAGTCTGGAAAGGGTTACCAGTCTGGAGAATATAATTGTCCTTTGAATATAATAATTTCATTCACAATAAAATGGTTGTGGTGTCTGTTAACAGTCACAGTGCTTTCCTGCGAGGCATACAGACAGGACATAATCTGATCTCAGTGCACACTTTATCTGCACTGACTGATAAGATCTGTTGTGGAGAATGTAGCGTGCATACCACCTAATAAATAATCACTCAGGGGAAAATGGATCACATGACCCTGAAAAATTCAGCACCAGAGTCTGAGCACAGAGCTTATGCAACACATACAGTTTACTGTCTGAGTTTGGAGACTAGGTTCCTCTAACAGAGTGTATATATGGGAGAAGGTTGCTATGTACTTTACATGGTTTATACGTGTACAAAACCTTCTAGAATACGTAATAATAAAAGTTTAACTTTTTCTTTATTTTTTTAAATACTGATTAACACATTTGTGAACAAGTTACCTGCCAGGGTGTGAGGTATGTCCAGAAGAGACTCATGGACAAGAGGGTCATCTGATGAATTAATCACGAGAAGAGGAACATTAACCTGACAGGTGCAAGATAAATTACATACGCATTATTGTCATGTCATTTAAATGACTATGATGGTAATGTTGAGTATTACTATTGTGAGCACTTTTTAATAATCCAGCTTACTTACATTGCGAATGTAATGTACACAGCTTTCCTTCTCATAGAACTCTTTCAATGAATTATGACCATGGAACTTTCTAAGGAGAAATAAATGAACAGATAGTCAACCTGAAGCCAAAACTGTCAAAGCCTTTAGCAGATTATCTTGAAATGACCAGAACACGAATGGATATTAGCGGAGGAGATTTCCTTGTTCCAAACGCTTTAGAAACTCATCCCCGTACTGTAAAGCCGTCCTTGCAGAAGGCTAACTTCAAATATTATATGCAACTACAACTGATACAAACATAAAACACAAAAGGGCACCAATGCATTCCAAATAAATATTGGGGGGGAAAAACCCGAACTAAATTGGATTTAATCAAATTGCACCTCATGATGCAGTCATCAATCTGAGCAAGAGATGTGGCCATGTAGAGAGACCTTAATTCTCCAGCATCCAGTTTGCCAGACTGTGGTCCAAACAAGCTTTTTCTGAAAGTGAACACAGTAATATTACATCTATGCATGCTTAATCATAATCAAAACAACAAAGTGTAAATTAATGTGCTTTTTCTCTTGTGTTGTTGCTTCTATAGTATTCACAGGGATTTGTATGCCAGATGCAAACATAATCCAAGACTAAGAGTAAAAACACATTTTTAAAATGCCTTGTTATTTAAAAAGAAAATGGGTAGAGGTTGATCAGGCAAAGCCATATGTACGGAAACATGTATTTAAGAGGAATCTCCTGCATCAGTGCTTAGATCTTAAATTGTAACTAAGTACTTCAATGCCATTGGTGGTTCCCCTGTAGTATGATAAGTGATGTAGTTTTTATCGAGAGAGAGAGAAAAAGAGACAGGGGCATGATGGAATGAGTGTTTAAAGCCATTATTGCAGAGTGATAGAGTACTGTGCAAAGGTTTTGAGCCATCCGTCATTTCTTCATGTTTTGCTTCCAAAGAGCCAGGCTTGGAACAAAAGTGATGGTTGGAACAGATGAGATGGGAAATGAAGTTGCTGCTCAGGTTGTTACATAAACAACCAATTTTAAAATTGTATCCTTTGCCACATCGCAGCCTCAAATATTGCTTCCCATTTCTTAAATTGAATCTACATAACTTAATTTAATTAAATTTCATAGGAAGAAATGAGAAGTGTCTCAAAACCTTTTCATAGTACTGTAACATAATATTAATAAAAATTATTTTTAAAAAAATTAAACATAAGCTGTTTTATGAATATATATTTTATTGAATGAAATATTTTATTAAACAGGATAAAAATAAATATTAAATTAAGCTAAGATACTGTCATAGTAAAATTCCTCATTCCTTATTTAATTCCTTATTTATTAATGCTTACTTGTGGGTCAGGATGATATTTTTCATATTGTCAGCCATGAAAAAGTTATAAATTCTCCTGCATTTGTCCCACTGGAAAAATGTATCATGGGCTCTGAAAGCGAAGAAAATATAAACTAAACTAAACAGTAACCCTGATGAAAAAGCAAGGCATATTATATTCTTAAGTGATAAATAATATGGAATGCACTATAAAAATTTCAACTGACCTCTGAGCACAATAGCCCTGACAGATACTGATACCGCACAACACCTTGTCCTGATTGGCCTGGTTCTCTCCCAGAAACTTACACACAATGTTCCCACCTAGACTGAAGCCCACCACAATGAGCCAGGTCTGAGGGAATGTACGTTTTATGTAACTCACCATGGCTGAAAACTCCCAGGTACAGCCTGTAGCACAGGAATAGACTGATATAACCAAAAATGGGAATGGCTTAGCTGTGTTAAAAACACATTTTTATAATAGCTTCTATTTTCTTCTCTGTGTTATAACTATATATGGTCATATGAATGCAGACTGCTAGTCCTATTACTAGAGTGTTACATCACTACTACTCCAAACACCCAGTGGATTTGCACATATCAAATAGCCAGACGCCCAGACGAAAAAGAATGCCAGTCCATCAGCGTAATGATGAAATAGGTGTAAAGGCTTGCCAAACACTTGTTTCTCATGGGAAGGTATTTCAATGCACATTCACTGGTCTTACCATAGGTGAACATCCTCGGGGAGGTGAGTTCGATGTTTGGTAAGGCCCCCAGGTGGTTAAGCACAGCGCATCTGTAGCCCTGCTTTTGGGAGTGATCCACAAAGGTACGGATATAATGCTTCTCACTGTGGTTACCGATCCCTGGGCAGATCACCATGGTTATGTCATCTGTGAGCATACACCATACAAGCATTTAGCCATGTGCAGCACAGGTCCCCATTAAGGTCCTCATTATGTTTCAGCACTGTGTAAAATGTCATCTCAGAATCCATAATTTATCTAACTCAAATTGGCTACAACAGACAAAGATTGTTAGCAAAAAGGCAGGGTGCAGGAACAGTTGGACCACTGAGTAGTGCCTGAGGAATTGGGTAAATCCAGGTTCCTTTCGGAGCACGCTTAGAAAAGTGTCAGAAATCATGGGGTCATTCTGTTTGAGGTGGAGCCCAGTGGAGGCAGTGTGATGGTGTGGATAATGATTGTCTGGCATATCCATGAAAAATATATAATGATTATATAATATATAAACATTATATATTATTACATAAAATATAAATCTATAATATATATTATAAATATATATATATAAATATATAATTATATATAATCTAAAAATTGTTGCAGGCTATGTTCAACCCTTTTCAACATAACATTTGATATAGGAACATAGCCAAGAACTGGCAACTTTCAAAGAAAGAGAAAATTTGACTTACAGCACATGGCAGATGGCCAACCACTGATGTTTCCCATAACCCCTCAAATAAACACAACTTACGATGTATTACCAGGAATACGACCAGTTTTTGAATTGTGCAGCTTTATAATCTGCAGCAAGCACAAAATGCACATCTTTTACATTTAGCAGATGCTCTTATCCAGAGCAACTTACTTGGGGAAGACCCTCAATCTGAGCAGTTGAGGGTCTTCCTCAAGGGCCCAACAGGGACAACTATTGGCATGCCATCATTTTATATATAAGTAAAATTTGCATAAGCTCATTTTATCTGAAATGAGATCAAGAACTAAGGAATAGGCCTAATAAATCCTCAGGATTGTGCTGGTACCCTCACATACTATCAGAATTTTTGAAAATGTTAATGTTGTACATAAAAATTACCATTAACCAATGGCATAGTCTATATGAAATGCTTAGTAATCGACCAGAACATTGTATAATATACATTTAATATTGTTTAAATAAAAAACTTACCACCCGTTACATGATCACCAACAGGCTCAAAAAGGTCAAACGTGGCTGTAGCTCCATCGTGCATTGGAAGATACAAGCGCATGCCACAGGGCTGAGGACAGTTCACCCGACCCATCTTTCCATAGAGCGCAGTTTGAAAATGTCCACTTTTACCCCATAGTAATGGTGGAACATACCTGCAAACACACACACATATATATATATATATCATTGTAGTTGCATGATGTATCGGATCAAAGAGAAAAAGAGAAAAACGTTGGCTAAAGGAAAGCTTTGATTTCAAAGTCAAATGGCTGAAGTTTTTGAGGCTACAGAAACTAGAACAACTTAACATTTAAGGTGATCCAAAGTATCAAATATACTTCAAAGAATCAACTACAAATAGATAAGCATATGTAAAACATGTGAAGACTCACTGTTTGTTTAGAATAGAGCAGGACTTGAGCAGGTATTGATTAAGTGGTGTATTCCGACAGGTGATTTTAGGGGCTGCTGACGGACTTGTTAGGTTAAGGCAGCGCACTATGATATACAGCACAGTGGCTACTGCAGCCAGCTTCATGCCATCAAAGATGGCTGGCATCTCTGGTCTGAGGTTCTGGGAATTTCTTTCCACTTGGACATTCATGATCCACTAACCCTGTCGATCATATTACATAACACAAAATCATAATTTTTCTTACGTACAGTACAGCTGACAATTGCCATTTAAGAACTTAGATTTAGACCACTTTGTAAAAATGTTGTACTTACCTGATGGCTGTGAATAAGTTGAAAATCCTCAGCTACAGTTTTAAGTGGCAATATTACGTTCTGAAACAAAAAAGAAGAAATAGCAGTTGCGTTCTTGTGTTAAATCTTTTTAGCCTTTGCTTTCATCCTGCAGTGATGCTACAGGCGAAAAGTAAGGCTGATTTGTCAGCAGTGAAATGTACCGATCACATGTGATCTGTTAAAGGCACTCATAGTAAAACGGCTAACTCTATCAGTCATTTGGTCTTTTTCTTTGCTAGATCTGACAAGTAATGTTAAAGAATGCTCATTTAGATTATTTATTAATATATTCTATACTGCGTATCCTATACAGGATCAAGGGGTATCTGGAGCATATCCCAGGAGACTTTGGGCACAAGGCGGGGTACATACTGGACAGTGGTCAATCCATCGCAGGACAAACACACAACAGGTATTTTGGGAATGCCAATTAGTCTAATCTGCATGTCTTTGTACTGTGGGAGGGAATCGAAGAGCCTGAAGGACACCATTAAGCACATGGAGAACATACAAACTTCATACACCTGTAGAATCGAACCTAAACCCTGGAGGTGCAAGGCGATAATGCTAACCACTATGCCACAGTGCATGCCCCAGTATTTAGACTTTTTTTTTTAATCTAAGTTTATCTCTTAATTCAATTACATTTATCTCTTGAGCCTTCATTCTCATCAAAATAAAAACGATATCCTATACAGTAAGTGGTATAAGTGCTGAAAAAAGGATTACTATCTAGTAAACTAATAATTCCACAGTTTACATACTGTAGATGCGCATGATGACACACCTCTAGAGGTCTAGACATTCTGTTTGCTAGACTTTGTAAATGTTTAAAACCTTCACAGAAACCATGGGTTAAAATACACTGAATGAATGAAATCAGTACACACCGAACCTCGTGTTGAACCAGCACAGTCCTGTCGAAACTTTGTTTTTTAATCCCACGACGTCTGCTTCGTCTTCGGTAACGCAAGACGCAAACTTAATACTAACACAATGCTCGAGTGCAGAGAGGCATCCTTGCGGTTGCCTAGCAACGGCCTTGAGTATCTGATTGGAGCAGAGCAACTACCGCGTCGTAAATAGTGATTGGCTGAAGCCACAATAGCGACTTACTTCCCAGGTAAGTGTAATGCAGGATACAGGTAGTAAGTGGTGACGACTTCAAGACAGGGTGCTATAATATACGTATTAGGCAGTTTAATAGGTCAAGATGCATCCATCCATCCATCTTATAGTCATATTGCATGCACTTGATGGATTTTGAGTTACTGGCTTCAACCCATGTGTTGCTGTGCACTGTATTTCCCACTTTTGTCATGCAAAAGAACCACTGTTTATTGATTTCTAAGCACTGCATTGAAGGTTAGTGGCCACAAGGTGGCGGCAAAGAGCTGAACTTGTTTCATGTCTATTTTGAGCTCTCCACAGACGTTCTTTGTGCTGGGCTCACTTACTCACCACTTACTGATAAACATTATAAGGCCATCTGTAACTTAGCTAATTTGACGTGTGAAATCAACCCAAATTCTCATGCACCAAGTTTTGCCCTTGCCAAGACTCCCCTATGTGGAAAAGTCTAATCAGTGAAATCCTAAATGCTTGACAGCACAAGATCCAGTCCCAGGATTTTCTCGTAGCCAGTATCCATTATGTTATTAAGGATAAACAGGTTCCGTTGTAGGACAGTCAGGCTCACTTTATATTCAGTCAAATCAAGTGAGATTGGCTAAATTGAATGAGGACGAACATTTAAAAGACTCTCAGACAGAGAGCCTGGACTGACATTAATAACCTGTGTGTTTTTTAGCCAGGATCAAATTTCATTACGCTCTAAATTGCAGTGCAGCCGTGAATGCACATCATGTCTCTCCTTGTCTTGTATTGTCGTTATACTCAAAGTTGATCTGCTTCTACTTCTTTAGTATGATTCTTTATATAGCTCATTGCAGGCGTTGCACACAAACAAAGCATGCTGATCAGCAAATATTAGATC
Organism: Channallabes apus; assembly: GCA_030522415.1. Lineage (NCBI taxonomy): Eukaryota > Metazoa > Chordata > Actinopteri > Siluriformes > Clariidae > Channallabes > Channallabes apus. Next base: position 33,530,855 of record CM060113.1, read on the forward strand.
AGATGAGCAATTATCAATTAACATTTTTGCACAATGATCATTATGCAAGATCCCACTTAAATATACAGGATATGGCATACACAGAATTTTATTTTAGCCAGAGCTGTAGTTTAAGTGTATCATATCTGTTTTGCACTCAAATGCTTAGGAAAATGGTGCAACCTACCTCTTAGATAAGAAAATTCACCTTTCAGCCTGTGTTTGTCGTGATCATTTTGATGATTTGTACAGTGATATTCAAGGAGTGCAAGTGATTTTCACTGCTGTTGTTATGGTCCCTCTATTTTTATACATAATGAATATCTATTTTTACAATTGCACAATGTAGTTACCACGCAGATGCTATATTTTCATCCTGTGGTGTGTATATTTGTATGTGAATGTGTATGTTTAATAATATAATAATATATTATAAATATATAAAAGTATATAATAAAATAATAATAATAATATAAAATCTTAATGCATATGTTGAACAAACAGATTCATGATCAGGTATATATTTAATTATTATCATTATTATTAGATTCAATAGATTTTAGTTACTATTTATACACATGCCAACAGTATGGTGTATTGGATTTTTTATGCAGATGCTCTTTAAGATATTAACTTACTCATTATCTATACCATTTTATCCTGTATTAAAGACTTAGGAGACTTAGGGCACGATGCGTGGAACACCATGGACAGGGTGCCAATCCATTGCAGGACACACATACATGGAAACATTTAGCATAACCTGCATGTTATTGGACTGTGGGAGGAAACCGGACTACCCGGAAGAAACCCACCAAGCACGGGGATAATATACAAACTCCGTGCGCACAGACCCAAGGCAGGAATCGAACCCAGACCATGGAGGTGCCAGGCAACAGTGCTGACCACTGTTTTTGCTTCTTTTATTTTACTAAGAAAAGTTACATAAACATATAATACAGGAATCCAATAGTAGAAAAAGCTATCAGACTATAATAAACATAAACTAATACTATAATGTACAATATTTTTAACCATGATCTACAGATCTGGACTTCTACATTATTATTCCAGATTTCAGTGAGTTTGTGTGTTTACAGTATTATATAGTCTAACTGTGGGCAATATGCTACTGCAGCGCAGTGATTTGTCGACTGACCACGCCTACATAGGCGGGGCTACAATTTTAGAACAGGCCGTGATTGGCTTAAAGGACAAACGCACGTGCGGAGCCCAAATATCGCGGCCTGCCCCCTCGCGCTTTTTAATCTGGAGCGCACGCGGAGACGCGCAAAACAACGCGCGAGAGAGTTGAGACGGAGTACAAGCAGAGCCATGAGAACTTCCCCAAGCTTCTCACTTTCTTCACCACTTTTTACTGTTTGCTTTCTTTTTGTTTCTTCCTCTGCGGTGAGAGGTAAGGGCTTTTCTGTTTTTTTTTTTGGAGAGAGAATGGGAGAGGTGTAGTTGAAGTGTAGGGTATGTGAACATGCTAGATGCACATAACAGTGTTGTGTGAGGGATGATTTAAGAAAATAATCTGCATTCTGTTCTGTTAAACCGTGTGCCAAAACATTGTGTTTGCACCTGGTACAGTAACATGGATTTATCAACAAATCGTCCTGGAAGCTTCACAACACTTGGCACTTTCCTTGAGTATTCATAACTTAGGATGAACAAATCCTCTTTTATTTTTATTAGGAATGCCAGAAATCTTGGACCAGTCCTCTTCCTGGAAATGGTGCTTCATCTATTTGCCTGCATTGTGCACTTATAAGAAATGATTCTGCCTTTTAGGCATTACAGAACTAATAGTATCTGTAGGTCATACAGTATACAGTATTTGTACAGTAGTTTGTAGCATGTACAGTAGCTGGTTCCTAAGGATAAAACCATGTTTATTGTGTGAGCTCATCCATGTACATAGTGTCCCTGCCCCAGGGCTTTATATAATGTCTGGATGCTTTAAGTAGCTTTGAATGTTTCGACTAAATAATCTACTGTTCTGATTTCCAGTGAAGTACAAATGACCCCGAGGCATCTAGGACCAATCACAAGCTTTGTTGCCTGATACGTAGGCGACATGTTTGTTTTCATAGGTTCCCTTTAAGCCTCATTTACATCTGACAAAATTCAGATAGTCATCAAGTTTTATTTGCATAACTTGTGGAAAAAGTTGAACATGATATAAAGCAGATCTGTTTTATTAAAAAAAATTCTCCCTTCTTGTTAGGATTGACTTGCAATGTTTGCATGAAATATTTTTGTCCAATTTCATCAGAATTGACTGAGGTCATTCATTTAGAGGGAGTTTTTTGTTTTTGTTTGTTTCTTGTGGAAGTACCGTTATGCCCGAGGCCATGGCTTGGCTTAAATTTGAAGGTGTGGCGCAGGGACCAAAACACTGAGTCATTTTCAATGGCGGTGGCCGTCAAAACATGTAGGGGAGCTCAGCTAAGCCTGGAGATTTCCTACCACTAATGACCAGTGCAGCAGAGCTTGCGAGTACTTTGCGTTTTTCCTACTAGCGTGGGCTGACACCACCATGCAGATGTCGAGAACTTGGCAAGGACTCGTACAGCTGCATCTGGGTCTTGACTTAAAAAACATCTCTTCCAAATAAACGCCTTGGATTTTTGTTTATTACTTTGTTCTTGCCACTGGTTTTCTAATTGTGTTATATTTATGGTATTTACAAAATGCTCTTAACAGCTTACCTTTATACATTTATACAACTGAGCAATCGATGGCCTTGCTGAAGGGCCCAGTAGTGGTACAGTAGCTCAGCAGTGCTGGGATTTGAACTCAGCCTACCAAATGGAGGTCCTCCCTGCCCCCTCTTCACACTTGTGGTGAGGAAAGTGCCTCTATTCTCCATGCTGCTGTGCTGGGTGCCATAGCAGGCTGTGTGTTTTCTTGCCTCTTTCTGTGTGCACATATTTAAGAAGGAAAAAAAATAATCTTTTCAGTTAGTCAAGGGATTGAAGTCTAAATATAGATCAAGTGACCACATAGCCTTTTACACCTCTCTCTTGCTATCACACTATTTCAAAACTCTTGCATGGCCTTTGCCAATCTGGCATAGGGGTTTTGTCATCAGGATATGACCTCATTTGTTAAATGATACATTGATATTCAATTCCATCCCAGTCACACTTTTATCACTTCCTTGTTAATCTTCTATAGTGCCAAATCAGTGTTCCATATTTAGCTTCAGCAACATGGCATTTTTCTTTTGAGCCCGCTCTGTCTCTGTCTCTTGTCCCACTTTCCAATCTGCAGTGCTAAATTTTTAAAAATGATTATTCCCATGTTCCAGAAGTCTCACGGGCTTTGACTGTGTTCTTGTTTTGATCCTGTGCTAATGTACAGTACAAGTCAAATGTTTGGACACAAGTTGGAATTTATTTTCTAGAATAATACTGGATTCTTTTTTTTATTATTATGAATTAACACAAGTGGCATTAGGTAATTACACAGCAATAAAAACAACAGTTATTTTAAGACCGGAAGGTCAGTTGTTCTGGATCAGTTCTTGCATTAACAGTGTTGTTAATTGCATTTGCAAAACCCATCAAGCTCACATAAAGACCATCCCAGGAAAGCAAGACGAAGAAGAACCTAAGATTAGAGCCACTATGAACGCTTTGGAGAGCATAAGTAGCAGACAGATCTCAGTGTTAACTGCGCAAAGGAGATTATTGCATATTTTGGATTCCTTCAATGATTTCCAATGTAGAAAGCAATAATATTCAAGAAAGACTGGTGAACATGTAAAAATGAGCTTACATTAACTTCAGTACATGTGCTGCATTAAGATGCGTTAGTATCAGGTTATATTTTCAGGTGCTGGGTTTTTTAACCAGTTAAATGTGCTGTTCAGAGGCTCGAGATCTACTGTTTACATGCTTAGTTCAGTTGTTTCTACATGGAATCTTCATGCTTCTAGTGTGGTGCATTAGGGCCATTTAGTTCAGCCAAGCCATTATGGAGGTGTTGTGGTGCTGAATTTTAAAGCCAGCTTCCATGTGCCTCAGTGATTTAAAATGCTTTCTGAGGTAATGGGTGATCGAGCTCGGGCAGTATGTCGTGGCATTTCAGTTTTGAGTGCTGGGCATGTTTGGGTAAGCTACTGCAGTGTTCAATACTCTTATTTCAACACCAAAGCTCTTGTTATTTGTCAGTGTAGAAACATGAGCATTAATAATGTCTTGAACTGTTTTTGATTTCTGATCAAGTTCTTGCTCTTTATAATATTCAATGAGACAACACTTGTACAGCCGGCTCGAGGACAGAGGATGGGAACAAGGCAACCAATCACCACTCAGCCATCTTAAGGGTCCTTAAAGGCTAAACAGTTGTTTGGACGTCTTCCAATTTAACTTGTTTTTTCACTGTAGTATGCATTCTGATTTCCCGTCTTTCCTCTCGACATGTTGGCAGAGTGTTCGTACGGGTGTGCTCTTCTGTTTTTAATCTGTATTTCAGTTTGTTTTTCTTTGTTTTCTACCTGTTCTTATTAAGGTAGTGGATGTGTTTCTGTTGGGCAAAACATGCATGATGTCATTATCTTAAAGATCACCACTGAAGACTATTCTAATAGTTCTAATTGAAGTGGAAAGTAATTTTTTTTTTTTTTTTTTTTCATTATTTTATATGCATTATTTCAGTCAGGGTCATGATAAATCTGGAGCCTATCTAAGTAACACTGGCCTTGATGCACATATTCTACAAATAGCATGTGCCCTTTTATTGTATAACAGCACCAGATCCCACTTTTGTTCAATTACTGAGAAGAGAAAAGATTGTCCATGGATTGACACACAAATGTGTATTAGTCACTCAGGACATCTGTATGCTGCAATGTAGAACAGGAAACTTCAGATAAACTAATAAAAGAACGGGCCAACGAGTTGTACACATTTTGTCAGCTGTGCTTGGATTACCTAGCAGCTCTTACTCACAGAAAATCTAAATATTTGGTAGAACACAAAAGTGGTTTTTTTTTTCTTCTTCTTTTTTTTTTCTTTCTACAGAGTAGCCCTATATGAAGTAGGTTGTTGTTTGCTTTGACGTGTTCTTTTGTATTTTTCATGTCTTTTCCATCTGGAGCAGTGATATTATGAGTCATATAGCGTGAGAGGGTTGATACCATAATTGTTCCTCAGCAGAGTGAGAACATACAGTATTACTCATCATCTGGTCTTGTGTCGCTGATCTCCACCGGAGCCCGGTTTGTCCCATTCTTCATCCAAGAAAGAAATGAACACACCTATTGAAGTCATAAATACGGGCTTGTCTTTACTTGTAGCTCATAGCAAAAAGTGTTTTCTGATGAGTTGCGCTTCAGGTGAAAAGGCAATTATTTAGGCTTGTATAGGTTTCTCTTGCGGCTGATCAGTTCAGCTGATAACGGTTCAGCTGATTTTAATGGTAAAAAAAAGTTTGTGCATTCAGTAAGAATGAATTAGGAAAATGTGACTAAAGATTATAATGCCTTATGTGGAATATTAATAAATAAATAAAGAAGTTGGTTTTGTAGATTGGCATCCTGCCCCACCTTGTGCCCTAAGGTTCCTGGAATAAGCTCCAGGCCCCAGCAACCCTGTATAAGCGATAATGACCACAACAATGACGGTGTTTGCATGTCCTCCCTCCCCTCTCCGTGCCTGGTGGGTTTCCTCTGGGACTCCGGTTTCCTCCCACAGTTTAAAGACACGAATTTTCTTTTAAACACAGAAGTAATTTGATCCTACCATGCAAGAAGCTGTGTGTGAAGAGTTTAAAGCACCTGCCGGATTGTAGAAGAACTGCAATATTTTACCACATCAAATGCAAATGTATAAATAAAATTTAAAAATCGTTTTATAAACAGTGTGGCGGTATATGATTTGACAAAAAAAAGAATCACGGCATCACCTCCCAACACACACACACACACAAACGCACATCTCCACTACTTGGCATTGCCCGTAGTGTGAGTGCATGCTTGCACCCTGTGATGTACTGGCACCCTGTCCAGGTAGTACCTCACCCAGTCTCCCGAGTCCACTGGGATAGGCTCCAGCCCTCCCACGACCTTGCACAGGATAAGTGGCATAGAGAGTGAGTGAGTGACTGAGTGGGAATGGAATGAAAGAATGCCACATGTGAATATGAGCTCTGTTTGGCTTAAACCAGGGTAAACAGTTTCACAGTTTTAAGTAAAGGATGAGTGATATTGGTGGAATGAGGAGTTGTGAATTACGATCAACATCCCACACTTCCTCCTGTGCTTCCAGTTAGAGTTCTGTGAGGACTATTGTTCTCAGGTCATAACAGAGAGTCTGTATTCAGAGTCAAAGCAGGTTTTTATTCTGTACCATTATGAGTTTTGTGGCATTGTACACAACAGTTTTGAGATCATTCCTCAGAACATGGAGTCAGGTTGGGGGTGGGGTAGAAAGGCATCCCTAGCTTGTGGACGTTGTAATGCATTTAATGACTATATAAGCAAAATGTTGAATGTTTTTCAAGGCCGTATCGTTCTTCTAGAGAGAATAACATCTGATGACTCCTGTGAGCCTGCAGTGCAATGAGAAATTGGAAACTGCTGGAAACGGCAACTGTAATTAAGCCTCCAATTATTTACAGATTATGACGATTTAGGACGGATGGTTGTCTTGAATGGAATATGTGTATCAAGTGGTGGTATTTTGAGTGTGCGCCAAGGGAGGACAGGAAGTTCTTCACAGATGCTTCACTTTCATGGTGGATTTGTGGGAATGTAGGTTTTGCACTGGCGTGTCTAAATGCGCTTACCCGTCCTTGACCGGGGGAAGATAAATCATTTTAGAAACAGCGTATCTCTGGATCTGTTTTCACTTAATTGAGGGGAGTAATAATATCAGACACATTTCTGTATTTTCCCAGAATGCAAAAAAAAACGAAAATATCTAAGGAACTTGGGATAGATCTTGTTTTCTAATTGAGAGAAACGTTTTTTTTTTTTTTTTTTTTTTTTTTTACAATTCTGTTACTTTGTCTCCAATAGCATGTCTACAGTAGGCTTTGACTAACCAGCTGACCAATGGCCACAGTACTCTGGTCTTTATGGAAGCATCTAGCTCTTGGTCAGCACTCGCAGCAACCAAACACACACATACGTGCACACACACACACACACACACACACTTGTTCCAAACACTGACTACATTGTGATGACTAGTGTTGATTTTGCTTCTCTTTTTCTGGTAAACAGAAAGTGCTCAGCCCTGGGTTAGTGTTAATTTTCTGGAAAACCCCATTGGATGTCACTGTGACTAAATTCCTTCACAGATGGAAAGTCAGATTTAGCTAAAATTGAGTTTCTTGCTATAAATATATATATATTTTTTACCAGAATTCTATTAAAAATAATCCCTGTTCTGTTAGTACAGTGGGAGCATCTCTGCCTGTCTTGTGGAAGACCTGAGTTCAATTCCTTGTTAAAAATGGAGACGGTTGCAGCAGAAAGGGCATGGGCTAAAACCTGTGGCAAATCAAGTACGGAATGGGGCAACCCCTAACGTGGGCAGCTAAAAGAAGGGCAGCAACGTGTAAAAATAATTACTGAGTTAAATGTTGAAATGTCATGAGTGACTTACTTTAGGTGATGAGGGTGAGACTGATGTGAATCAGGCTTGTTATCTTTTACTGTAATTGAAAAAAAAATCTCTAAATGTGATTTTCTCCCTCATTGTTTGTGTTGAGCAGAATAAAAAAAAAAAAGTCTTATTCCGTATTGAGATCAGTGCACTGTGCACAGCATATGGGAGGACAGGATGGTGCTGTGTGTTTATTTTTTAAGCCTTTCTGGGTCAAAATTTAAGTCTGGACAGGAGAGACTTGAAGCCAGTGCATGAGCAGCAATAAATACAGCTGAGCCACTGCTGTCTCATAATGGCTAAAGTTCATCAACCAAGCTAATTATTATTATTATTCAAATATGAATAATTAAATATTTCCTAAATACATAGGAAATGCACATAACGGCTGAAAATTAAAATTTTTTTAATACTGTAGTTCTTGGAGGTGGCGCGGTGGTGTAGTGGTTAGCACTGTCGCCTTGCACCTCCAGGGTCCGGGTTTGATTCCCATCGAGGCTCGATTCCCGTCTCTGTGTGCATGGAGTGTACATGTTCTCCCCGTGCTTGGTGGGTTTCCTCCGGGTCCTCCGGTTTCCTCCCACAGTCCAGATATGCAGGTTAGGCTAATTGGGGTTCTCAAATTGCCCATAGTGTGTGAATGGGTGTGTGATGTGTGTGTGCCCTGCGATGGATTGGCACCCTGTCCAGGTGTACCCTGCCTCGTGCCTTAAGTCTCCTGGACCCTGAATACAGGATAAAGCGATATAGAAGATGAGTGAGTGTAGTTCTTAGCAAAACTGAAATGTTCACAAACAGGAGACATTATGCAGCCCATAGGGAGGTATAAATACACGTGGTGTGTGTTTTAAATCATTTCATTTATATATTTGAAGCCGAATTCTGAGACAAATTGCAGTGCCAGGCAGAGGTCGTGGTCAGTTAACAGCCTTAGCTATGAAACCAGAACATTCTTTTTATTATTGATTGATTACTATTGGTCAACCGGCCACCAAAGCATGGAAACAGTTATGCAAAAGGTAACATGAGTGGTTAAAACTAGACTATTCTCTCTGAGCACAATGTGCACCAAGCCGAACATCCTGTACTGTCGGGTACGGTACAAATGAAAGACACTATTAACCTTTTCTCGGGGGTCTTGACTGTGTGACGAGTTTTCCCAGGCCACAGTGCAAATATTACAGTTTACTGCAGTCATATACGTAAACTCAAAGTTATCTGTTAAAATAACTTGAATCTGTTCTTTCCTCTTACACAGGTGATCCCTGTAAGGGGGATGTGTGTCAGAATGGTGGGACATGTGTGACCATAGCAGAAAAAGATTCCTTTATCTGTGTCTGCGCAGACGGCTTTACGGGAGACACCTGCAATGAGACAGAGACTGGTAATGCATGTAACAACCGATTTGTGATAGTGATTTATCTAGTTCAACAAGGTGCTGTGTTCGCTTTATCACCTGATGTCAGATTAAATGTTCTTCTGCATGTTTTGACCTTCGTTTGCAGGGCCTTGTCATCCCAATCCCTGCAAAAACAACGGCATCTGCGAGCCGCTCAGAGGAGATGTCTTCGGGGGATTTTTCTGCAAGTGTCCGAAAGGCTTTGAAGGCAGCAACTGTGAAAAGAGTAAGAATGCTTTCTAGCCTAAACATCTTTACATACCATAAAGAAAACCATAACATCATAATCCAATCTGATATTCAGTGCTGATAACAAGAGGCATGGTGGCTGTGATGCAACCAAAGCAGCCTTCTTATCAGTGCAAGTGAACATTTGTAGAACAACAAGATCCTAGAATCAGATGCAGCTGTTCCAGAGATTTCGACTGATTGCGAGGATATTCCGGTGGTAGGTGGCGAATCCTCAGCTGTTAACAGTACAGTAGTTGTGTCCCTCTCTGAACTTTAAGCTCCCGTTGGTTTTTATTGCTTGTGTAAGGGTAGCATGGGGGCAAACCAAGTTGCTGCCGTCAGCAGGAATAATCTCAGCTTGCAAACCGCATTCACACAGCCACGTGGCCTCAAACACACTCGGACCTGCAGATGCTATGCAGTGAGGCGTAATATGGGTGCTTATTTCATAGTTAACTTCTGAAAAAGATTTCAAAAGTGAAATTCTGTGCTTAATATATAATGCTAGAACATAAATTGTTGATCAGTAAAATGATTGCGGTTTATTAATGTTTCATTGGCTTAAAAAGGGGGAAAGTGTGTGTATTCAAGTTTATAGCTACAACTACAGTACTTTGCAAAAGTCTTGATCAACCCCTCATTTCATCATATGTTGACTTTCTTATATTTTTAACGTCATCTTAAAGAATTCCTCTCCAGGCTTCCTAACACTCCAGTAATTGATTTTATTTGCTTATACCAGTGCTTCCTGCCATGATTTATTGTATATATTCACTAAAGTTTTATTTTTCATCTTTTGCATAAACACTTTCAAAAAAAGAAAGTGTGGAAAAGATAACCCTAGAAATGCACTCCTAATTAAAAGTGTTACTTGCACTTGGATTTACCAGTCGAGAGGATTAAGATAACAACATAAGCTTGTGAACGTCTTCAGCACTGATGATAAAACAGTGACCTTCCATGTCAATTTGTTTCCAGTTTCCAGATGATTGTGTCAGTTATAATGATTTGATGGAGTGTCGTTAAGTTTGTGTGGGTGTAAATAAGAAGCCTTATCCTTAGCCTGTAGTTACTGTCTGTCGCTGAAGATCAAGAAGGCTATGGATGGAAGTAACAAAAAAGCATCTGTTATTTTTGTGTTCGAGAAAAGATGGAATAGAAGGAAGGAATAGAACACAAAGCATAAGTTTTTCTGTTAGCAGAGTTTTTATTTCTAATAAAGTAATTTTCAGATGCCATAATTTACTATAGAGCCAACTTATATTAAAGGCAAATTTCTATTATATTTATATGAAACCCAATTGTGCCATTAAATACACAGCATCAATGTGAGACATGAGTTTTTTTTTTTTTTTATTATTATTATTATTATTATTGTTGTTGTTGTTGTTGTTGTTACATATATTAATAATAAAATTTTTATATATATACACACAGGGTGACACAAAAACGGGAACTTTTTTACAATCCAATAAAACTAGAAGTGATAAAAGAAAAAACAAATATTCATAGTAATTGAAACCTAAAACTTGCCATTTACGAAACATTGATGGAGTTTATCTTTTTTTTTTTTTTTTTTTAATTACGACCTTTAGAAAAATTTCTGTTATTCTATGTCACCCTGTGTGTGTGTGTGTGTGTGTGTGTGTGTGTGTGTGTGTGTATATATATATATATATATATATATATATATATATATATATGTATATGTATGTGTGTGTGTGTATATATATATATATATATATATATATATATATATATACACACACACACACGTATATATCATTTTTTTTTATTAAACACTCTTAATGCAATACTAATTAGAAAATCCTTCACCTGAATTATAAATTTTAAATCATATTTATCTCCTTATTACTTGCATTTATGTATAAAAAATTTTTTGTTGTTTTTCATTGCTTCTGATTTGTTGCATGTTTTTTTTTTTTTTTTTTTTTTTCTTCCCCCCTCTCTCATGGGTGAGAGGATCTGAGAACAACACACATGCCTGATGTTCAAATGGAATTTGAAGTGGCAACAGGTCCTTTTGATATTGACTCACATGAGCTGGGGCAGTTTAGCCATACTATTTCCCCCCCCCCCCCTACATTAAGTAGTGTTTCTAAAAGTTGCAGTAGCTTATTTTAAGCACAGTTTTGATAGCATACGTATTTTTAAAGAATAAAATGCAATGTGAATGAGTGCATTCAAAATACTTCAGTAATTCAGTATACTTTAAAGGAAAACTTATTGCCAGCACAAAGCCAAATACACATGTCTGAGCCACACACACACATCCACACTGTAAAAACACACTCTCGGTTGTCCAGCCAACAGGGAAAGGCCTACTGCGTATCACACCCACGCCATCACACGCTCGCCTTGTTGCTGGGGTAAAATGTTGGAGGCGGAAGAGTGAATTAAGTCAACTCTGACACTGTCACAGTCTTTGCTCTTGGCTGATGGGATTGTTATATTGCTGGTGTGAAATTACCCTGAAAGCTTGGTGAGAGACCATGAAATCTATGTCAAAAGCTTTTATATACTGAAGTATTGGGCACATTAACTCACCTAAAATAGGATGGAACCTGAGTTTTAGGCTTCGAACAGTTTTGGAAGCTGTGTGTGTTCATGTGAGTAGAATCGGGAGAATGGAAAGTGGAAGTTGTGAGATTATTTTGAAGTGCAAATAGAAATCTATAGTTTGGCATCTAGGACCTCTTTACCAGGCTGCTTGACTGGACTCCATGACGGAGCTAATCTTGTGTTCTGCTGCTCCATCGCTGTTTGAGAAACGCAGTCTCTCCGATGCTCTTGGAATGTTTACTTTGTCTTTACACTGTCTTTCTTGCTTCTCTCTGTGCCTCTTCTCTTCTGTTCCTCAAAATGCCATGCCAAGAGCCAAAACAGGAGGGGGCAGCTTAATTTTTTTTATAGGTGAACAGAACGTTCTGTGTCATTATGACACGTTTGCTTTTGGTCTGTTGCCAGTTTTTTTTTGGAAAAGGATCCATGCAGTATTCAAGGTTTTATTGTGTCATTCTGTTCCCTGTAAAGCACATCACAGGGAAACACCTTTACTATAGACAGCTTGATAGTGCTTTAATCTCATCGTGTAGGTGCATGATTGTCACATACTCGTCTTCTCCTCTCACCAGTAATTTGATGTCTGTTCAGCTGGAATCTTTCCACAGGTATGCCACTCTTCCCCGTTACATGCAAAAGCCTGCTTGCCTCGTCTCATATCGACTGTGTCCATTATGAGCCCAGGATCAGCTTTCGTTTTATGCATCATCCAACATTTCCTACTGAGCGCACAAACGACTTACACGCCAGAGTGTTAAATTCCCTGCTTCAGTGAAGCAGCTGTTCCGTATCTCCTCCATTGGTGTGAGTTCTATGTGCGAGCAATAAGGGCGGTACATGTTCTATCTTTTCATTTTTTTTATATCATCATGTAAGTATAAATTCCTGCAACTGTAAGGACAATTTTGCTGAATAAAGAATGTCATTCTATTGAAGTGGTTGAATTTCCAAGCATAAACTTTGCACAGTTTCATAGATGGGTTTAAACAAACTGCGATACATTTATATATGTTAAGAAATAAAACTTTTAAGAAACAGGAACCAGTGTCAGCACATTGGTACGTGCTGAGTCTTTGTATTCTGACCATCCATGAAGTGTGATCCAAATTCAAGGCTAGGGTCAAAACCCAGGTGGTCATGTTCAGCAGAGATAAATCTGTAATCCAAGAACAGCCAGAGGTCAAAAACTAGATAAGCAAGAAAACAAAACAAAAAATTAGGGGTGGAACCTAGAAAACTTCAAAAGTCAAAACCGGTACAATCCAGGTTTTTAAATGGATGATCTTCACCCTTATACGAACCATTGAAGAAATACAGAAAGTGTGTTTAAAATTTTACTGTAACCTTGGGATTTTATTGTAACCTTGGGAGTATCAGCAGTGTTCCGCATGCTGTGTGTACATGCAGAAGTGTGTGCGTGCAGTGTTCTGAGTTTTGATTTACAAGAAGGACATGAAAGTTTGGTTTCATATCATTTTCTCTGTGACTTATTGAAGCCTTTAGAAAGACTAACTTTTTCAGTTTTGACCTCAGAGTTCGTGTGTCTCTCAGCTCACGCTGTCTTGGCTTCAGTAGTCTATAACCAGTCACACACTCCATCTGTGCACTTAGTCACAAAATCCATTTTTGTTCCTTCGTTTTCATTATTACAGAATTTTGCTGGACTGATAGTAAAGTGTTGAGGCTGTTCTAAATGGGTAACTTTTTATCAGTACTGTAGCTGGTGTGTTAACTGTTGTGTTAATGATGGTGAGATGTACTGTGCTTATGTACAGTTATCCCTGAAAATTTAGCATCAGTTGTGTAGCCAGGAAATAATTTCATGGAGAATGAGGTAATGAGGTCAGTGTGTCCATTGAGAATTTGTCATTTATTGTTTTAAAACTTTTTCACCATCAAGTTATATTGCTGTATTAATAAAATTTAAAGAAATGGCAAAGAAAGATTTATAAGTTCCACATATACGGAAGTACAATAAATATTAAAAGGTTAGTAGTATGGGATTAAATCACATTCTGTATCCCCCAGACTACAGTATTCCCTTTTTTTAAACAGTTTCCTCAAAATCCCTTAGAACTAAAGAAAAAAAAAAAAAAGCAGTATTGGTCCGGTCAGTTCTCTCTCTCTCTCTCTCTCTCTCTCTCTCTCTCTCTCTCTCTCTCTCTCTCTCTCTGTGTGTGACAATGTACAGTAGGTAGCTGGCAAATAGTTTTCAAACAGAGAGGAAAACTACTGCATGAACCTGACTGTTTAATCCCCTTTGTCCCCATAGAAGCTCTTAGCCAGTGAAATCTGATTAAACAGACTAAGGGACACGTTATTAATAGCTTTATTGATCTTTATGTGCATCATTACAGTGCAAATATTTCAATGTATATAAAACTGCTCACTCAATAACGATGTGCATATTTGTGTTGTGGTTGTTTAGTATTATGGCTAAACCTGGACTGATTTGCAGCCAAGAGTTCGATCCAGAGTCTCTCTGCTGCTCTGTGCAACAATTTCAGCTCAATTCCATTTATGATGTTTTTTTTTAAATAATGCATATTAACACAAATCGGCTTTACAGAAATCCAGTTGTAGATTTTGATCACTGCTGAGGAGGCCAGAGGAATCAGAGGTGACTCCAAGGGAAACTCATCCTATGTCGTATAAGACCGCAAGCAAATTATGAAGGCCACAGTTACATTCCACATTGGGGCATCAAACCCCCAAATATCTGACTTATTTATAAATTTGAGATGCCATGAAGGTTTAAACTTTCATAATTACCATTCATAATCAATACACGGTTCATTATTATGATGTATGGTCACTCCAATTTTGAGCATTGCAGAGGACCAAGCACATGATCTGAGCAGAAAATCAAATTATATTGATTTCTTTTTAAACAGTTTTAAGAGGCTAAATGGATTCTACAGTGGCTGGAATGGATCACAGAGGTTTTCCTGAAGACAAGCATGCCATCTGTAGCTCAAGTGGAGAACTGCACTGGAATGTTAATTAATGTTTAATATCAATATTCGTGTTGAAGATATAAGATGTGCTGTTTGATCTCTTCTTTACAGATGTGAATGACTGTGCTGCTCAGCCATGCCAGAATGGGGGTTCATGTCAAGATCTCGATGGAGATTTCTTTTGCAAATGCCCGTCCCCTTTTGTTGGGAAGTTCTGCCACCTGCGTGAGTGGATTTCCACACTGCTTTAGTTGATGATCTGTCACACTAGGACACTTGCAGAGAGTTTTTTTTTAATGATTTGCAGAAAAATATTATTGCATTTTTTTTATTTTTTATTTTTTTTTATTTCTTCAATACTATGGTATTTACAAATCAGAAAGTAGGTCAGCTCTTTTGATGTCCTCATCATTTCCCATGTGAGTGCAGGTCTCCCCATGAGCATGACCCTCACACTGTTAGTCCATCTGTCTGCTTCACTGTCTGTCTCCAATGTGAGCGGTGGGGTTGTTAATGTGTCATTTTGTCTTGCAGGCTGTATATCTCTGTTGGGAATGGAGGGCGGTGGCATTGCTGAGTCTCAGATCACCGCCTCCTCCGTGTATTATGGCATTTTGGGATTACAGCGCTGGAGACCTGAGTTGGCCCGTCTTAACAACAAAGGCCTGGTTAATGCATGGACTTCAGCGACACATGACAGTAACCCTTGGATTGAGGTGCAGAAGCCTTGCTTTTAAAATAAGACATGAATATCTCTGACTCTGGGTCTTATTTATCAATTGTCTTGATTTTTTTTGGAGGCCAAATTTGAAGTAAAAACTAAAATTAAACCAATTTGGAAGAAAAAAAGTTTTGGGAACAGTGTCATTTTGTTTATCTGAAATGAACAAATCTGAATAAATAAATAAAAAAATCACAATTAATGATTGTACCAAAAGTCAGAGCGTTAAAATGTTTCCAGATCCAGCTCCCCATGCCTGGGCGGAGTTAATCCAAAAGTTGAGAGCTCCGGTATATTTTCGGGTAGTGCTGGGCGATATGACCTTTGCGACATTTTATCTTGTTTATGATTAATGAATTATATTTTTTTCGTTAGTTTTTTTGCCTCATAGTTCACTGATAAGGTTTGTATTTTAAATATGCTAAACTATTAAAGCTAGAATAGTTTGTTCTAACAAATGAGTTCTCCTTCATGTTACATGTCACACACTGGATGAAGTCATGTGCTGCTTACACACACGGTAGTCTGTTCTTTTAGTATGTTCAGGACATTAACTCCCACATAAAATAAAAACTGATTCATAAATAAAGAAATAAATAGACATGGGCAAGAGCAATTGTGAATGACGGGCACGCTTGATTTTCATTGAAAAGCCCAGTTCTAGTTTCAGGCTGGATATGTGTTTAGGGGTCAGGGGTTCATTTGAGGCTTATAGGAGGTGTTGAATCAGGTCCACATACTGGATGTTTTGTTCTGCAGTAAGTCTGTCCCTAAAGATCAGAAAATTGTGAATCTGCTGAATCTTTCAGTTGCAACCCAGATGCAACCCATTCTTTGAAGTGCATCACATACAGTATAGTAAACTAACACTTACTCCTTTATATAGATTCCCATTACATGTGTCTTAATTGAATATCCATTCCAACATGTCTTATTTTATTAATTTGTACTGGATTGCTTTCTTTTACTTTTCACTGTTTTTACTAAATTTGTAACCTAAAAAATATCCATTAAAGTTTCCAACATGATCCGTAGACGGACAGAAAAAACTGCCGCAAACCAATAAGCTCACGAACTATATAAATATTTAACCAAATGAATGGTCAGGGATATTCTATTTATGCTCTGTGAATAATTTGTAAATAAATTCATTCAGATTCATAAATGAGACCTATTGGATTTATCTGAGTACAATTAATGAGAATTATCATTGCTTGTGTTTTTTGTTGTTGTGTGTGTGTGTGTGTGTGTGTGTGTGTGTGTGTGTGTGTGTGTGTGTGTGTGTAGCTCAACATGCAGAGAGTGATGCGTTTCACTGGTATCATCACTCAGGGTGCCAGTCGTGTCGGCACTGCTGAGTATATCAAACATTTTAAGGTGGCTTACAGTTTAGATGGACAAACATACAACATGTACAGAGGCAACGGTCTGAAGAAGGATGTGGTGAGCTAATAAATTTCCTTGCATCTTTCAAGAATCATCTGCATATACATAGCTTCTAACCTGAATTTGCTTTCTCTCTGCAGGTTTTTGTGGGAAATGTGGACAACGACAGCACAAAAACCAATCTGTTCGATCCACCCATACTCGCTCAGTACATCCGCATTTTGCCCACCGTGTGCCGCAAAGGGTGCACCCTGAGAATGGAACTAGTCGGCTGCGAACTCAGCGGTATTATGAAACGATATTCTCTGAATCCATGCACGTAATTACCCAAAGTATTTTGTTAGGAAGTCGTTTAAATCATGGCGCATGTGGTATAATCCAGTGAGAGGTCCAAAACATAATTGCACAAAATACAATCCAAACTGACATGAAGGATTTCTTCCATATTTGCCACAGTGTGTGATTTAAAGCTAAGAGACTCTTTGGCTTGAGGAGGCAGATGAATAGCTAAGGCTTTGGTCACCCTTGGACTCCAGCCATCTAATATTTCTTTGAGCACAGAAATTGTCAGCCATTACATTTAGTTAGAGACCATGGCTTAAATATTGGAACAGAACTAACCTCTGGGTATAATAAATCATGTCCTATGACAAGACGCACAATCCACTGTGTGTATTCAGAGCTTCTCGTGTATTACTAATGCCTGGTCACAGACACTACATAACAATTATGGTTATTATTGGACATTTTGTATACAGTTGGCAGTTTTGTCATCTTACTGTATGTTTTTATTTGCATGCGTTGCAAACTACATGCTCTTATATACAGGCAATTCATACACACCCCCATCACCCATGCTGCAAATCTACTCTATATAAAGCCTTTAAATGCTTCCTTTGCTTCAGGCAGAGCTATGGTCCTTTTGGTTTGTCCTTGGGGGGCTGTTAAGGATCACATTAATTTTCTGTCATCCTCCCTCTATCTAGATTTTTTATTTTATTTTTTTAATTTTTTTTATCCTTGTTGTCCTATATGGCAGTAACTATGTGTACATAGCTGACTGACGCCTCAGTAATAAATGTCCATGTGTGCTTCTACGTTAAGTAGAAAAATACAGTTGAGGCCAATCAAAATGAATTTGCTATGTGGTAAAATGATGCAAGCAAATCATTTTCATAATGTAATAGAATAATAAAGGTATACAATTTTGTGTCTGATTACATTCGCAATTGGAATGCATATTTTTTGCACCAATGCACGTTTAGAGCAGCTGGGTATAAAAGCACAATTACCATTAACCCTTAAAATAATAATGGTTGCAGTTGTTATGGCAACACTGACATTTGACGACCTTATTCCCTGAATCCACATAGCCTTTGATCAGATTAAATGTAACATGCAGTGCATATATGTGTGCAAAATTGCAGACATTTTATACACTGTTATCAGTTTAGGATGCTTGTTAATGTATTTATAACTGTGTATTGAGTATCTGCCATTAGAATGAATTAATAGATTAATAATCTATTTTATCGCCACAGGATGCTCCGAGCCACTGGGTTTGAAGTCACGGCTGATTGGTGATTCTCAGTTCTCAAGCTCCAGCTCTTTCCGCACATGGGGCATTGAGGCCTTTACCTGGCATCCACACTATGCCCGTCTGGACAAGCAGGGCAAGACCAACGCCTGGACCGCAGCCAGCAACAGCAGATCTGAGTGGCTACAGGTGAAACTCGCACTTTGTACAATACACAAATATAACCTATATAAATATCAAGACTGCACTAAAACCACACAAACCACTTGAGATGCACATCCCCCCCCGCCCTGATGCCCAACTCTTATCCTTTTTCATCCTGGCTTTGGGACCGACAATAGCGGGAAATCTTTTATAGGCAAAGGGCCTTGCCCAAGGGCCAAACTGTGGGCCCTTAGGTTAAAGTTTTATAATTAATAAATTATGACTAGAATTGGGAATTTCAGTGACATTTTCAAGCTGTATAGAAGCTAATCGTTGCCTATTGTTTTTGTTTCCTGCAAGTCACTAAACAAATACAGTATAAATTGGCTATATTCACCAGGGCATTATGCTTGCAGTAGTAATGCTTTGTAATTTCATTAGGTGGACTTGCTATCCCCTAAGCGGATCACAGGAATCATCACTCAAGGAGCTAAAGACTTTGGAAATGTGCAGTTTGTTACAGCCTATAAAGTGGCTTACAGTAACAATGGTCGGGACTGGACTGTGGTAAAAGATGACAAAAGAAATACTGACAAGGTCAGACACTCATTTCCATTTCACATTTTATTTTTAAGACTTTGTGCTTTTCTGTGGGTTTGGGAAACAATTAATGGTTATAAATAACTGCTGTTTTCCCTGCATGTGAAAATGGAGGATAAAGACAAATGAGAAGTGTTCTGTTTGATTCCTGTGCCATGTAACCACATGTTCTGTAGAAAGTAACAAAGCCATATACACAGCAGTTTCTAGAAGATCACTGGGTTTCTTTTTCTTTGTATTAAAATTTTTCTTCGTTCTACCTGTAGATCTTCCCTGGCAACAGTGATAACAACGTGCACAAAAAGAACATATTTGACCCGCCTTTCAACGCCCGATTTGTCCGCGTGCTCCCGTGGGAGTGGCATGACAGCATCACACTGCGAATGGAGCTGCTGGGCTGCGAGGATTAAATCACCACCTCCCTGCTCTCTCCTCTTTATACCCCCCCCCACCTCTCCTTCCTGAGCCACTTGATGCACTGCCTCACTAATAACACCAGAGGGAGCAAAGACCACAAGAAGAAACAAAACCCTAAAAACAACAGCAGGGAATCAAGCTTAGTCGCACATCAGGGATGTCCTGCAAATAAAGACAAACTAAGGAGTGAGTTTTGTGTTCTCATGAATACATCTGATGGTGTAAACTGAAATCCTCCTTAAAACTTCACATGATCCATCATTGCATCTGTGTTCTAAAATATTCCAGAAGCTAAATTTTAGTACTGATGATACATTTAAAAACAATGGGCTTTTTGCTGTAGGTGGAAATGATATATTGATTAAATATTTGGGTTTAAAGAGTTATTGTACTCAATAAATGGGTCACACAGTAAATAGTCTCAGCATTGTGTGTGTGTGTTGCAGTTCTTTTTATTTTGTACGTGTTAACGTTAGTGAGTAGTCCTTAGCAAGGTCACTGTTTGTAGGCATGAGTTATTTTTAATTCCTGTAAAAAAATCTTTTTATTATTATTCATGTTTCTCTGAAAAGAAGCTTTATTTCTTGACAATTTTTCTAAGAAAAAGTAGTTAAATATAGGTAACTTAAATTTAGCTACATATATGTTATGTGAAACAAAGGAAGGTGTAATCAGTTGCTCAGTATTATTGTGCATTAATGCTTTGACCCAACACTGCCGCAGATTTTTCTCAGGTCGAGTTGAATCATTTGCAATGTGCTACTGAATAAAAATAAATAAATCAATATGTTCATTCTGAAATAAATCATCACTTCTGGATATTATAATTATTGCATAACACCAAAGTAAAAAAAATGCTTTTATGTTAATTCAGTGAAGGGGAAAGTGTATCCTCTTGCTGCTTTGAATATTCTTATACATTCAGTGGGATTAAATTGCGTATATCTAATATATTCCTTCATGCATCAGGAATATTTGAATTTATAGTGGCTCAGCAGCATAATTAAAGCTGCTTATTAGAAACTGGCCCCAGTACTGGGGTGGGAAATCTAATTTTGCATGATGTCTATGGTTTGCACTAAAGCTCTGCCTTCCATAATCTACATAATGCTCTCATGGTGGTGTGATGTGACCCTCCTCCCCAACAACCCCTATGAATTATAAATTATGGGTTTGTGCAATATGATGCAAGCATTAATATTAATGGGAAATGCCAAGAAAAAAAAGCATTTTTGTTGTGGTTGAAGATTTAGACCTACTAGAAGATACTAAAAAATATTATGCTGATTAAAATGGTCATCTATTTAGGACATGGAAAGCATTAAAAAAAATTAAGAGTATTTGATTGCCAATGTTTTATCAGTAGTTTTTTTTATTTTTTATTTACACTTCACAATGAAAACTTTGTTAGCCCAATTCAATATGTTCTTTGTTCTGTTATTATTGTTTTTTTTTGTTTTTTGTTTTTTTTTTACTGTTTTTATATCACATGTCAAGTTTCATCCTAAGATTTGATTCAGCTCTTCAGTGTATCTTAAAATGTTCTCAATAACTAAAATCAAATAAAAAGCTAAACTAGATAATGCTATTCTTTGAGTTCTCAATCACCATCCATTGACCTTGGCACATAGTTGATCAAGCTGAATTGGTCCTATGTTGTGAATGTCATTTTTTTTCCTTTTCTTCCCCCATCAAGTCACTGCCTATGCTTAAACTGCCTAAGCTTGTTGTGAACCAAGTAGGATATAAGGATCTCTCTGTGTGGTGTGGTTTTCAAGAGAATCAGTGTTCTGTTCTCTGTCATATGTTGATTAACTAGGTGCAAGTGATATATAGTGATATATATATAACCATATAGAAGCCTTGTCCCAAGGTTGATGCAGGAAGAATGGAGGGCCAAAGAATGGCAGGAAAATGTCAGTTTGAGCATGGCACCTCAGGAAGGACTCATTCCTGGAATAACAAAGTTATGCTGAACCATGTTTTAGCTGGACAGCCACTGCACATGGAAAGAGGAAGACATCCATTGTTTGTAGCATTCTTGGAGAAACTCACTCGCTCCATTACGTATTTTGAAAGTTTTCACTAAACCACTTCAAAATTTGTGTCCTTTAATAATTTGGATATACAGAGCATCTTGAGAAATCAGAATATTGTGAAAAACTCATTTTTTTCTGTAATTAAAAATTTAAACTCGTATTCAAATAAATCACATGTAAAGTGAAATATTCCATGCTTTTTTTGTTTTCATTTTGATAACAGCAAAAAAGAAAAAAATCCAGTATCTCAGTATTTAATTTTCTTCAGTTACTATTTATACAGTATAAATACAGCATGAATGTTAATGCAGAAGAAGAAGAAGAATATTCAATTATTTGTCACATGTACAATGTGCTGTATTAAAGCATACTCATGGAAAGTTGACTGGAGGGGAAAAGCGTGGTAGGAAAAGATGCACAAGCAGCAGGGATGATCTCAAGCAAAGCTGATTTAAGAACTTCACAAGAAGTAGAGTGAGGCTGGAATCAGTGCGACAAGAGCCAACCCTCAGACGTCTTCAGGAATTGGCCTACAACAATTGCCTCAATAGTATTAAGCCACTCCTGAACAAGAGAAAATGTCAAAAGTGTTTTATCTGAGCTAAAGAGATAAAGAACTGGATTGTCAGTCATTGGTCCAAAGTCTTGTAATCAGGTGAAAATTAATTTTGCATTACATTTGGAAAAAAAACTAATCAAACTACAGTATTAACCTGAGGTCGCAGAGTCTGGAGGAAGTGTGGAGAGGCACAGAATCCAAGTTGCTTGAAGTCCAGTGTGAGCTTTCCACAGTCAGTGATAATTTGTGGTGCCATGCCATCTGCTGGTGTTGGTCCAAAGTCAAAGCAGACATCTATCAGGAGATTTTAAAGCACTTTATACTTCTGTCTACTGACAAGCTTTATGGAGATGACAATTTTCTTTTCCTTTTCACAGTCCCAAAACTACAACTAACTGGTTTGCTTACCATTATATTACTGTTCTTGATTGAAGAGCCAACAGGCCTGATGTGATTTGAGGAGAAAAAGTATTGTGTATTGTCAGGAGCAAGACGAGGAACACCTGAGACACCTCATGCTAAAGGAAATTCTGTACTATAAATCCCTTTATTTATTACATTTAGGAAGTAATCTTATATTTTGAAATACTGGATATTTTTTTTACTTTACATGTCATAAATCTAGAATACATGAGAGTTTCACTTTTTAAATAAAATTGAAAAAGAAAAGTAATTTTTTCTGTAACCGATGCCATATACAGTTACTGACAACTATAAACTGCATGAGAACATGGAAATCTTCAGGTTCATATAATTATCCAGTCATCTAATCTTGTGGTAGTGTCACAATGCACAAAATCATACAGCTACAGGACTGAAGATTTAGTTACAGCAAATCAAGCATCAGAACAGGGAAAGATATCATGACTTTGTGACGTGGTTGCTGGCACCTGATGGGTGGTTTGAGCACCAGATGTTAATCTGGGTTTTTCACACAAACTACAGTCTCTAGAGTTTAAATGGAATGATGTGTGGGGGAAAAAATCCACTGAGTGGCAGTTCTGCAGGCAAAAGAAAAAACCTTGATAGTGCTTAGAGAACAATGGCAAGTTGATGACTGAAAATTGCCACCTGGTCTTCAACTGTCAAGCTCTCTTGGGCTCCTGCTCAATGTAGCTTTACCTTCTTGTTCTTTGCTGACAGGAGTGGAACCCACTGAGCCTTGTGCATTCAGAAAACCATGGTTATACAAAGTGATTATTTGAGTTATTACCTTAGCCTTCCTATCTGCTATGTCCAGTCTGGCCACTTTTCTCTTACTTCTTTTAACGTGTTTTTGTTCACAGATCTGCAACTACAAGAGGCATTCAAGTCAAACCAGGACTTATCAAAAACTACCTTTATTTATATATAATCATCTGCTATACTAATGCACTCATCCCAGAGTTTCACTAGTGCTTAGAAACTATCAAGGTATTTTATAATATATATATATATATATATATATATATATATATATATATATATATATATATATATATATATATATATAATTATAATATATTATAAAGAAAATATATTTTGCTTTAATGGCCTGGTTTGATCAAGTGCATTCTGTTATTCTAGGGTAATGCACGGCCTTTCACTTGCACATTGGAACTTGCTGGTAGTTATTGTTAATCCTCAATCCAGTCCTGACCTCTCACCAAGCAATTTTCACATGTCTGGGTCATTAAAGGGAGTTCCTGGGAGGTCAGCGTTTCAGACATGAAGCAGGCAGTCCGATCATGGTTCCGGCATACTGAGGAAACATTCTACTTTGATGGCATCCAAGCACTAGTGAAAGACTGGGATAAGTTCATTAGTGTAGCAGGGAAAGAGAGATAATAAAGAGTGTTTTTCACTGATAATTGTCTTGTGTTATTCTGCATGATCAAAAGACCTGGTTTGACTTGATTGACACTTGTAACTGGATGTTTTTCTTTCCTTTTTTGCACCATCCTTTGTAAACTTGAGAGACTCTTTTGTGTGTGTAAAATCCCACAAGATTAGCATTTTCTGACATAATCCGTAAACCGGCACACCCCTAGACCACCAACAACCATTCCACAGTCAAAATCACAAAGAACACACTTTTTGGCTGATTGAATGACTGCATGAATTAGAAGGAGTACTCGTGTTCCTATAAGAGTAGCCAATAAATGCAAAACAAAAATGTACAGTAGGTCATATGTTGAGAAATCTTATATACACACACTACATCATCTTCCGAAACAAGAAAAATCTGTAATAAGCACAAGCACTCATTTAGGCAGCAGCAATCTGCAATTTTACCACCTGCAATCAAACAAGCCTTAGAAGGAAAATGTTTTACAGAGTAAATGAAAGATTGCAGTAGGAAAAGCAGGTCTGACCTTGTCATCAAATGCCAATTTATAAACCAGTGAGCACTGAAGCTTATCTTAGTCAGGAAACAGCTTCCTGACAGAAGTGTAATTATTGCAAGAATAAATGACCTTTGCTGCCTTTCTCTACATCATTTCACTTTTTTTGCAACATGGATTAAATATTCACTGATGCTCCATGTCAAATTTAAATGTATTTAAAAGTGTTATGCATTTCTTAAGCTTCTTCTTTTTTTTCCAGAATTTATAACTTTGAAAATCAGTTTTAGAGTGCTTTTTTTTGTATGCCTCTGAAAATGTGGTGTAGAGTTTCCCTATAGATCTGGCTGAATTCTTTACACCATCTTCTATTTGTCTGATTTAAATAGCTGGTTTATTTTGCTCAGCCTCTCTTTTGATAAGCAATGAAAACTGACAAGTGCTTTGGGAAAACCAGAAGAGTGCTTTGGACCTTTTCATTTTGACCACACTATTAGAAAACAATTTTATCCCAACTTGGTGTCAGCAACCAAAGTGATCCTAGACCTAGTGGTTGGCATTCCTTGCCCCAGGCAAGAGCTTTCATCTTAGCTTTGGGAATAAACTGCCTGTGATCTTCAAACGCATCAATAATAGGTCTTAGTATTTGTGAAAACAGCAAGGTAAATCTGTCTGTCTTGTCTCTTTTTAAGTGTGTGAGTGAAGAGCATGAGATCATTAGCAGAGGACGGTTTGAGGGTTTGTTTTGCTCAATGTCATAATGCTGAGTGAAGGAGTCAACCCAACATCCTGCTGCCACCAAAGGCCGCTGAGCAGCCCTTTCCTTTCCCCAGCTACCAGTGAGCTGACATAGCTATCACTGTACTAAAACAACGGCTTCATCAAACAGGGATGTCTACATGTAGGAAGAAGAGATGGCGAAGGTTACTGAACCCAAGTGATGAGGTGGCATGAAAGGACGTTCTATCAAATCTTCAGAGACTCTGTGCATGTGAGATAGTGGGAAAAAAATCCCATATATTAAAGCATACCTATGCCATCTTCTACTGGCTTTGGAAAATAAAACAGCTTTATAGGCCTTTGGGGAAATCTGGAATTCTGGTTTCAGCTTTTTCCATAACCAGCTGTATTTTTGAGAGCAATGGGAATGAGGGAATGAGGGAATGAGGGAATTTGGGAATAGGCCTGGTGCTTCAGATCAAATTTCTCTGTTTTTTTCTTTCTGGTAATGATACTGTGTTTACTTTATTAAAAGCATGAAAAAACACAAAATTGAAGCGATTACATTTCCTTAAATAATGTTTTCATAACAAAGTCTCATCAGTCCACAGCTTAGCAGATATCTTTGCTTACTTATGAATTTGCAACACTAAAAATGAATACGCTGGCTTTTAAAAGTAAGGTTTGCACTCTTAGGATAAAAATCTTTTTTTTTTTAAGAACAATTTTGTTAGTGGAATCTTCTCTGACAAAAGGAAGCACTACCTAGTTTAATCCTGACCTTTTGTGGATTTCTCTCTCTCTCTCTCTCTCTCTCTCTCTCTCTCTGTATGTTCTACCTCTGTCTATGAGTTTACATTGGTTCTCTGCCTCTCAAAAATTGTGAATGTCTTTGTGTGATTGTGTTTGAGACAGAGAGAGAAAGAGAGATAGAGTAAGTGAGTGAATGGTGTCCTAAAATTAACTGGTCTTTAATCAAGAGTGTGTTTCTGCCTATGCTCAGTGTTCCTAATATACAGGATTTTAGGATTGTGTTCTTCTGATTTATTACCTTGATAGCAATTGGATAGCAGTTTACATTAAGGATATCTTACTTTCGTGCTATTCATTCATTCATCTTCATACCACCTATCCTGTATTCAGGGTGAGGGGGGGGGGGCGGTGGGGGGGGGGGCCTGGAGCCTATCCCTGGGGACTTTGGGCACGAGGCGGGGTACACCCTGGACGGGGTGGCAATCCATCACAGGCCACACACACACACACAATTAGCCTAATCTGCATGTCTTTGGACTGTGGGAGGAATCCCACCAAGAACGAGGAGAACATGCAAACTCCACACACACACACACACACACACACAGGACTTGAACCCCCAACCCTGGAGGTGCACGCCGACAGTGCTAACCACTACAACACCGTGCCACCCGGTTGTGGTATTTATTTATTGTTACTTCCTGTTGATGTCCGTGAAATGTAGTAACGCTCCTGTACTGATGTTCATGTTACAGAGTCTTGAGCAGCGAGGATGCCTCAGTGACGTCATCGCTGCTCTCCATCCAGCCGCGCGCAGAGAGGGGGAGAGAGTGCATTAAAACCCGGGCGGAGTGTGAACATGTGAACACATGAGCAAACTGTTCAGAGAATGCACCGAGCACAGCATCGCCTTCAGTCGGTAAGCAGCTCCCAATTAACTAGAAATCTTTGCAATTTGTGAGAATTTATTTAGCGTTTATTTCTGCATGCAGTTTTAAGTGAAAAAAAGCAAAACAAATCAAGATTGTTTTTGGTGTATGTGGTTTTAGATCCACTCTGTTTGAAGAACATAAAATCCAAATTCCTTTAATGACAAACTGTAATGAATAATTGCATTTTGCGAAAATAAGAGAAAAACACAATTTACCATGTTTTAGACTTTTAGATCTGACTTCATATCCGATGTTGTATAGCATCTGTATTACTATACATTCAGGGTGAGTAGATGTTATTGTCGTTTTTATTGCATTGCAAAAAAAAATCTATTAATTCTTTTTGTCATCAGTATCAGCAATAAATGTTAAGAAACACATCTGGGCAAAATATATCAGAATGTAAACATCACATCTGTAAGGAAGGGTATGAATGCAGTGCAGGTCCAAGCTATAAAAGCACTACACACTATGATCAAATTGTACAACAGTACTTATAAGGCTCATTATACGCGTTCTTGTGTGTAGGATGTTGTTTTGAAAAGAGAAGGTCTGGCGAATATGAGGATGAAGCGCCCCCTGCTGGTGCTGCTGCTGCTGTTCCTGCACGATGTGTTCGAGAGTCAGGCACTGAGACACTTCAACAATTACTACTATCAGGATTTGTCACCTGATGGCAACGGAAATGGAGAGAGTATGGCTGTTTGTGTTATTTCACATTAAGAAAGTTGTATATATTGGTTGGCTTCGCTTAATTCAAAACCAATTCAAAGCAAATTCATTATCGCTCCTACTTGCAGATATTCACTTTGTCTTATACAAGGAGGCCCAAAAGTCTGGATCCATTTTTGCAAAACTCAGCAGCAACTTTTCTATGTAATGCATCTTGTCTTGATCATATCAGGCTTATTCGATCTATTGTGTGAAATTAGCAATATAATGAAAAATGCTTATAGATCCAAACTTTTAAACCTCTAGAATATAATATAATAGATTTTGGCCCTTCTTAACACTCTCCAACCTTCCCCAGTATACTTCAGTGGTGTGCGTCTTCATGTGGAATCTCCGCAAACGTTGGTGTCTGCTGTACAAGGAGGCAACGTGACTCTTCCGTGCGTGTTCCATTACGAACCAAAGGTCAGCGCACCCCGCAGGACAAGGGTCAAGTGGTTCTGGCAGCCGAACACTGGTGAAACCAAAGAGCTACACGTCATGGTGGCTTTTGGGTCCCGTCAAAGGAGTTATGGTGACTTCCAGGGTCGTGTACGTCTGCGGCGAAGCACTCCAGGTGATGCGTCTCTGGTCATCAACCCGCTGATGAGTGACGACACAGGGCGCTACCGCTGTGAGATTATAGACGGCCTGGAGGATGAGAGTGTTACCGTGGAACTTCAGTTTCGGGGTGACATAATCATATATATTTATATAACATATTTGAAAGACAAACTAAGTGACCATTTTATTAGGTACATTCACTGGGCAAACAGATTCTGACTGCACCATCTGTTGTCATGCTTAAAGGAAAGGTTCACCCTAAAACACATTTAATATATTCATCCGTTCGTCATCTGTACCACTTATCTTGCTGAGGGGCGGGGGAGCCAGAAGCCTATCTTAGAGAACTAAGAGCACAAGGCAGGGTATACTCTGGATCGAGTGCCTACCCATTACCGGGCACTAGAACACACACATTCACACACTATAGACAATTTGAAAAATACCAATCAACATACAGTCGTGTGTAAACATTAGTGTCGTCTCTTTTAATTCTATGTTTTTAGTGTATAGGTTGTGTGTAAAAACATAATAAAAATCATCTGATCGTAGCGGGTCTTTGTATAACAACCTCATACAAATTTACTTAACAGAATTGAAGCCAAAAAAGAAAAACCATGGGGCAATACTAAGTAATCCCAGACTCAGTAGTTTGCAGATCCACCTTTACCAGCAATAACATTGATTTGGTCCATTTCTCTTTCCAACATTGCTTCAGTTAATACGGGTTTTGGGACATTTGCTTGTTCAGAGCCCTGTTAAGGTTCGGCCACAGCATTTGAGTTGTCCTATTGCATGACCGAATGTTGACCAAGTTTTAGCTGTCTGGCAGCTGACTTAATTTGCCCCTAGAATACTTTAGTGTACAAAGGAGTTTATGGTCCTACTGTATGTCTGCAAGAACAAGCCCAAATTATCACCTCATGACTTATGAGGTGTTTCTGCTGAAATGCTGTTTGGTTTTTGCCAAACATGGCACTGGTCATTAAAGCCAAACAACACTGGTCTCATCTGCCCATAGGACATTGTTCCAGAAGCTTTGTGGTTTGTTCAGATGTAGTTTTGTGAACCTCAGTTGAGTACCTGTTCAGCCTTCTGCTAATTGTGCTGTCAAGAACTTTAACTTGAACATGCTCAGTGAGGAGTATATGATATGAGCTCTTTGTTTTTGTTAGTATTTTCCTTGAGCGTTTCATGGTCTGACCTTGGGGTAAATGTGCTGGGACATCCACAACTGGGAAGATTAGCAACGGTCTTGAATAGGTTTCACGCATGTTGTATGTTGCATGTTGAACTTCAAATTGTACAGAAATGGTTTTATAACACTTTTCACAGTGGTGTGCAGTTACTTTTCTAAGACCACTGCTTATGACTTTTTCTCTTGGCTCTGTGTTAACACACCTCTGAATGCTCCAGAATATAAAAAAAAAAAAAAACTGCCAAAACTTCTGCTTTTAAGAGGTCTGCAGACCTGCTGATGTTTGATTAATCAGGGGTTGATGATTAGCAGCACCTGATTAAAACATTCCCTCTTAAATCCTATAGAAGAAGTAAGGGGGTACTTAGTATGGCTTGCATAGTTTTTTTTTTTTTTTTGCGTTTTGGCTTAATTTTTGAACACTTCTCATTTAGGAAGAGTGAAGGTAATACTTGCTTTCTCCAAGACACATGCATTTGAAGCGTAAGGTCTTCCTAGCATAGTACAGTATAGTGTCATGAAACTGGGTTTTGTGTTTTTAAGCAGCTCAGCAATAATGCTTGACAATTATTAATAATGGTTAGTGTATGGGAAAAGCTATAGTTGATAATTGTACACTTACAAGATGCATCAATATACTGTAAATGTTCAGTGTCAATATCAGCATGGCCAGTGTGACTGTAATGATTTATCATGACTTGAACTCAGCTCAGTTTGTTTGCCTCCCACAGGTATAGTGTTCCCATATTACTCTCCCATGGGTCGCTATCAGTTCAACTTCCAGGAAGCTAAAGATGCATGTGAGGAGCAGGGTTCTTGTCTAGCCACCTTTGAGCAGCTGTTTACAGCCTGGGAGGAAGATAAGCTTGACTGGTGCAATGCAGGCTGGTTGGCTGATGGGACAGCACAGTACCCTGTATCAGTGCCACGAGATGCCTGTGGGGGGATAGACCTGGCACCAGGCGTCAGGAGCTATGGAGTACGCCACAAAAACCTCGAACGCTTTGATGCATTCTGCTTCACTTCTTCAATCATAGGTGATCAATCTTAGACACTCGCCACACTATTAGGAACACCTGTATACCTGTTCATGCAATTATCCAATCAGCCTAATGGGTTCCATTCATATCAAACAAGAACAGGAATCTTAGGGTTTATTGAGTAAGAATCCACTGAAAGTAGACAGTTAATTATTAGACAAACATTATCTGCTTCCAACATCATCTTTTGTCAGTTTTAACTGTCCGGTTCTGATGAGTCCTGTTCTTGGCTGGCAGAAGTAGCGTACAACTGCTGTTGTAGTCCATCCACCACAAGTTTTTTAATTGCGTGTTTTCTGCCCACCATGTTTGTAAAGAGTGGATATAAAGTATAAGTGGCTGTCCTGTCATCTCAATCTAATCTGACCTTCAAATACCATGTGCCAGGAGATCATCAATTTATTAAATGCTCAGTCCAACCATTTGGAACCAACGGCCAATCTGAGATAATAGTTTCCCACATTTTCTGTGCTTTCTACAAACATTAACCTAAAGCTCTTGTCTGTATCTTCCCAGTTTTATACATGCTGTCACATTAATTGGATGGAATTAATTGGATGGTAAATGAGGTGGATGAAGGGTTTCTTAAGGAGTCATTCAGCAATTAAGAGCTCTTGTTGTCTGATAGAAAACTACTACACATACTAATTACAAAACTTGACTTGTTCCTGCAAAAATCATCTTGAGATTAGGACTGAAAAAGAATTCTAATAAAAGCTTGAAAAGAATGTTAAAATTCATACTACGTACAAAAACACCAACAGGTGCTGCAGAATTCCAATGGAACATATGACTCATTACAGCTAGAGCAATGTTTCACGTCTCCACCCTGCTATAAGGGCTGAATTGGAGAGTCACTTGCACTTCTGATAAAGCCAACAGATCATGCATATCAGATACACCCACGCTTTCAATGATTAGAAAAATACAACTGGCCTTGGCTTTGTTATGTAAATTCTCACAAGTCTCAGTCTTCAAAGAGCGAAAGGGTTTTCAAGATTGACTCATGAGATAGTCAGCTCTAAGGAATCTGTTCTCTGGCTTACGTCTTTTCCTGATCTAATTAGGCTAACGTTAGCACGTCATTAGGGCTTTGACACGCAATCCATTTTTAAGCTCAGCAGTTGTGTGTTTTGGACGTTGCCAAGGACAAAATATATTTTCCTTTTTTTTTATACAAATGACCTTTTTTTTTGCCTTTGATAGATTTCAGATGCACATTTTTGTTATGTAAGGTAGACATATAAGCGTACATACTAATCAGCCATAACATTGAAACCATCTGACTAATGTTGTGTATGGCACTGTTTTCCCAAATAGCTCTGACGTGTCAAATCCTGAAGTCCTTAAGACCTTTGAAGGTGTGCGGTAGTATCTGGCACCAAGACCTTAACAGCAAACCCTTGAAACCCTTTAAGTTGCAGGACTTAAGCTGTAACCTCCATGGCTTAGACTTCTTTGTCCATCATATCCCACAGATGCTCAATCAGATTGATAACTGTAGAAACTGGAGGCAAGGTCAAAACCTTCAACTGTTTGCCATGTCCTTCAAATAATTACTAAACATTTTTCACAGTGTGTCAGGGGCATTATTCAGCTTTAACAAACACCACTGCCTTTAGGTAATACCGTTACCTTGTAGGGCTATTCTTGGTTTGCAATGTTTTTTAGGCAGGTGTTATGTTTTAATACCAGGACCCAAGCTTTTCTATATCATTATAGGATTAGTGTACTCACTGGCTTGCCTTCTTCCTCTAGTGCACCTTTCTCATCTCTTTCCCAAGTTCATATGATATTTGATAAAGCATATATAATAAAAATATTCATCAGACTAGGACAATTTCTTCCATTGATCCATGGTTCAGTTCTGATGCTCATTTACCCACTGTAATGAAATGTAAATATTACCCACCTACACCGCACTATAACAGCAAGCTGCAGTGCACCATGTGTTCTAACAACAGTTTTCTATCTTAGCTAGCATTAACTTTAACAGTGCTTTGTGCTACATTACTTTGTGCAATGAGATAATATTTTCTACTTCACCTGTCAGTGGTTTTAATATTATGGCTGGTGTATCTGAATCATGAAAAAAATGATGAAATAATGCATGCACCAGTCCTTAGCATATGATGGATATAAGGAAGCACAGGCATTAACACACAACTGAATCATAAATATAAAGTATATAAATATTCATAACAATGGTGCTAGTTATTTATTAAGAGATTTCTTTTAAGCAGCATTTTCTAATGCATTTTTTTTTTTTTAGAAATGTGCACCTTATTTTCCTCACCTTTGGGCTACATAATACCTGGAAGAACTTAAAAATACTTTCACCCCATTTGATTACACAAAATTTTGGTCTCCAGCTCCGCCAGTCTACCAGTTGCGGAAGGATGGTTAGATAAGTAGTCATATTAAATACTGTTTGTGGAACTGTTGTATAAAAGCAATATCACACTTGAGGTCATGCTGTTATAGTGAATATCAGCAAGAATATTGCTCTTGTGTGATATTGTTTAATCAATAAAAGACATAATTTACTTTAAGCAGTTTACAATGTGAAGCCCGTCACCACTAAAGAGCTGCTTTCAGACAGTATGATCAATTTTAAACCGCTTAACTGGTATGGTATTATAAAAATCGATGCACTGACAATTTTGCTAGAGGTTTGTTTTAATTAATTCAAGCACATGATATCAGATCACGTAGTTGTGTGCAGAGTTGATATGAGATCATACTACATCTTGTATCTTGACTATGAAATATAAATGTCAAAAATGGTGCAAGTTTACAGTATATGTATATACAGTATATAAGGGACAATACTAACAAAACTAAAATGTGCGTTTTTTATAGCAGTATACAACATGCAAACTTTATTGTCTAAATAACTGGAAATGAAAATGAGCACACCCTATGTGAACTTGTCAATACTGTGTCCAAAGTGTAAATATTTTGTGTGAGCTATTGTTATCTAGCACGTCCTTAATACTCCTGGGCATTTAATTCAGCAGAACTGCACGCTGTTGCTGGGATCCTCTATAATAATATCACAGTGCTGGATGTTAGACACATGGCACTTCGCCACCTTCCACTTGAGGAAGCTCCAGAGGTGCTAAATAGGGTTCAGGTCTGGCGACATACTTGGCCACTGACAAACACATAAATCTGATAAATAGGATATTTTGCATGGTTAAAGATCACTTCGGGTGTAGTCTACTCAGCTATTTTGACATTAATGGCTATATATACATTTATATCTTGAATATATTTACTATTACCATTATATAAGAATACACCGCGTTCCAAATTATTATGCAAATTGGATGTAAGTGTCATAAACATTAAATGTTTAGGTTTTAAATTAAACTCATGGATGGTGTTGTGTCTCAGGGCTCTTTGGATCACTGAAATGAATCTCAGACACGTGTGATAATTAGTTTGCCAGATGAGCCCAATTAAAGGAAAAGTACTGAAGAAGGTTGTTCCACATTATTAAGCAGGCCACAGGTTTCAAGCAATACGGAAAAGAAAAAGGATCTCTGCTGCCGAAAAGCGTCAAATATTGCAATGCCTTGGACAAGGTATAAAAACATTAGATATTTCATGAAAACTTAAGCGTGATCATCATACTGTGAAGACATTTGTGGCTGATTCAGTGCACAGACAGGTTCGTGCAGATAAAGGCAGAATGAAGAAGGTTTCTGCAAGACAAATTCATCGGATTAAGAGAGCAGCTGCTGAAATGCCATTACAAAACAGCAAACAGGTATTTGAAGCTGCTGGTGCCTCTGGAGTCCCGCGAACCTCAAGGTTTAGGATCCTTTAAAGGCTTGCAATTGTGCATAAACCCACTATTCGGCCCCTAATCAATGCTCACAAGCAGAAACGGTTGCAGTGGGCCCAGGCATACATGAAGACGAGTTTTTAAACAGTCTTGTTTACTGATGAGTGTCGTGTAACCCTGGATGGTCCAGATGGATGGAGTAGTGGATGGTTGGTGGATGGCCACCATGTCCCAACAAGGCTGCGATGTCAAGGACGTGCCTGAGTCATGTTTTGGGGCGGAATCATGGGGAGAGAGCTGGTAGGCCGCTTTAGGGTCCCTGAAGGTGTGAAAATGACCTCTGCAAATTATATTGACTGACCACTTTTTTCCACGGTACAAAAAGAAGAACCGTGCCTTCCATAACAAGATCATCTTCATGCACGACAATGCACCATCTCATGTTGCAAAGAATACCTCTGTGTCATTGGCTGCTATGGGAATACAGTAAAAGATGAGAAACTCATAGTGTGGCCACCATCCTCCCCTGACCTCAAACCCATTGAAAACCTTTGGAGCATCCTCAAGCAAAAGATCTATGAGGCGGTTCGCATCAAAACAGCAGCTCTGGGAGGCTATTCTGACATCCTGCAAAGAAATTCAAGCAGAAACTGTCCAAAAACTCACAAGTTCAATGGATGCAAGAATTGTGAAGGTGATATCAAAGAAGGGGTCCTATATTAAGATGTAACATGTTCTATTAGGATGTAATGATTCAGTAAATGTAGATTTTAAATCAAAGCGTGACACATCCGTCAAGTGTTTTTTTCTGATTTCAGGCGAGGTTTACTTTCTGCAACACAAGCTCAAGCTGAACTTCTCTGAAGCAGTGGAGGA
This sequence comes from Channallabes apus, assembly GCA_030522415.1. Lineage (NCBI taxonomy): Eukaryota > Metazoa > Chordata > Actinopteri > Siluriformes > Clariidae > Channallabes > Channallabes apus. The sequence goes on from CM060113.1 coordinate 33,565,943, forward strand.
GTGTATCCAGGACGGTGCTCAGATCGCTAAAGTGGGTCAGCTGTATGCAGCGTGGAGGTTTGCGGGCATGGATCAGTGTGATGCCGGGTGGGTGGCTGATGGCAGCGTACGTTACCCCATCACCAAACCCAGATCCAACTGCGGCCCACCCGAATCTGGTGTACGGAGCTTCGGTTTTCTGCCCCAGCATTTAAAATATGGAGTTTATTGTCACAAAGTCAGATGGTAAGATTCCGATTCAACTACTTTAAATTCAACCAGCAGAAATGTGAATTCTGGCAAATGCCATATGCTGTGATGATTCGCCTTCTAATTTCGGTAATGTAATGGACGAGTGTCAGAGCTGTTCGTGGAAATCTGCAAGCAGTTTAGGTTTGTTTAAATGGACTGGTTTATCTTCCAATATTATGCTTCCTGATATTACACAGGGTGGCCCAAATGTCTGGATCCCAAAAATTTTTCTATGAAAATTTTGCTTTTATTTCAAACCCAAGATGACTTCAAAACTAACAGTGGAAGATCAAATAGAACCAGACCTAACACCTCTCAACTTTTTTCTTAGGGGTCATCTGAAGTCAGTATTTGGAATCAGCCCAGTCGTTGCACTAAAGGAGGAGATCATCTCTGCATGTTATAAAAGCAGTTCTGATACATAGTGTATACTCAAGCACTGCCAATTTTTTGCTCATGAATCCAGACTTTTGGGCCACCCTGTATATTAGGAATTAAACAGAACACCAAGTGTCACTCAGGGAACAGACCTGCAAAAACTACATTTGGTAAATTCTCTCACATCAGCTAAACCAATAGACCCTGACTGTATAATACATACAGTGTGTCCTGCCTTCACATATACTACAGACTACAAGCATTTACCATATGTGTTTGTGTGTGTGTTTGTGTGTGTGTGTGTGTGTGTGTGTGTGTGTGTGTCTATACTTTAAAGTTCATATACATATAGATTCAATAAAGCAGAACATAATGGAGTTTTTTTTCTTTTTTTCTTCAAAGGTCTGTGATATATTTTTCTCAAATGACAGAAAGTTTTGCATATTTAGTATCCTACATATAGTCGGTTGTTTAATTTTATTAACTGTGTTTATGCCATAGTCTGTGCATGTTTACAGTCTGTTATGTTTAAAGAAAAACAACATGCATTTGTATTATTACCTTCATTTTAATAAATGTTTTTTCCACTCGAATGCTTTTATAGTGCTGATTGTTATTAATCACTCATTCCCTATACCACTTACACGGCACAGGGTCGCTGGAGGCCTATTGCTTGTCCCATGAGAGTCGGGGTACTAGGCACTATACACCCTGAACAGTGCAGACGAGTGCCGGAGTTCCTGGTCTGTGTGCAAGTACACTCATCTGGTTGGGTTTTATTTGGGATCTCCAGTTTTTCTCTGACCTTCCAGCAACCCACAAACAGTAGATGGTATGATTTTAATCCTTGGAGTGAATATGTATGCTTATGGTGCCCTGTAGTTTAATCCAATACAATGTTTAGTTCTGCCTTATACTTGGTGATTCTTCATAACTCTGACCAGGATAGAGCAGCTCCTAAAGATGAATAAATATCTTCAAAACCATAAATGGGCGGCACGGTGGTGTAGTGCAGTGGTTAGCACTGTCGCCTTGCACCTCCAGGGTCCCGGGTTCGATTCCCCGGCCAGGCTCAATTCCCATCTCTGTGTGCATGGAGTTTGCATGTTCTCCCCGTGTTTGGTGGGTTTCCTCCGGGTACTCCGGTTTCCTCCCAAAGATATGCAGGTTAGGCTAATTGGCGTTCCTAAATTGCCCGTAGTGTGTGTATGTGTGTGTGCCCTGCGATGGATTGGCACCCTAGGTGTACCCCGCCTAGTGCCCGAAGGAATAGGCTCCAGGTCCCCCTCGACCCTGAACACAGGATTAGGCGGTATAGAAAATGAATGAATGAATGAATACCATAAATGCACTGATGATGATGATGAGTATATGATGATTATGAGTATAATGATTAAGAATTAGAACCTTCAGCAAAGTCAGCAGGAAAATGTTTTCTGTATTAATGCAGACTTTTCCCACACATGTTCGTTATTTTATACAGTGATCAGTAGAGGGCACACTTAACTCTGTGTGAAAAATCTTGGATCAGGGAGGTGCATGAAACTGAAGATACACACAGCCTTTGCCAGACCTCATACTTGAGCCATATGCCACCCTGCATCTAAAGAGCTCTGATGTGCTTTAATGTATTTAGGCAAATCAAAAACCCAGTAATTTTCTCACTCCTAATCTTATGGATTTCTTATTTTACACCTGCTTTCCCAAACATGGAAAACGCATACATTTAAATGTGATGTTTAAATTAAAAGACAGCAGTGTTGCTAAGCTATTCATTTTTTTTCCTCTTCCTCTGCAATACTCTGCGTGAAAGTGAATACTGTTACCAATGAAGGACATATTCATTAGCCTGTCAGTTTTTTTCCTCTCAGATATTCCTGGAGATATATCTGTTTACCTAAATAGGCTGTCTGTGCAGAAACTGTACTGGGATGAATGAGTGCAAGTGAGCTCTACAGTATGTCTCTTTATAGATAATGATACTCATTTAAACACAGATTTATATAACTTCTGTTTATAATGCTGCGTTATTACACAAGTAATGTGCTATTACATGAAATAGGTAAGTAGTTAAGTGATTCTAAAAAATCAACACAAACCAGAAACGACAATTACATACAGGCCTGGAAACACAGATATTTAGTCTCTGTTTATTCAGTGGACACAGGTGTGGCACTCAGACAGCTATGAGCTCAGTGTAACAGTTGACAGCAAGACAATGGCGTATAAAAGTGTAGGCTATTACTTCGTATGATTAAAATACAAACCAGTGCAATAATCATCGCTTCCCTTACAAAGATGGCTCTGGGTTACCCAGTTAAATTTTCGCATGTGAACATGTTAATATTTATGGTGCCATCGTCCATTATCAGCATCAGAACAGTTTTTTTTTAACTTACTTTTTTTTTTTCGGCAGGCAGATCTATGCAATTAGCAACCCTCTGTTTTTCTGTAATATAAGCATTGCTTCATACGGGGACTAGCTTTGATAAATGAAAAGGCAATTAAATGTGCTTCAGGCTTTTAGTCCTTAATAAATAAAGTTTCATTACAGTTAAATTATACCATGATTTTTTTTTCAAGTTCCGGTGAACAGCAACAGAAATGAAATGGATGTTTGTATCTTTCACAGTCTCACTTTCACCACATTTTGTGATGAAGCTAAACGTATAAACAAAGGACTAAAAAATAAAGACATAATAAGGAAAAAAGTGTAGAAATCATTTTAAATATGTTTGAGTTTATTATATTCAGCTGTAGTCAATGAAGCCTTTTGTCTTGTTTTTTATATGTTACTCTTTTGCCCTCCCTACAATCGCTCACGCTCTTTCTCTTTTACTCACTCTCATAAAAAGAAAGATGAAAATGATGCAAAATAGGAAGATTAAAGTGACCAATGGAGTCAACATTGAGCATAAAGAATACTTTACAAGCAGTTTGTTCCTGGGCAAAATATTCAGCCTGTTACTGATCTAAAAAAAACAAGATTTTAAAAAATAATTCAGGTTTTTTTTTTTTTTACTTAATTTTTAGTTTTGTTTTTTAACCCATTGTCTGGTCCACTCCCCTTCTTCACTCTTATAACTACATGACTCTCAAATTAGTTTATCTGTAATTACTGAATAATTCCAAGAAGTTATTGAATAATATGCTCAAGCTTGAATAACTAAAAAAAAAAAAACAAGCTGGGATTTTAGGGGGTTAACTTTTGGGTTAAACATTGGATTGTATAAGGAAAAAAAAACGCTTAATGGTGGGAAAATATTCTTTCCTTTAAATCTCACTCCAAAAATTTGTTCCTTCCTCTTTTCCCCCAACGGCAAGGCACTGAGTAACACTCGAAAATAAATCAGCCAGGCAGACTACAGAACAGAATGTATTGTGCATCATTGTATAAAGTGGACCCTGTTACTGAGGCTACTGGATTTCGTTCGGGCAAAATAAGACTTGTGCAGAGATGCTTTCCACTAACAACAGTCCTCTAGATTATTTGAAGTGCCTTGTGTCCTGTTCAGAGGACCTTTCTTCATGTTCGTCTGCTGACCGCTTTGGAATGCCGCTTGAGGGATCTTTTATGTCTGTATGTTGTAGTAGGATCTATAATGCAAGAAAATAATACAGAAAATTAAACATGATATGGTTAAATGTGAAGTGAAAATGTTAGGGCAGTGGTGGCTCAATCGGTTAAGGCTGTGGGTTTCTGGGTTACTGATCGGAAGGTCGGGGGTTCGAACCCCAGCATCGGCAAGTTGCCACTGTTGAGCCCTTGAGCAAGGCCCTTAACCCTATCTGCTCCAGGGGCGCTGTAAGCTGGCTGACCCTGCGCTCTGACCCCAGTTTCCTAATTGGGATATGCGAAGAAGAAATTTCACTGTGCTGTAAAAAGTACATGTGACAATAATTGAATATTCTTCTTCTTCTTCTTCTTCTTCTTCTTAACTCTACCAACTGCTGCACCACACTCTGACTTGAACAGTTTGTCTTAATTCCAGTATATGGATGGCATACTGTACAATATTTCCAGAATTGGCAATGTATGTCTAAACGAACAACAAAACTGATCAAAATAAAATGCAGTATCAAGTTGTCAAATAACTCTCCTGCATGCACAACATATTGGCAGCTATTGGAAAAACACATTCAGAGAAAAGGGGTAGTTAAAATCAAGTACTATACTTTTATGTGTGATGTAAAGAGAAAAGCTTACCTTGATATTTTAGAGAGGACACAAAAAGCCTATATTCAGACACATTTGTTTTGAAAAGTGCCATGACCTGGCTAAGTCGACTTCCCACATAAATATGTACATGGTTGTATCTGTATTACTGCAGTTAACTAGCTATATACTACTGGGCAGTTAGGATTCTGAGCACCAAATCACGAGATTGAGAAGCACATATTAACTTGGCTGGTGGTCTTGCTACTAGATTTGGAATGATGAGACTGGACTGAGTCCCCAAGCTGTTAAGTTTAAAATTTTAGCAATTAGTTGTTTGAAGTGTCCACCACACCTTGAAACGTTTGACATGCTTGCTGTCCCGAAGAGGAACACACACATGAGCGCTGAACGCCTTGTGTCGCATACATCTGTTTCATCAAAGATCAAGGGTAAATATGTTCCAGGGAGAACAAAGTGAAAGGATGTTGCATGAATATCCAGATGCAGGCTATATAAAGCCACTGCTGGAAACTTCAGTACTGTCAAGGCTAGTGCCATATACTGTACAGTATATATCTCCAGAATAAGGAAGCGCTTTAGGGAACAATGAGGGATGGAAACCCAGGAAATTTAACTCAGTCTAGGTGAAATGTAATAAAACTAATTTTATGATTTGTCCACCCCTGCTAGATGATCCGGTGGCACGGTGGCTTAGTGGTTAGCACTGTTGCCTTATACCTCCAGGTTCCAGATTTGATTCCTGCCTGTCTGTGTGCTTGGAATTTTCATGTTCTTCCTGTACTTGGTGGATTTCCTCTAGGTACTCCAATTTCCTCCCACAGTCCAAAGACATGTAAATTAGGCTAATTGGTGTTCCCAAATTGCCCATAGTGTGTGAATGAGCATGTGAGTGTGTGTGTGCCCTGTGATGGACTGGCACCTCATCCAGGGTATACCCTGCCTCATGCCCTAAGTCTCCTGGGATAGGCTCCAGGCCCCCGTGACCCTGTATACAGGATAAAGCGGTATACATGATGATGATTGAATGAATGGTAGCTCATGCAGTGAAATAAGGAATTCTGAGTGTACTAACCATATCAACTTACTTGGCATAGAAACAAGCAAAAAATGCAGTAATCAAATTCAGTACTCAGACTGTGTCTGGAAACTTTTTACTCACTTTGTACACATTCTACTTTTGGCTCTTCCCAGTGGCCGTCTGGCATGCAGTGTATCACAGAATGGTGCCGCTGTGAAAAGCCTGGGTCACACTGGTAGCGGATGATGGAGTTAACTGGGTAGTGCTCCCCGCTGTTTCCTAACATCCTGGCATTTTCGACCTCCGGGGGTGTAGTGCATTCTATTGGTTAAGGAAATTGGAAAGATTAAAGCTCAAAGTCTTATGGGATACTACAACATTAAAGGCTTTCAAAAAGATTAAACTATACAGTCAAGACTTTGGCCAGTGAACTATTTCTAACCAGCATTTTGGTTCCATTTCATATATGTGTAGCTATTGTTGCATTTTAGTACTTGTTATATAATACCAAAGGGCAGTAGTATATAATAACAGTACAAGGTCTAGCATAAACCTGCTAACACACCAGATTAGCAGCACAATTAAATTGTCTTCATGAAGTACTTACCAAATCTAATTTTGCATGTGAAGGGCAGATTGTAGCTACAAGTATTAGCGTGCCACAGGCCAGACTCATGGCCAGCCATTGTTACACAGTGTTCTGCAACATTGTAAAATTCTGGCTGGTTCGGGCTCCAGTTTACAAATTCCTGTTGAGAAGGTGACAATCAATTAGGAACAGACTTATATAGTGCACTTAAATTTCACTTTGTATCATCAAAGTTATTGACAAGTTATGAATTAAGTATTTCTTCACCAAAGGGCTCCCGTCTGTCCAGTGAAACACATTGGGCTGGCCTCTGTCAGTGAGTCCAATCCACTGGTAATCCCAAATGTGACCTAAATAGGTTTTATATTGGATTCTTAATGAGAACTGAAACAATCAACCTTTTACAGATTAGCTCAACTACAGCAATCCCATACTTACTGTTAACAAATATTTGCTCTTGATTGGAAGTGATGCTAAGCAGATGAGAGTTTAGCTCTCTGCAGTGCTGTTCAGCATTTGTCCAGTTCTTTCTTTCACTGAAGTGGATATAGCAGCTGCCTTCAAATTCCACCCAGTCACCTTTACATCCCTGTGCTGCAAAAATATCAAATAGGTTTGATCAAATTATTTAGTGTTTATTCTTGGATGCTGAAAATGATGAGGCTAGCAAAAGTAGTTGGTAGTAGTTGAAGCCATGGAGTGGTTATAGCTAGCACGGGCTGTAATTAAAATTTTTAACTTCACTCTACCTAAAATTTGAATAATAAGTGACAGTTTTTACCCTCAGTGACAGTGGGCTGTTCCATGGTAGCTGGTGTAAGATGCAATGTCAAGGGACTGGGCGTTGTACTGTTGATGGAATTTATTGTGTCTGTAGAACGCACAGGATTTAATCCCATTATAACCTCTCCATGTAAAGGATCGCTTAATCCAGGGGCATTTATGACATCACCACTGTACACGCCACTCAATCCAGGCTCACTCAGGATATCACTACTGGGTGCTTCGCTAAATCCAGAGCCGCTCAGGACATCACCAGTGTGCACTCCGCTAAACCCAGAACCACTCGTGATATCACCACTAGACATGCCAATGAATCCAGAGCCACTAATGATATTACTAGTTGGCATGCCACTGAATTCAGAGCCACTTGTGATGTCACCACTGTGTGTCCCACTGAAGCCACTAATCTCTGGCTGTCCTCCAACAAATTCCTGCTCTGTTGTTGGTCGTGGAGAGGCCATATAGGTCATTACATCATCAACCAAGGTGATTGTTAACCCACTGCCAGACTGCAGACCACTAGACCCACTTCTATACTGTCCAGATCCTGACATATCACCTGATCCTGAGTGGTCCCCACTGAGGTCTCCAGATTCCATTCCTGTGGCAGAAAATATTGCACTACCTTCTTTTGCCTCTTGAGAGCCTTCTGTGGCAGATCCCTCTGCTGACTGCATGTCTACACTTTCCTTGAGGATGACAGCGATGCCTGAGCCATAATCACCAGACCCAGATACACTCCCACTGGAGATTGTGCTACCTGACGCTTCACCACTGGGGAAGCCACTAGTAGAAGCTTCAGCAGTGGAAAGGCCATTGCTTGATCCAGATCCACTGGGAAAGCCACTGCTGGAACCTTCAGTACTGTCAAGGCTATTGCCATGTACATCTCCACTGCTGGAACCTTCCACACTGGGAAGGACACTGCTAGACACATCTCTACTGACAGAAGCAACAATGGGGCCTTCAGAACTGTCAATGCCACTGCCAGATACATCTCCACTGGGGGACCCACTGCTGGAACCTTCAGCATTAGTTAAGCCACTGCCATATAGATCGCCAATGAGGGACCCACTGCTGGAACCTTCAGCACTGGGTAACCCACTGACAGATTCATTACCACTTTCTGCCACAGATTCTGGAAAGAGAAGAGAAGGAGCTGAAGATCATAACATTCAACATGTAATAACACATCAGTCTTACTGTGCTGGGATAGAATAGATTTTCAGTGTTGATCTATGTCCTTGTCTTACATTTTTAAAGTGATGTGATCTGCATTTAATACCTCTAACACAGTAAGCATCATATCTGGAGGAAGGATCTGGGAATCTAGTCTGGTCAGAGTTATCATAAATGACGTGAATTCCTGTTTCATTTACACCACAGCTGAGTTGTGGCGTCTGAACTGCATAGCGGACACTGCCATCAGACAACCAGCCTGGGTTGCAATTGTGAAAGCCCTGACTCCAGGCTGCATGCAGCTCATCTGGTGAGGCCAGTGTGGCATTCTGGCTCAGGCAGAAATCTGCCGCCTCTTCGTAGGTAAGGTTTGCCAGGGAATTGACATGGAAGACGTCCACTACAGTAACAAATGCAATAATAAGTTAATGGGTAGCAAGTTACAGCACTGTTCCATAGCTCATATGTATTTATGCAGGAAATAAGCATGAATAAATGTGTAGTTTATACATTACATCACTAGTTACATTACATCTACAGTATTAACTGCTAAAACGATTAAATAATTACTCGGTAACTGTTGTACAGTATGTTAAGAGAAGTACACTATTAATGTTATAGTGATTACTGAGTCTTAAACAGAAGTAAATTTTTTAAAAAATATTCTAATAATGTAAAGATACCTCTCAAGCTAAAACCAGGTTTATAAGTCCACTAATTGGACACTATTCTGAGACTGGACTAGGTTCTTGATAGGGTACTTATAAATTCTCATAAAGTCTTGCATTTCACCCATTTGTGCCCACTCACCAATGCTGACATTATCTCTTGGTACCTCATGGCCCAGATTAGGCTGAGCTTTATCTACAACGATGATTTCCTGATCAACAGAATCTTCTACAGTAGGAGGAAAGGAAGTAGATGGAACCATGGTGGTAAACCAGGGCGCATGAGTTACAAACACTCCACGAAGTTCACCACCCTTAGTGGTATCACTTTCATGATAAGCGATTGGACTGGAAGTGTCAGTGCCCACGCTAAAGTCAGCATCTGTGGTCATGGAAATATCCGGCACTTGGGAATACAAGTCTGTGGTCATGTAAGTGTCAGTTACTGGGGAGTAGAAGTCTGTGGTCACGTGTACATCAGGTACTGGAGGGTAGGGACTGGAAATTTTATCATCTCCTGAACAGAGAGATTCATTATTTTCAGTGGTGTTTTTCAGGGTTTGTATTTGCAATGTTAATACAATTTTATGTTTGGTATGAAGAATGCACTTACCCTCATAACAGATGGCATCATAGTGGGTTTCTGGGTCGGGGAAACCTGTCTGGTTTGGAAAACGGTACACAGTCCGTACACCCAGAAGACCTCCGCCACACTGAGGACGGGCAATGTTGATAGGATATCTCACACTCCCATCTGCTAACCAGCCAGCATTGCACACATCCATTCCATTTTTCCAGGCCAAGTAAATTTGTCCTGTGGTGGCCAACTGGGCTCCAAGCTTCCCGCACTGTTCAGATGCCTCAGAAAATGTAAACTTTGTCATGGACATGGAGTAGAGGACTCTGCCTAAAGATCACATGATAAAAATTGTAAAATGAAAAAACAAGTAATGGATTAAGAGCTTTTTAAACATGTCTAATAAATATGTCTTTATTACCAGACATCTTCTCTGCGAAGCAGTACACATCGTAAGTCTCGTTATCATCTCTGATTCCATATGTTCGTACACCTGGAAAGTTTTCCTTGTCTCCATAGCAAGGCTCCCTGGGCTCATGAATGGGATACCTGAGGATTATACAATATTTTAACAAACTAATTGAAAAAGACCTTCCCTACTAAAAAAATCTGCCCATATAATGGCAACAGATACAGATTTTAAACAGATGTAAAAAAAATTTTTTTATTAATTAATTAGGGAATAAATAATTCAATAAATTAGGGAACAAAATAATTAATTATTTAAAAAAAAAACAGTAAATGAACCCAAATTAAGGTAATCAATGACATGAAACATTAATAATGAATGAATAGTGTTTGAGCTTGCAATTACTTATTAATGCTATCTTTTATTTACTTACAAATTAACTTTTGTGAGAAGTTATTCTTTTTATGGTAAAACTGCAAACACAAAGCCCACAAAAACCTGCGTAAAACAGACACACTGTACCTGACAGTTCGATCTGACAGCCAGCCCGCATCACACTGGTGAAACCCGTCATCGTAAGCAGCTTGTAGCTGTTCAGGGGTAGCAATAACTGCACTGTTCTGGATGCACGCTGCCTTTGCCATTTCAAATGTCAGGGTATAGCGGCTGGTTATTGCCCTGTAGTGGAATACAATCCCTGTAGAAAAGAATTACATGCAACCTTAACATTCCACAGACTGAGGCATTTTTAGGAAAAAAAATAAGACGTCATGTGAAATAAGGACAAAAACATTATTTAAACGTTTTTAGAGGGATTTAAATATACGTATACTGTATTCTCTCATAAAGATTCATATATGTAGATTGTATATGGAGAAAATAGAACCAAAATACCAAAACAGTATAGTAAATTATATGTGGTTTTACCATCAGGCTTGGATATAATGTAACATTTTACTTTCTGTGAGATATCTAGAGTATTACCTTGAACCTGCATCTCCACTGAGTCATAGTTGTCCTCTGTGTCCTGAATGACTTCACATCGGTATGTCCCAGAATCACTGGAGCGCAACTCTGAGATCTCTATGCTGGCATCTGTAGGTACTGAGGGATAGTTCACCATGGTCAACCGGTCCAAATAATCTGGCTCAATGTGTACTGTCCCCCCAAGCGCCACCAGGATAAGGCTTATTTTGCCTTTATTAATGTAGCTCCACTTGATGCGTTGTGATAGGGGAGCAATTGTAGGGGCTCCGGGGTCATGAACTGTGTTGTCCTGAAAATAACAGGGGATGACCACCTTCCCGCCTAGCAGGGGCCGTAGCGGCTGCTCCATAGGGATGCTAACACTAAGGTTACTGTCCTCATCTGGAAAAAGAGGTTCATTGAACACAATCAACTACAGTGAAGTACAACATACAGTAAGTCACATTTCTTTGTAACAGCCCAGTGACTCTTTTTTATATGATACAATAAATCAGATAATTTTGAAATGTATTTTATCACACATACTATAGAGGTATAAATATCCCCAAGGGCATGCAATAATAGCTCTGCATGCTCCCAAATCACCCAGAGTCAATGTCAAAGTAAAAAAAAAAAAAACATAACTCACCATTTATTTGTCCAAACGTTAATGTTGCAGAGAAGACACAGAGGCAGGCACACAGTAGAAGAAATGTAGTCATGGTTCTTCTGTTGGTTAACACAAAAGATGAAATACACAGCTTTAAAAAAAAGTTATTCATGCACAATCATGCATGTTAAATGCTTAAATGTATGCAAATTGGCATATTGTAGCTCATGGCTATTTAAAAGACAAAAGACTGTTTGATTGATTTTTAATGATGGTATAGGCATATCTACATTATCATTAGAAAAATTCATTATCACTCCCATGTAAGTTAGAAAGCATAATCTACTAAGTGATAATGGCTTCTCTGTTCAAAACTGACCGCCTGGCTATAGCTCAGCTTTTGCCTGAATAAAGCTCTTTTAAATGCATAGAGCAGCTTTCCTTTTGGCAGGATCCTCACGGAGCTTTCTGTCTCAGACTTCTAATGGTACCGGAAGAGGTTGGTGTTTGCTGGAAAGGGGCCAATAGAATCTAAATCGACTATTACACCCTGATGCCAGGGCCCTATAGAAATTTGTATCCCTTTTTTTTTTTTTTTTTTTTTAATCTATTGAATTTACATTAAAACAAACTACATGCTGTCTTAAACTAAATTCAGCACTGCTTATAACACATTCCAGCTTAGTACTCAGATGTTTAAATTAAAGCACATTATTTAGTAAGTGGTATGAATTAGGTAAAAATTACAGAATTAAATACTGCACTGTATTGTATGTACGCACTTGTTGACAGCTGACCTGGAGCCAAAAAGGGAATGTCCATTTGTGTGAAAGATCTTTTTTTTCTCACGAGTTCCAGCTAAATGTTGCAATTAATATGGAAATCCAGGTCAACACCTCACACCTGGCTTATAAAGGAAACACATTCTCTGAGATCCACACCCTTTGGGACTTCAGGGCTCAATTTTCACTTCAGTCAGAGATCATTTGAGATAACCTTCAGTAGCCTGGCCAGCTTTCTTACCGACTGGCTTACAGGTGGAGCTTGAAGGTGTGAGCAGTTGTTAATGTTCTGTCATTAACAGAAATTATGAAATAATCAAATATAATTATATATTTTGCAACAGCATTCATTGAAACTACCTACTTCAGTCTAAACTTGGGCTAGGCAACAGATGGAAATTTCAACTAATCAGAAGGGAATTTACCATGCCATGAAAACAACAGCTGCACGAAAATGATGTTTTTTCATGCATTATGATTAGTCAAAGAAAACAGACGGCATATGTATTTAATCTGGAGAATGAATACCAGTGTTAGACAACACATTCTGGAGACGGCTGTACTGTGTTTGCATATAAAAAATTAAGTCTCAGCTTCATGACTGAATCGCCTACCGGACATGGTATCAGCCTACAAGCCTTTTGAAGCATCTAGTCAGCAAATGCTATGGCCAGCTATGTGATATATGCTGACTGTGTCAAATCGGCTCCACTTCTAATGAACGGGACGTTCATTAGAAGTGGAGCCGATTTGACACAGAATGTGGGACACTCATAGTTTAAAAAATGCCACTTTCGCGTCTGTGCTTGTATACAGAGCTCATCGGTTGGGGAGGAGCAAGGGGTTGAGCTACTCTACAGTGTCTTCATTCACACGGTGTGGTGTGTTCTTTTTCCCATCAGGTAAAGACCAATAAGCAGAGGTCTGTTCGCGCATGGGCTGAGGCCCATAAGTAAACACCTCGTTGTGTTCCAGAGGAGGCCCTCACCCAAAAAAAACACCTCAGGAGACCAACATGTTCAGAACACTGTCAACATTCACGTACACACACACACACACACACACACACACACACACCAGCCGGTGACCAGCCAGCTTCAGGACCATTTACAGTGGCATGTTACATTGGAAATTATAAATATATGTAAATGAGAAAATCTGAGTTTTTAGAATCCTGTTCATATTATATTTAAAATTTGTGCATAATGAATACATATTTGTAGGTTTTTGACAAAGAATACTCTGTAATGGATTTTCTTATATCCACAACTTGAATGTGACTTTAATTAGATTTTGATCCGTGGTGAAATTCTATGTGACTGAATGGTGACTAAGGCTCATGGTATAGGCTTTACACATATGCAAAAAGCAATAAACCAAATTCTTTATCAAATGAAGGCAAGGTAATAAAAATAAGTTATCTTTCATTACAGTATAATTACTGTATAAACTGGTGCAACATCGTTTTTTAATAAAAGGTTATCTATTACAAAATATATTCTAAAATCCTGCATGGAGAAACTGAAGAAAAAACCCATTGACAAACAAATACTGCAGCAGTAGAACATTAAATATAATTTTCTTTATCAAGTCTTATCAATACTTATTAAAACTCATCAATTCTGGCAAAAATTTACCACGTGACCAGAAAACCAAAGAAAATGCAAGCTGCATTTTATTACTGCAGATAACTAAATATAATGTAAATGTAAGTACGAAAATAAATGCTGATAATAAATTAGGTCAACTGACAGAAACTCACCAAATTATTTCTGTCCTTTTAACTTGTTCTCTTATTGCAGTGCCTTAACTCCTCACAATGACCCAGGCTCAGAAGCGGCTTGCTGTTGGTTTGCTGGTCTTTTGGACAGCTTGCATCCCCTGTGTGCGCTGGGCGCAGAAAGAGGTCTTATTCAAATTGGGAACCAGTTTAGAAAAGTGACAGAGAGAGAGAGAGAGAGAGACAGAAAGAGAGAGAGAGAGAGAGAATAAAAAGAGGGTGTGCTGTTAACTGCTCCTGAGTTTCGTTGGTTCTAACGGTTTTACATTTTTTTTTCAAGGCCCAGTTCAGTTATAAAATAAAGAATTTTAGTGAGAACACAGTTTGGATTTAATTTTAATCACCTGGGAAGCATAAAAAAGTCAATGAAAATTCAAACCAGGCATACATGTACCACCAGTACACAAGCATGCATGTAAGCGTGTATGCTGCTAAAAGATGTTTCTGAGGGTTATACTGTACTTAGAAGAGTATATATATTTAGAAGAGTTCGTTAAAAATTCTGTTGCAGTTTTTTCACTTTTCGTGCCACAGACAAAGTGACTGCTCATCACAACAGTTCATCACAGTTAGTGTCATAGACAATACAAAAGAGTTCAAACTAGCAGTTATACCGTATGAGGAGAAATACTAAAAATATGTTTTGGGGGCCGATAGTGACATCTTTACCTAATGTTATACCTAATTTGTTAGGGGATGCATTTCAAAGGGCATAATAGAAATTCTGCAAAACATCTTGTATGTATAGAATATGAAAATTATGTATCTTTTATACAGTATATTGTTTAAAACATATAGTTTAGTTAATAAAAGAGTACATGTCTCTCCAATCAGCACATCATATGGCAGAAGAACATTGCATAAACTCTCTTTGAGACACCGATCAAGAGATTCAGTAATGAATCACGCAGTAAACTATACTAAAAGTGTCATTTCTGTCACCATTGGTATATTTGTGTATTCATCTCAAGCTTTGTAATGTCACCATAGTTGTAATGATTGCCTATTTGAGTTACTAAAGACATGTGGAAAATCCCTTAAATCTGGAAAATTTATCACCAGTTTCTAAAGTGCTCAAACAAGCTGGCCGCAATAACCATACCACATTAAAGTCATAATAATCACATTTTCCCTCCATTTTAATGTTTAATGTAAACATTTACTGAAGCCCCTGATTTGCTTTTGCATGATCCCATGCACTGTGTACACATGTTCCTGTTAAAGTGGACATGTACAGTGTACCCCATTTCTTCAATAACATACTATAATCTCCAGACAGACAGCAAAAGAAAATCAACTCAAGTAAACGGTAACTTGACACTTCCTTCCTAGGTTGACTGTGTCACATACACCCACACAGGAACATATGTATATATACATTACTCACACAAACACAGAGAGTGCATAGATTCTCAGTTGCACCAGTCTATCAACACTATGAACATTACTACAGCAGTGTAAGGAGTACACTGGGTCATACACCATACTTGGGAAGACTTCTCAACTAAACATCAGTCTCCGTCTTATGGGACAGGAATTTTTCACACTAAGCCTACAATCATCCCCTGACACCCTCCCAATTTGCCCACCCCAAAACTCTGTCCTTCTTATGATGCATTTGGGAACTTTGGCAACTCCAGTCAGGCACAATTTATGTCAGGTTCTCCGTGTTGTAACATGCAATATGACTGAAGAAAGCTTTTATTTTTTATTTTTTTTTAATTAGGCCACAAGTTGAATCAGGTCTGAGGAAGAAAGAGAAACATTGGGACATTAGGACTGATGAGGATGAGATTCCGAAATCAGCACTGAGCCTCCCCAGTGTTAGACGGAATAATACACTGTTATCATTAGCCAGATAACTTTAGTGTTTAACTTTAGATGAGTTGTTCTGATACCCAGCATCTGACTGGTTGGAGCACAGTTCCAGCATCAGGAACTTGCCTTTAAAAACACTTGATGTAATACACAAACCAGTTTCTGTTGGTCCTGCGCCGAAAGTAAAAATACAGAGCTCATATATGGTAAGGGAACGGGCAACTATGCTATTTTAAACTGTTTTAATCCATTTTCCTGCGGATAACCATAACTACATGTTAAACATTATGGAATGCCATGGCCTGCTTAGTGACTATTTTGTTATAATAAAATGCAAAAAAGAAATACAAATCTTTTTGGGAATAATAAAACATATTTTTTATTGAAATATCTTATAAAATATTGAGATAAAGAAATAATAAAATGGCTAATAACTCTACATCATATAATTTCAGCTTAAACCTTTAAGAAAGATTTTTTTTTTGCCAATTCATAGGTATGAATTGGCAAAAAGTCTTGGCTAAAATCAGGTAGACTATGATCAGTAGGTGAGGCAGTGCTGAATGCCTTATATGACTGCTTAGTGCCCCAGCTATTTTTCTCATCTTGCTCAGTGGCTGTGAAATTAGCAGAGGAAAGCATTTTCACTTTTTCCTTCTTCTCACTCTCCTACTTCATACAGGAAATATCTAACAGCCCAGTTACTTCTGTCCTAATGACTCTTCCTCTCTGTTTGTGTTGTCCAGAGTAGCTAGGTTCTGTCAAAATAAAGATGCTTATACATTTTATACCAAGTTGATATATTATTTGGAATATTAAAAATAGAAAAGAATTTCGTCATGTCTATAACACAATGGAGTGAATAGGGGCCACAGAACTCAAATGAGCTGTTTGCTCCATTTCACATCATAATACTGTCTGAACCTGTCTTGTTCTTGAGTGAGATCACTATGGACTATTTGTCATGTGCAAAAAAAAAAAAAAGCAAAAAGAAGGCAAATTAGATGTAAAAGGTCTGGAAATTTTCTAGTTTATGTGTCACACTGTATGTGATATCATAGTGCTTCATTGTTTGTAAAATGAGGAGGACGGAAAAACTTAATATCCTGCAAGGCCCGGGTATAAGGCCTGACTTTACAGCATTATTAATGACACATAGTGCACTGGCCCAGCAAACACATTTAAGGTTTTTATGGAGTCAAAAATGTGACTAGAGCACAGTCTGGTGACCCCCTAACCCCCTATCCTTTACCACCCTGTGTGTAAGTCAATACTGTATGTGTTTGTGTTATGGGTGAAAGAGTTCATCAGAACCAAGTACAGGGTCCAGCAGAGGCTTAAAAAGTTACAGACAAAGAATGTCTTAGGATATACGTACTAGACTGTGCGTAACTACTCTTTATGTTCAGTGCGTGTGTGTGTGTATGTGTGTCTGTACATACTGTACGTACCTACTCTATTCTAATTCTAGTATAAAAACTGCAACTTTTGGGTGCTTTGAAACTTTATTACTTTACTACTGCTGCTACTATTTTTTTTTACATTTGTCTATGACATACATCAGAGGAAGATGATTACCAGGCCTTTTCCAAGGTCAAAATGGTAAATCATTAGGAACAGCTTAGTCATTAAGTAGTGTATAGAAACTAGGTCGCTTGTCTTATGGACGTTTTTACATTAGGGGAATTGTCAGGAAGACATCAAAATAAATCGATCTACATAACTGACTAGCTGACATTATTAAATTAAAACACTTACTTATATTAGTCTCATTGAAAGGCAGAATCATCTATCATCTACCATGTAAATTGATATAATTGTAGTGTAATTTTCCACTGTAACTATAGTAAAAAGAACAGAAAATGGTACATACTTAGTTACATAGAGTGAGGAACGTAACTAAGGTGTTAATCACTTATCAAATAGGACCAAAGTGACAGGCAGTGTACTTTACAAAGTGATGGGTAGCTTCTTGCTCTTTATCTTTTACTGTACCTGTGATTTAAGTTTTCAGCAGATTCAGGCCATGCACCTTTTTAGCCGGACTGAGTAAACAGTAGACAAAGCTTCCTCTCTTTTCAAAGGTCTGTGGTGTCCTTAGTCCACTGATATACTGCCGGTGGTGCAGTTTAACTCCTTGTGCATGCCTTTATAAAAGATTTTTTAAGGAGTCTGTCTTAAAAAAATTCAGTTGTCAGTGAAAATTGAGAGTGAAGGCATCAGAAGTTGATTCATGCAGAAGTAGTAAAGACTGTTTACAAGAACCAATCTCTCCAAGGTGGCAAATTTCAAACTTGTGAAAAACTGCTGATCTGAAGTTTTCCAAGCCCGAAGGATGTTTGGATACTGTATGATATAGAGTTTCACTGGAAAAGTAGGACATAGAGACTGTGCAGATTGGAAAAACTTTTTTCCCAGACTTTGTTTATTTGAAACAGAAATTAGGTGTAACTAATAAAGTGGCCGGTGAGTTGGCATATTTAATTTAATTCAAAAAGTGAAATGGTCATATGTTCTAGATTCATTACATGTAAATGTAAATATTACAAGCCTTTTTGTTTTCATTTTGTTTTTAACTTACAGCTCATGAAAAAAAAATCCACTGCAGGTCAAAATAATAGAATATTTCCTAAGATCAATAAAAAAAAATAAAAGATATAATACTGTATACCAATGTCCAGCTTTTGTAACTGTATGTTGTGCAAAGTATGTTCATTTATGCACCCAATACTTGGTTGGGGCTCCTTTAGCACAAATTACTGCATCACAGTGGCATGGCATGGAGGCAATCAGACTGTGGCACTGCTGATAGCAGCCTGCAGCTCGTCTGTATTGTTGGATCAGGTGTTTCTCATCTTCTTCTATCCCATAGATTCTTTATTTCAGGGGAGTTGGCTGACCAGTCACTCACAGTAATATCAGCACATGAAGTAGTGGTAGTTTTGGCACTGTGGGTAGGTGGAAAATGCCATCTCCATAAAGCTTGTCAGCCGCTGGAAGCATGAAGAGTTTTAAAATCTCCTGGTAGACAGCTGCATTGACTTTGGACTTGATAAAATACAGTGGACCAACACCAGCAGATGACATGACACCCTAAATCATGACCGACTGTGGAAACTTCGTACTGAACTTCACACAACTTTGATTAGGCGACTCTTCACTCTTCCTCCAGGTTCTGAGTTCTTGCTTTCCAAATGAAATGCAAAGTAGACTTTCATCTGAAAAGGGGGCTTCTGCTTAGACCACTGAGCAACAGTATAGTTCTTTTTCTCCTTAGCCCAGGTACAGTAAGATGCTCCTGACATTGTCTCTGGTTGAGGAGTGACTTGATACTAGGAACTTGATACTATGGTCCTTGATGCTGTGACTCCATTTTCACTCTACTTTTTGTGAAGCTGTCCCAAGTTCTTGAATTGAACTTGTTTGACAATTTTCTTAAGTCTGCGGTCAGGCATGTTGCTTGTACACCTTTTCCTACCAAACTTTTCCCTTCCAGTCAGCTTTCCATGAATATGCTTCGATCCAGCAAACAGCCAACCCTTTTATCAATGACCATGTTGTTTACCTTCCTCATGGAGGGTGTTAGTGATCATCTTCCGGACAACTGTCAAGTCAGCAGTCTTCCCATGATTTGACTGTTTGTGCTGAACTAAACCAAGAGATACACAGTATTTATACTGTATGAAAAGTACTCTAAATTGAAAATATATTTAAAATACTGGATTTTTATGAGCTGTAAGCAATAATAATCGAAATTAAAATAACAAAAAAGTCTTGAAATATTTCACCTCACAGAATCCAAGTTGCTTGAAATCCAGTGTTTCTATATTCTATGATGATTTGAGATGCCATTTCTTTGGCTAGTGTTTGACCACTGCAGTTTATCAAGTCCAAAGTCAATGCAGCCATTTACCAGGAGATTTTGGGGCATTTCATGGTTCCGTCCTCTAACAAGTTTTATGGAGATGCCGATTTTCTTTTCCAGCAGGACTTAGCCCCGGCCCATAATGCCAAAACTTCTACTTACTGGTTTACTGTCCGTGATATTACTGTGCTTGACTGGCCAGCAACTCACCCAAGTTGAACCCCATATTGATTCAATGGAGTACAGTATTATCATGAGGAAGATGAGAAACACCCAAGAATACAGACAAGCTGAAGGCTACTATCAAAGCAACATGGTCTTCACTAACACCTCAGCAGTGTCTCCAGGCCGTGCCACGTTGATGCAGTAATTCGTTCTAAAGAAGCCCTAACCAAGTACTGAGTGCATAAGTCAACATACTTTTCAGTATGTTTTACATATATGTATTGTAAATAAAAAAAAAAATTTTTTTTTTATATTTGAGGTTTTGATTTTTTTTTCATGAGCTGTAAGCCATAATCATTTAAATAAAAAAGCACAAATATTTAAATATATTACGTTACATGTAATATATCTAGTCTTGAATGTAAATATACAGTAAATGGATTAAATACAGTAAATAGTTACTTGACTACAATGAGAGCTACATATTATATGTAAAAAATGCAAACAATGACCCAGTGCTTAAAAGCTTAATTATCTTTACACACATTAAATACCTTTTCATGTGCCTTGTCAAATCTTTTCCTTGGTGATTGGCAGATGAACAAACTGTCCTCGTTGACCTTTCTCAGGTAAATCAGCTATAAGTAGGTAGCTCTTTTACTCTCTCTTCTCAAGCCCTCTCTCCTCCAATCATCACTCAATGCGCACAGAGGTGTAGCGCTGCTAAACAGACTCTCTTTGACTTATTTCCCAGCTCTTCTGCTCACTGGGGAATTGACACAGTCCATCAGGGGAAAAGTGGTCTTTTACGGTGTTCCATTTAAATGAATAGGGGCTTTATGGAAATGGTGCAGGAGCAGAACTCAGTTACTGTACATGATCCTGGAGCAAAAGCATAAGTAATTTTTAAGCTATGCATACTAAAACTGTATACTAGGGGGAAAAAGTTGAAGAATTCACTGGCCTGTTATAAAATTGTCAGTGGAAGTACATTGGACTGTTGAGTAACAGGAAGGATTATAGGTCTTTTTGCAGAAAGACCCCTAAAGGTTAAACATTAAGCAGATTCACGCATCCAGGTTTGAACTCTTCCCAGGAATACTGGTCATGATGAGAGGAGTGAGATGCACGGCCATATGGTACAGTGCATTGTGCAAATGGAGCCCTCTGCTGCTCCCTTAGGGTTGTAAAGCTTCTTTACTGTAGGCAATATTGCATAATCATATGGGCTGAATGAGAGAGAGAGAGAGAGACCTACAGACAGACAGCTGTGCATAACGTAATTTCCGGACTCTTTGTAAATTCTGCTTTGATGTGAGAAATTAGACTATAGCTTTGTAAATATTAGGAATGACATAAAAAATGGGGACCAAAAAAACCCAAAGGTAACTGTATTTATCACAGCGTAGATACTTTGTTGCTGGCAGTTTGAAGTAGATGAAACTTACCTTCATCGCCAGAGCTGTAGGTGGCAGTCATTTCATCTGATCGTGATTGTCTGTACTCACCCACATGCCTACCTTATAGGAAAGAAGAGAACACACTCCCGTACTAAACAGTATGTTCACACACTACACCTCTTTAGGTTACCTACAATTTCTTTCCATACTATTTAGTAGGGTAGTGTTGTAGTCCTAAGTCAGACAGTTCATTGTTTCTTTTTTCTGTTGTTCCTTCTGAAGTTGGTCGGTGTGTTTCACATTTGGCAACAGACAAGGAAGTTGCCGCTGTCATCAAAACAAGCCCCTTCTCAACAAGTGAGTACAGCAGACTCTTGGCTACTTTTTAAGAGTGGAACTAAATGATTTGCATAGATCATAATGAGTTTTGGATGGGTATTTGATTTCCTGTGTCAATAAGTATAGCAGATAAAAGAGAAAAGTTATAATTTTATATACCCGTACTGTATAGCGTGCAGTCTTTATTTCTTAGTTTGTTTAGTTTCACAAGGTTTCAAGGAAGCAACTTCCTGTCTGTCTAGGACGTTCATGTAGCTGATGTGCAATCTGTGTTTCAGTTTGCCTAAACATTAAACAAATTATATAATGAAAGAAAGAACAACTTTGTAGTTAAGTACAGCATGAATGCCATTAGTGTTCATTATATCCTGTTAAATCACCAACACAAGGAGGCTACATTTATCCTCACTGAGTTTAATTTCGATAGAAAGAAACCAGAAACTTTGAATGACGTAAATTGCTCCATGTGTTAATATATAGTGCACTAGATAGAAACTGTAGTTTTACACCCAGTGTAATGAACCCCCTGCGGAAGGAGGAAGAGGAGGTCAGTGGCGATTCTGAACTGTTCAGGGTCGCGCGATTAGATGTGCGCGAGCTACAGGAACCGAGCAGCTGCGCCTCTCCGCGTGCACCCGCATCACTGTCATCAGCGCACGCGCTGTGGTTGGCACGCGGGCTTTAATAGGAAGTGTGAATTTTAGCCTGTATGGATTTTATTAGTAGTCAGTACCCTCTCTATAACACACACCAGCAAACAAGGTGAAATTAGAAACATCACACACATTCACTTTAAACTTGTCTATGGTTAGAAAGCTGCCTCTGTAATATAGTCTATGGAACTTTAGCAGTGCCAGAATTCCTCAATGCAGAACAGCATGGTAAACTCCCTGAACTGAACAAAAACTCTTGCAATACATTTTTTTTTCTGTATTGCACTTTGATCCGAATGGAAACAATGATTTATAATGCTTTTTTTTTTGCCACTGCAAAAAATTGCTGTTCTAAATTATATTAAAGTGTTAAATATACGGCGGCACGGTGGTGTATTGGTTAGCACTGTCGCCTTGCACCTCCAGGGTCTGGGCTCGATTCCTGACCAGGCTCGATTCCTGTCTCTATATATATATAGTATATATATATATATACTATATGTATATTGAGAAGGTGGTATCCAAGTAGGTGGTATCCAAGGACATGTTCTGCACCCCCCCTGACCAGGAGATTTTTTTTTATTAGTTTTTTTTAATAGATTTTTTAAAAATTAGTTTTATTTTGTGAGTACATTATTTTTAAGTGTTTATGTCTTATTTCACATTAATATGAGGAAGAGACATGAACCAATATGCTCATCTACGTATATTTTCGAGCATGTGTGGTTGAATAGCATAAAATTGTTCTCTTTGTATCTCTGGGTTTTTTTCTTCTTCTGTTGCCCGGTCAACAACTTAAAATTGTAGGATGGTCTTTTTCTCTTCCTCTTTTCATTGTGTATGCACTTGCTATTGCTTGTGGCTGCAGTTAGTGCTGCATGAGGAGGATGGGTTGGACACAACCAAGTCTAACACAGAGGCGTCGTTATTTCTGCTTGCCAATTACATTGAATCGAGAAAGCCAGCCACATTATCATGTTTTATAACAGTTATTTATAACAGTAATTTTATTTTCTCATTAACATGTGAAATTTGGGGCAGTTGTACTGGCCAGTTATGATTCTTGTGGGGTTTACAACTCTCCCATCCCCCAGAAATGATGCCTGTGCCGTGCATGAAACCATGACACTGTACTGACCCTGCTATGGGCCTATATCAACTATTAATGGTTCATAAATTTAAAATCTAATGTATTCATGCCCATCACCCCAGCAACATTTTGTTCCTACAGTGGGGTTCTTGTGAGCATATTTTTTCAATTCGATTCAATTAAATTTTATTTGTATAGCGCTTTTAACAATTGTCATTGTCGCAAAGCAGCTTTACACAATCAAAATAATTATTTCTTGGCTTCTCTGGACTCCTGTAAGAACAATAGTATTTTCCCAGAAATATGTATTTCTCTTACTTACAGTAATAATAAGCCTTCACTTAACATTCACAATTAATTAATAGTAAATTCAGAGGTCCCACTTCATAAGGTGAGTTAGTAGATTTTTAACTGAATAGAACTGCTTAGTGTTAACAAAAATATAACTTTAGATAATGCTTGGTGTTATCTATATGAACTAAGTCACATATTTTGTATGCTATCAAACAGTGTTCAAAGGAAGGTCAGTGACATTTGGTGGATAAATAACATAGGAGAGATAAAAAGTGCTTTTTCAGCAGCAGTACAAAATCTATTTCATGGGCATCTTATCATCACCTTAGTTAAAGTGAACAACCACAGTTTGATGCCATGTACCACCCTTTGTCTATTTATTTAGAGTAATGGGAATCTCTGTTATATTTTTATTAGTATGAATATTTTAACATTTTTGTGGAGATTTGTGTTTATACAGGTGCAGAATTGGTCTGTTTGGTGTCAAAATGATGCTGGCAAAAGAAACACTACAAAAACATCTGTAGTCTGGGATTATAACCAGCATTAGTTAACGATGTCCAGTAGGGCTGCACGATATAAGGAAAATATGCAATATTGTTGTTGAATATTGCAATAATGATATTTCTTGCGATATAACATTTCCCTAGAGAAATGCATTTTTTATTATTATTGTCTATTTTAAAAAAAATCATTTATATATGTAATGATCATACTAAAATAAACAGGTAATAGATATTCATCTGATGTAATTAAATCTAATTCAGGCTAAAAAGAAACTATATGTCAAAGAAGACTTCAAAACACTATGAATGACTTAAAACCCTCAGAAGATATTCTGATTTCCCTCGCTTGTCTCTACTCCTGCCATCTTTATTTTTCATTCTCTGCTCTGAGCCGCTAGGTTCACCTTTTGGCCCGGTCTAGCCAATAGAATTATAACACCTACTTGGGAGGCTGGTAAAAAGATAGTAAGGGTCCATCTGATTGGTCAAATTTGGACACACAAATGCTTGGCACATAAATTAAATTTCATTTATTGCAGCTCTTTGCGGTACAGATATTGCGTATACCATTATTGCGATAATGATAATTTTTCGATATATCGTGTAGCCCTAATGTCCAGTGGTAAAATTTGTAAATTTGGCTTACAGTCTTGATGCTCGGAAAGAAGGCCAGTACAGTCTGGTACTGCGTACCACAAAGGATGCTTTCATACTAGGCACGATTGATTTGTACAGTGACCAGGAATAACTGATTTCCCCCTCCCTGATACCTCGCTGGCCGTCATTCACATTATTCTTTTATGTGGTACAATTGCATATTTTCTTCCAAAACAGCAAGTGGCAGTATGCATCTAGTTGGTTTGCAACCCATTATTAAACACAAAGAGAAGAAGAGAATGAGGAAGTCAATCTTTGTGCTATACCTAATACTATTGATATTTCCGATAAATGTCTAGAGCAACACTCTCATGTGCCTTCCTACCTTATCGGCTATTGCTGCGTAGGTCATAGAATAAGATTGGCACATGCTATGTGAATACAGATATTTCTGAGGAGATGATTGTGCTCTCGTTGATCAAAATGAACAAGTGTTCAGAGAATCATGGGGCTCTAATGTGAAAACGCCATTAAACGATTCAGCTGCCTGCCACAACTTGCGTCCAAAACCAGTCATGGAAAACACATCTGCTAAAATTATGTCATCTTAAACAACACCTTCTCCCATTATTAATGTCATTCTGAATTGCCTCTGAGCAATTGTGTTTTCATCTTTCATTTGCCCATTTTACCAACACTCTGCAGCTGTCTGATAAACCCTACTCTTGGGTTTTGACAAGCAGATGTTTCTTCCAAAATCTCCCAAGTAAAATGTGAAGCAGAAGAAGTTGCGATGGTTCACGAAATTCTGTTTTATTGCAACAGCGCAGACAGCAGCTGCGTGTGAGGAGACAATCAGGGATTCTCAGTAAACAGTATTCGACCGAGCATGCACATCCTTCTTTACTTCCTAAACACAGTGCCTGTGAAAGGGTGTGTTTGATTTTATTGTTCTGTTTTTCCACAACAAGACACAAAGCTTATTGATGTCATCTGCACCAGGACAGGGCGAATAAGAAATGATTCCAACAAAATTACAAACATTCTTTTGGTTAGATGACACCTTGTTCGCATGTTTTTTTTCAAGCGTGCATTAAATCTGGGAAGAAATGAACAATACAGAGGGATAAAGGTGGTGGTGGTAGTACAGGCAAGCATGTAAAACCTTTTTTTTTTTTTTTACCCCTGCATGTTACACTATGCCCTATTAACTGTGCCACTGCATAAGTAGTCTGGCATTTTGTCTGTCTTGCTCCCTCTCACACAAAATCTATCATTATCAGTGCCTACTTTTTTAATAGAGCCTTATTATTTGTTGTTTCCTAAACCCAAATTACTAATTACTAACCGTGGTAGTTACTCTCCACTTGTTTTTACAGGAGCAGCAGTGTGTGATTTCATAGCTGTTGACGCCCTGGCGGTCCTCCTAATGCTAATAGAGGTGTTTTTGCAGGATCTGATCTGAAAGGCGAGGGTGTTCGTCTGAGATTGGCAGGTTGCTTTGTGTGCAAGACTATGGCAGCACTATAGTGTATGGCATGCGGTTAAACTGTCTGTTAATCCGCCAGAAAAAAGGCTTGCAGTCAAAGCTTGGGATTTTCTCATTATAACGATTTGAGAACAATTAAATGCTGTCTTGGGATCTACTTTCCCTTAGAAAAACATTTACGTAAAGCTGGAAAATTACTGAAAGTAACAAGCACAATATGTTTTGAACATGGCATAAATGACTACTTAGTTACCCCGAGACGTTTGCTTTTGGATATTATGCAACATTTCCCAGGCACTGCCAGCTCTGAGAAAATTCAGAAAGGGCAGGACTGTTCTGAGTGTATGCAGGAAGAAAGCTATCTTTTGAATATATTTATTTACTTTTTTTTCTCTTATAGTTATTCATACCACCTAAGGCCAAGGTTTTATTACAATAAACACCTGTTTAAAGTTCACAAACCGTTAAAAAAACACATTATGGAAAAGCTGCTTTCATTAAGGTGTTTTGACCTGGTTTACAAGAGGTAAGTTCTGTATCACAGTGAAATTTTAGGCGTGCGACAAATGAGTGAGCATGTGAAAACAAGTCTGCATTTTCCAGTGTAAACAGAGGTTTAAGATAACAGTCCCCGTAACAAAGACGAGTAGATAAGTCATGGATGGGGCCAGTTTCACGTGTTGTTGTAAAAAGCCAGCCTTCATCAATCAACTGCATATCTCACAATCAGAACGCTGTACAGCATTGTTGGTGAGCCCGAGAGAAATCGGTCCCTTCTGAGTTTTAATGGACACTTTGTATGACTTTGGAAGGCACTCTGGATTCTTTATGCATGTTTATTAGTGGTACGTTCTTGTCTGTTTATTTCTGAATTTTTAAACGTATGTGTTACAGAACACTAGTTCTCTTAGAACAGCTACCTCTCAGGTTAATATTGCCTGTTAACACTTAAACATGGTGATGAATTACGTTTGGGAACCAGAGTCATGTTTGAGTCATTTGATCTTACCCTCATCCCTCCCCCAGTTTGCTTGATGTGTTTGAGCTATTCCTAGGCGGTGTTTGTTACTCATTCACACACTCATACTCCAACAGACACCAGATCTAATGTTTTCTTGGTTCTCTGTTCTCTGTTGAAACTTGCTACCATGTAAACTGTCAGTGTCTATGTCAGATTTCCGATGTCTGACCTTTTCTGATGGACAAGGCATGACTGTAGAAAGAGACCAGTTTGTGTTCCGAGACTTAAAGCAATTTTGTTGTGTGCAAATTGACATCCTGGGCTTTTTTTTATTACTAATAGCAGTCACTTTGACTCACTGCTTTTATTTATTTATTTATTTATTTTTTATTCATTGCAGAATGACACTTTGCAGACATTTGTCTGAGCACTGAGCGGTGGAAAGATGATCTTGGAAGGAGATCATACAGTCAGCGCAGAGCACACTTGAAATCACCTGCTGAGAAGAAGCAAAAGTACCCCGTCTGTACCCTGATCATTTGGACCACACATTTAATTCATGACGGTGATTGATGGAACATAACGGTACAATGGAGCTTGGAGTATTTGGCTGACACATGCATGGCATGTCAAGGTCGAAAGAACAGGAGGAGAAGGAGGTAGTGGTGTGTAGCGAGAGTCCCCGTTTCCTGGTAGGTTTTGAGGACCATGTGTGTCGAGAATTGGAAGGTGGAAACATGAGAAACACTTCAGAAGCATATGATGAAGAGGAGGAGGACGACGATCTGGTAAACATATTAGAGTTATTTATCTCAGGATAGAAATGGTGTTATAATACTAATAGGGATGAGTGATATGATGAAAAAGAAGCACATCTTGCTTGATGTTTCTGGATGATATCTATTACAATATGTAGGTCATCTAAGAAATGTCAAGCGTATCATAGTGTTTATTTAATCTGTATAAACATTAATTATTTTACATGGAAAATTAGTAAAATAGAGAATTTTAAATATTTGCAAAATTGTGCTATATCAGATATACAGCACTGTGCAAAAATATTGAGCCATATTTTGCTTTCAAAAGGTCAGACTTTGTATTTTTTTATGTAGTCTTGAGAAATAGTTCTATAATCTATGAATTATTCAAACATAAAAAGCATGAGCACAAGCATTAAGGCATGAACCAGGAAGAAACCGGTGCAGATGATCAGGTCGGTGATTATTACGCTGGTGATGCTGAATACTGAGTGGTTGAAAAAGACAAGAGGGGAAATGAGGTTGCTGCTGAGATTATTACATAAACTACAAAGTTTTTAATTGGAGCTTTAGTCGCTTTGTAGCCTGTCCAGGTAATCTATATACAGTTAAAATTTTATTTAATATGAAGAAATCAGGGGTAGATCAAGACTTTTCCACGGTACTATATATCTCAAAAACTTGTATCGTAATTTTAATCACAATGTCAATGTTATATTGTCATACTCCCCAGCCCTACGTATCTACAGGCACTACAGTACCAAATAATTTGTAAATTGAATTGAATCAAATAGCTTTTAAAATTAAAACACAAATATGATTATTAAAAGAGAGAGAGAGGTTTTGAGAGGGCAGTGAAATTAGTATTATACTCTCATTGTTTATCTGTAACAGGAAATTGAGCAAAACTTTACAGAACTTGATTTACCACTAAGTTCTGCAATAATAGGTAATGTAATATTTATGCCCCATTGAAATCAGGCTTCAGAGCGTCAGATCGTGGTGGGGATCTGCTCCATGATGAAGAAGTCCAACTCCAAGCCTATGACACAGATCATGGAGCGCCTTTGTAAGTTTGAGTACATCACTGTAGTCATCTTCCCTGAGGAAGTCATACTCAACGAACCAGTGGAGAATTGGCCCGTGTGTGACTGCCTCATTTCCTTTCACTCCAAAGGTAGTAAACACACATTTGAGTATGTAGCATTTATTATTAATATTTAACTAAGGATAATCCTATGACTATAATTCATCGCTGTGCTGTTTTCATGTATATAAAGGATTTCCCCTGGACAAAGCAGTGAGTTACGCCAAACTAAGGAACCCTCTTCTCATCAATGATCTCAACATGCAGTATTTCATAAAGGACAGGTAGATTTGTCTAAATCTCCAGAGGTTTAACTTTGTACTATTTTTAAATCTTTAAAAAGTCCCCTGACTTCTGTACTGTATATTGCTTATTTTAGGAGAGAGGTTTATCGCATTCTGAAGGAGGAGGGCATTGACCTGCCACGTTATGTTGTGTTGAACCGGGACCCTGACAGACCAGAAGGTAAATTCAATGTATCCAGAGTACATGAAGGCATCTTCACCCTCCGGTTCTCAGATGCATGTGATTAACACTTATATCATTGATAGCACTACAAATAATACCATAAATAGGAGTCATGATGGTATAGTGGTTGGCATTGTGGTCTCGCACCTCCGAGGTTGAGGGTTTGATTCTCACCGCTGGTATTTGTGCGTGGAGTTTGCATGTTCCCCCAGGGTTTTCTCATGTGCTGGTTTATCATGTGCTGGTCCCACAGTTCAAAGATATGCAGAGTAGTAGGCTAACTAGTATTTCGTGTATACTTGTTGTTGCTTTCAATTTCAAATTGCCAAAGTGTGTGAATGAGTGTGTGAGTCTGTATCTGTGTCCTGAGGTGGATTTATACAACAGTTAGTTATCCAAGGCTGAATTCCAAATCCCTCTCTAACCCCTGATAAAGGGCACAACTTAGTGTGTGGATCAAGGGATTGTAAATAGTGCCCCTTGTGCTATTTCAGACTCAACCTTGGAATAAATAGAAATATGAAATCTACGTAGTATAAAAGAAGAATATAAAACTACTTTAAAAATTCTCGTTATATCTGTTCCCCTAGAAAAGTGACCACATGCACCTGTTCTTGCACTTTGTAAAATAATAATAACAACAATCATTTAATATGAGGTGTGTAATTTGTGTCAGAATGTAACCTGGTAGAAGGAGAGGACCATGTCGAGGTGAATGGGGAAGTGTTTCATAAGCCATTCGTGGAGAAACCTGTCTGCGCAGAGGACCACAATGTGTACATCTATTATCCGACTTCAGCCGGTGGAGGCAGTCAGCGCCTCTTTAGGAAGGTTCTGTACTCTCTAACTCTCCTCTTATACAGAAGTCGAGAATATTTGAAATGTACTTCTACTTCAGGGGAAATTCTTTCCCTATGTTATGTGCTTCAGATTGGGAGCCGCAGCAGTGTTTATTCCCCTGAGAGCACTGTTCGTAAGACTGGATCTTACATTTATGAGGAATTCATGCCTACAGATGGGACAGACGTGAAGGCATGTCTAATTTCGTGTATACTTGTTGTTGCTTGTGCTACTAAAAGAAAAATTAATCCAATGTCTGTGGTGGTGTAACAGGTGTACACAGTAGGACCCGACTATGCCCATGCAGAAGCTCGTAAGTCCCCTGCTCTGGACGGGAAGGTAGAGAGAGACAGCGAGGGGAAGGAGATTCGATACCCGGTAATGCTAACAGCCATGGAGAAACTCGTGGCTCGCAAAGTGTGTATGGCATTTAAGGTATGTTGTTGTTTAGCAACACTATTTTATGTTCACCAAGGAAGTTTGGAGTCGAGTGACACTCGTATCTTTTTACCACAGCAAACCGTATGTGGTTTTGACCTACTCCGGGCAAATGGACACTCCTTTGTGTGTGATGTAAATGGATTTAGCTTTGTAAAGAACTCCATGAAATACTATGATGATTGTGCTAAAGTCCTGGGGTAGGTGAGACTTTTAGACTTTTTGTTTAAATCAGATTTTGTATACAATTTATGGGTTGGTTAATTGTTCACATTGATGTATCAGATATTCATTTTCATATCTGATCTCATCATTTATCGTGCTTGATCGCAATTTCAATTTATCTGTGTCAAACTGAATTCTCTCCCACAGGAACATGGTGATGCGAGAACTGGCTCCTCAATTACACATCCCCTGGTCTATCCCCATGGAAGCAGAGGACATCCCAATAGTCCCTACTACCTCAGGAACCATGTGTGTACTACTCAGTAAAAAAAATGCATTGATAAAACGTCATTAGTGAAATAACGGTTGAGTTCTCAAAAGAAGTGCTTGACGAATTTTCTCTAAGGATAGTGTTGATGGCAGCAAACCAAATGCCATTTATCTTTATAAGTCTAATAAGTATAAGTATACGTCTAATAATAGATTAGAATGTATATAATTTAGAATTGCATATCATTTTTATGGTTGCATAATATTAATCATAATTATAAACTCGTATTCTGATATTTTATGTTATTCACACAAATGCACATTATAAATACCACACAGGATGGAGCTCCGTTGTGTGATCGCTGTCATTCGCCATGGAGACCGCACACCCAAACAGAAGATGAAGATGGAAGTGAGGAATGCTTTGTAAGTTCCATTTTTGCATCTCACTTCATGGCAGAGCTGTCGGCTACAGAATGGTGTTGCGTACTTAACTTATGTGTCTTTCACTCAGGTTCTTTGACCTGTTTGAAAAATATGGTGGTTACAAGACCGGCAAACTCAAACTAAAGAAACCAAAGCAGCTCCAGGTGAGTATGAATCTTAAACAGAGGGTTAGACTAGAGAGTCCGTTTGTTCTATTTTTAAATCGTCACAGTTGTCCGACGGTTGGCCACAATGACCTGTGACCCCCCCCCCCCCCCCCCCCCCCCCCCACACACACACAGACACACAAAAAATGTCTTTAACATTTGTATTTGAACTGTCGGGGAAACTGAAGTATGTGGAGAAATCCCAACATCTCAAGTGGTGTTTGTCTGAACATGCAAACTTCATGCACACCGGGCTGAAGGCAAAATTTCGGCACCCAATCCTACAATCGCTAAGATTGTATGTGGATTTCCAGGATATTAGATTTTTAGATTTTTTTGTGGTGAAGAGACTTTAGCCTTGAAAACAATCCCCCATTGTGTCTAGAAATAATGTTAATAATAACACGTATATATTTAATAAATACCCAGTGTTACATTTAAATGTCTACATACTTCTCTGTATAATTCCATCTTATGTCATAATAAATAGTGATCCCTATTCTTCAGTTCACTTTTACATGGCCTCCGGAATGCTGAATGTGATTTATCTGTTCCATCACAACATATCACTCTCATGCACACATAGCTGATGTGTCTAAGTAGCGCCTCACAGCTCCCGCGTCCTTGATTCAGTACTGGTCTTGAGTTGTTGTGTGTGCAGGAGGTACGTGGATTGGTTGAGCTATTAATTACCCCTCTGAATGAGCACTGGAATGTGTGCGTGTGTGTGGTGCATTGCATTCCAGCTTTCCACACAGTGTCCTTGGGATAGCCTGACCAAGATGAAGCACTTAATCATAATGAAAATGAATGACAGCTGAGATCCTATATCTAACTGATACCCTATGTGTCTCATTATATATCTGAACTTGCAGATCTGGTCACTGAAGTAATAAAATGCACCCGCACACAGCTTTAAAAGTGATTATTATAATGGAAATTGATTAAAAAATCACTGATTTGTGTCATTAGGAGGTGCTGGATATTGCTCGTCAGCTGCTGGCTGAATTGGGGCAGCACAATGACTGTGAGATTGAGGAGAAGAAATCCAAACTGGAACAGCTGAAGACTGTGCTGGAGATGTGAGTGGAGACTTAATATCAAGTGTGTGCCAAAATAACTGTGTGTGCCAGGCCTATCACTCAGCACTGAGATGCTGTACATTATAAGATTCAAGATTCAATTCAAGATTCAAAGAACTTTATTAATCCCAAAGGGAAATTGCTTTATATCTCTATATCTCTTTTTATTGCTCTATATGCTTTATA
Source organism: Channallabes apus (assembly GCA_030522415.1). Classification (NCBI taxonomy): domain Eukaryota; kingdom Metazoa; phylum Chordata; class Actinopteri; order Siluriformes; family Clariidae; genus Channallabes; species Channallabes apus. Next base: position 33,599,157 of record CM060113.1, read on the forward strand.
AGAGGGCAATTGTAGCTCGTAGTTAAGTGGACTACTAATTGAATGGTTTTGAGTTCAAATCCCAGCACTGCAAAGCTTCCAAAGCTGGGCACTTGAGTGAGACTCTTAACCCTCAAATGCTCAGTTGAATAAGTTAGATAAATCTAAGTCTCTCTAGATAAGGGCATCTGGCAAATGGCATGAGTGTATAATGTAATGTTAGTACATTAGTAAAGTCTTCTTTTTTGTTTTCACTGTCGTGTCTCACATGTGCTATAAAAAGCATTGAAAAATACCCCATTATTTTTTTGTGTCCTGTTAACATTGTAAGTTTTCATTTTTAGTTAGAGCATGTTGACATTATTCCATTTTATATACAGATATGCAATAAGTTAATTCACTCCCTATGTTTAATATACATTATACATATACAAAAAGCTTGCATTTTAAGCAAGTCAGGTTAATTATGAACACTTTTGACTTTCCCTTTTTTAGGCAAACCCTACTTAGTGTATACTTCTCACGTGCAATATCTGAATAGTGTTTAGGTTTTTAGCTATGTTTGAGGTCTTTTTAATGGTGTGTGCTTAACTTTATATCCTGAACATGCTTAACTCTGAATATTTCCTTTTGATATCTAAACTACTTCATGCATTATTTAATGATGAACACTGTCAAGAGTAATTTGTGAATTATGAGAAAAAGCCACTGTGATGTATCCCCCTGAGCTTAGTATCTTATTCATTCCTCTGTTCTCTTCTCTTCCCCTCCCACCATCTCTTCTGCCCCCTCTCTCCAAAGGGAATCCAGCCTGAATGATAATCAGTACGCACTTCAGCAGTTCATTCATCCATATGAAGGCCATTGAGTTCATAGTTATTAACCTGTAGCCTTGTGTTCTTTAACACTGAGATAATACTGGTTCTCTATATTTCTCTCGCAATAAGGGCAATGGGAATCGTTTATGCATTTACTGTATGATGCATGTCACCTCTGGCATGTCCTATATAACTGACTCCATTGCAAAAAGAAACTCAATCCCTCTTTAATCCTTCATGCTTCCTCAGCTCATTCCGAACAACCCACTTGGTATGCATCACTTAGGATGGTCAATGAATTAACACATTGATGGGAAAGCTACTTTTAGTGAACACTAGTACAACTATAACATTTACAGAAATGCTTGGTTTGGAATTGTAAAATCTCTGCGGTTGTAAAATGCATTAAAACTTGTTTAATGTCAGTTTGGGCTTTCGGCTTAAAGACTGACTCCAACCAAGTGGTAAAGCATTTTAGACTGTTGACATCTGATAATCGGAGGTTGGATAATCAGATGTCTATCTCTATTTCATATTCCCTTTGTTGGCATGTGGCTCTCAGTTGTGGATGTAGTTCTAACTACTTTGTTTCTTTCAGATTTTTTTAACAGTAAAAAGACAAATGGTATTATTCACGTGGTGGTCTGGAAAACCCAACATATATTGCCATGGCTGAATTCTGGCAAACATGCCATTCTGGCTAAAAATGATGTTTCATGGCAAAATGTGTAGTGAAAAATAAAAAGGGAGGTTGAGAGTCAACTGACTGCCATCACAGTTATACAGTGGTCATGAACATTTATATAAGACACTGTCTCCAACTAGAGAAGTAGTAGATGTGCTGACGCATTGCTAATGAGGATAGTGGCGATGATGAATTGTTAAATGAACTTTTTTTTTTAAACATTTCCCGTGATCTTTTCCCTCTTTCCCTCTTTTCAGAAGTTTTAATTTGTTTGTCGTCAAGTTTTTGCAGGCAACAAAACTCAAATCAAGTTTGGCAAAACTGTGGGAGGTGGATTTACAGCGTTTGACAAAATCGTGCAAAATTCACTCTTATATAACTAACATACTATTTTGGCATTTGCACATTATAAAACTGTCATGACTCAAAGAAACCACGCACAAAATATTATCAGTTTGTATTATTTTCTTTTGCTTCTTTTTTTTTAAAGGTTAGAATGAATTTATCTAATTTTGTAAGCAAAACTCATCATATCTAAGCTAAGAATTTCATTCTTCGGTCAGGTCGTTGCACGGTTGTGAAATGCACCATAATGAAATGGATATAATCAGAAAACTGATTTAGAACTGTTCATCGTAGAAAAATACAAAAGCACGATGGCTTAGTGCTTAGTATCAGGGTAGGTGTTCAAATCTCGCCTTGTGCCCTAAGTTCCCTAAGATATTGATGGATGAATGAATAGTACAAACATTAAAAAATTTCAACATGTGGTGTTTTTCCCAGACCACCACACATACTGTGTAGTGACAAAGTTGCATCAGAGTTTGGAGCAATGTTATATCCCTTTAAAGCTCAATGGGCAAAAGGGTCAGCTTTGGCATGGCAAACATGGAAAATATTAATGGGCCAAAGGAGCTTTGGAAAGGTCAATCTGACACATGTTTCTGCAAACATGACAGCTACTGAGCATGTGCTAGCAAATGATAAGCCATGCAGTGGTCGCTGGGTGTTATGTGTAACAGTGTGACAGTAATCTCTGCACCCCGTGTTCTTCCCTGTGTTGTATTTAAGGTATGGCCATTTCTCTGGGATAAATCGCAAAGTGCAGCTGACCTATCTACCCAATGGCCAGCCTAAAGCATCAAGTGAGGAAGAAGGTGAATATGTTTTTAAATTGATGGCAGACGTCTAATACCAAACATTTATGCTAAATATTGTGTTTATACGAGTGTGTATGACATTAAACTGTGTGTTTGTGTGTGTGTTTGTGTAGACTCTCAGAAGGAAGCTCCTTCTTTGCTGTTGGTGCTAAAATGGGGAGGCGAGCTGACTCCAGCCGGTCGTGTACAGGCCGAAGAGCTGGGAAGAGCTTTCCGTTGCATGTACCCTGGAGGACAAGGTACGCGCACACAAACATGCACACTTGAAGTGACGAACGAAAGGTATTTATCTGTTTAGATAAAGTCCTTCGGATTAATTACTTTATGACTTTATTTGAGACACAAATCTTTGACATACATTAGTAGCAAAGTGCACATGAGGCGTTTCCAAGAAAATATTAAAGCTGGCGTCTTTGCCAATATCCATAAAATTGACTTTCTGTCATGTGATTCTGACTTTATAATCGAATAGCACCGTCTTAACATTAACATCTGGACTTCGATATTGTGAAAAATACGCGCACGTGTGCTTTTGGTGTAGCCGAGATATTTGAGGTCTGAAACATTTTGCTCTATTCTACATAATACAGTAAAGTTCAATAAACAATGATAGCCAAACTAAATATATTGACATATATTGTAATCTTTAGGAAGGTTACATGTACAAAAACTTTTTTAAAGCTAAACCTGTAAAATCTATTTTCAATGTCTACATCAGCAACTTGTTTGGATGATTATAATCATTAAAATGCACCACTTGACTGAGGTTTTGTTATTATATTTTTAAGTTTACACTATAATTTTACCTTTCCATTTTTACATGTATAGATATTTTATGGATAGAAAAAAAACAAAATGCAAAAACATCATGATGAGTCACGAGTATTGCATGGTGGGCTTTCTCTATTTATACTTGTCTCTATTTATACGCAGTACATATTGTGACGGGAGTCTTGTGGACCTGAAATATATGTGGCGTATATAATTGTGGCTCAAGTCCCTCTCTCTCTGCTACATATCCATCAAACAGCCATATCATACATTATCAGAATATACAGTATGATTATATTATTGTTCATTGCATTGTTCAGTTGTTAGTTTATTTAACAAATTCAGCAGCAACCTCATTTCCTCTCTCATCTGTTTCAACCACTCAGCAATCAGCATCTCCAATACAATCATTTCACCTGTTTCTTACTGGTTCAGGCCTTAAGTTAGATGGTTTTTATGTCTGAATGATTCATATATTACTGTGTACTCTGTCTTAAACACCAAATGTTTCTCTGAAACTCTCAGGTACCTGGACTGGACCGAAAATGAGAACCAAAAACGTGCAGGAAATGAGAGCAAAAAATGTCCTTCAGTCCTCAAAAGTCCTCAAGAAGACATTAAAATATAAGAAAGTCTGGCTATTGATGGTGGCTCAAAAATTTGACACAGTACTTTACATTGTTGTCAACCATCCACAATTTTTTATACAAAAGCTAAAAAAAAAAAAAAGTGTGTGTGCAAACCACTGCTACTATTTTTGGAGTAAGCAGGAACTAACCATGGTCAAACTTTTTCCTGTGTTCTTCCTGAGTCATTCTCTGCTGTTGGATAGAGAGTAGCTCTGTGTTACTCGCTGATTTGCTTTTCTCTTGCCTTGAATCATAAACTAGATAACCGCAGATCCCTGGGCTGTGAGTCCCCTACAGACTGTGGTAAGAAGGGCTTCCAAGTGTGGGAATGATATTGAGCTTTCTGTGCTGCTTTACTCATTATCATTTAATGCCCGATGTGTTGCCTGTGGTACTGTATGTGCAGGAGATTTCATAACGTGGCATTAGACATGAAAAGACTCCATGATATTAGCCTCCATGACTGCAATAAAGCTTTGTGTATATTTTTTAAGCAGTGTGAAGTAGATGAGTCTGTGGTGTGCGTTGGTTGTTTTATACGAGGTATTCGTGTTGCTTTTAATCCTGTTTATTTTTTTAAAAAAATTACACTTTAAGTGATCCGATGTCTTACATATCAAAAAAGCCATGCAGGCATTTATCTTTCATGCCCGAGCTTTGCATGAAGTAGACTTATTTTACCGACAAGTTTATAATTTTTTTTTCAAGAGACATAACATTTGGTATCCATGCATTAACATTTTAGCAACAAATAGAAACAACAGGGGAAAAAAGCACAATGGCAAATATATAGAAGAATGATATTCAGTAGTGACAATACAAGTCTATACCCTCTTGTAGGAGACTATGCTGGCTTCCCTGGCTGTGGCCTACTGCGTTTACACAGCACGTACCGCCATGACCTCAAGATCTATGCTTCAGACGAGGGCCGGGTACAAATGACTGCTGCTGCTTTCGCAAAGGTACCTGTACATGCACGTTTTCTTTTGTCTACCTGTATAAGTCACATCCACTACATATGAAGTGTGTGCTTTAGGGACTGTTGGCTCTGGAGGGCGAGTTGACCCCTATCCTGGTGCAGATGGTTAAGAGTGCCAACATGAATGGCTTGCTGGACAGCGACAGCGACTCACTTACAGACTGCCAACAGCGCGTCAAAGCTCGACTCCATGAGATCATGCAGAAAAACCAAGACTTCATTAACGAGGACTACCAAAAAGTATTTCTCTACCAATGGCTTTCTCTATTTATACTTGTCTCCTTTTTTGAGATTAACTTGCATTTGAATTTTGTTCTAGCTTGCCCCAACTGGAAGCCCGTCTCTGGTCAATTCCATGAAGATCATCGAAAATCCCGTCAAAACATGTGACCAGGTTTTCGCCCTCATTCAGAGCCTCACGCGTCAGATACGCAAGCGACTAGAAGACCCAAAGTCTGCAAGTATGCCTACTTTTTGTTCGTTTTTGCTTTGAAGCCGAAGACATTTTGTACACAATTCATTAAAAATGTTCAAACCTTTTAAATATACGAGGGTGAGTCAAAAATTATCTGCACTCTGGCTACAGAATTAATTTTAATTAACGGTCATACTGTAAAAGACAAAAAAAAATGTACACTTGCCCATTGTCAACAAGCTAACAAGTCAAAATTAATCCTAACGAAGTTTAGGCTTCAGATCTTCAATAAGCATCTCCCTGTATCAAGCACTGTTGGTTGTTGAACCTTTTTCCTGATAATAGTCCAATACTGGACCTTAAGAATCAGAGAACTGTAAGCATCAATTTTCCAGCTGATGCTTGACTTTTTAACTTTTTCTTGGTTGACGATTGAGGATGTTTCCGTTCCTTTCTCTTCAGTTTACTCTCAGGCTCGTAATGAGATCTCTGTCTTATCAATACTTCTGTTTATGCTCTTCCATGTTTGAGTTGTTTTGGCACCAGGTACACCCTCCGATCACAAATAAACAAACAAATAACAGCACGCTGCTATTCCTCCATGCAAATCACAAGTGGGGTGTCCATTTTTGCTCAAACCGCAGTTACAAATGAATGGATGCAGCATGTTCACACCTGCACAGTAGTAACTGGGGAGACAGTAGCCTGATAAGACAGTGTGTCCAACAGAAGTTTTAATATAACCAGAGTGTTGAAATTTTTTACTCACCACTGCATATTAAAGGAACATTGACCTGTTAACTGGTAGTAAACTACTGTAGTTCTCAAGTAGGCATTGGCAGGATTTTTGTATTGATTTGCATCGTTACGTTTGATAATAAATCTATATGATTGCCTATAAAGCACCCTGGTGTTCCAGGTTCTTTTTTTGAGTGTTTTTTTTTATTCACTGTCAACTATCTGAACCTGCATTTTCTTGCATTTTCTGACAGCAGTGCAAATCAGTCATCCCGAAAAAATGTACCCATTAAAAATGATTATTAAAAATAAATACTCTCATTTATTGTAGTCATCATTTAGTTTGTTTAATCTAATGTAATTGCACCTCTTATCAGATCTGCAGCTGTACCACAGTGAGACACTCGAGCTCATGCTCCAACGCTGGTCCAAGCTGGAGAGGGACTTCCGCATGAAGAATGGGCGCTATGACATCAGTAAAATTCCCGACATCTATGACTGTGTGAAGTATGACACGCAGCACAACAGCTCTGTGGGCCTGGAGAACACCCTGGAGCTCTTCCGGCTGTCTCGTGCACTCGCTGACATCATCATTCCTCAGGTACAGCAGCTGAAAGATTTTTTATTTTTTTCATTTTTTTTTTTTTTCATGTATTTGCTCCGTAGTTCTTTCTGTCTCTCATGTGTGTTTGCTACCTCAGGAGTATGGAATAAGTAGAATTGAGAAGCTGGACATTGCAAGTGCCTACTGTGTGCCCCTGGTTAAGAAAATCCAGCTGGATCTGCAGAGGACACATGAGGACGAGGCTGTCAACAAGCTGCATCCACTGTGAGCCTCTGGACCTTATTAAACATGATGTACTATGCAACTTTATTTATCTCCTTGAGGCAGTAGGATTTTATGGTTTAGTGGTTATACCACTGCAGAAAGCACCGAAGTAGCCTTGACCTTAATCTTTTCCATGGAGGTTTCAAATAATACTATCTACTCGAATAATATTCTTAGACTTTTTTTTGCCACTTCGTATAAAATAATTTTTATTTATGGCTTTAAATTATCTTTAAATTACTTTAACAATTACCTTAAGAATAGCAATAATTTATTTAAATAAAAATATTTATTTAAAAAAATAATATTCTAACCACTTCAAATGCATTTTGATTTAGAAAAAATATAAATGGTAATGCAATTTCAACTTGAATGGTTGAATGGTTTATGACAATGGTATTGTAATGTAAGAGACAGTATTATTATAACATTAAAATGTGGAAATGTGGTGTAGTGGTTCGCAGTGTGACCTCATACCTCGAGGGTCGAGTGTTCAAGTCCTGCCTTTCCATATTTGCATTTTCACCCAAAGCATTGTTAGTTTCCTCTCGGTGCTCCGGTTTTCTCCCACAGTCCAAAGTCATGCAGATAAGACTAATTGGCATTTCCAAAATGCCCATAGTGTGTGAATGAGTGTGCTTGAACCCTGTCTGGTGCCCTGAGTCACTTGGGATATGCTCCAGGCTTTCTGTGACCCTGTACAGGATAAGCGATATAGAAAATGAGTGAGTGAGTAAATACTGTATCTTGCTTAGTATTAGCAATATATCGCAGTATATATAAAATGTGTAAAATATATGTTTAATAATGGAATGGAAGGGAAAAGAAATGGAAGCACTTAAAATTTGTAAAATAAAATTAAACTCTACAACAAGCCTTAGCTTATTTTATGATTTTTAATTATTAGAAATACCACATTAATTTTAATATTTTCAAAATTATCTCTACAAAATTGCTGAGATACAGTTTTTGTTATACTGAGGCGAACTTTTGTGAGTAATCAGATTGAGTGTTTATCTCCTTCTGGTGGTTCAGGTACTCGCGAGGCGTCATGTCTCCGGGTCGGCATGTGCGGACCCGGCTTTATTTCACCAGCGAGAGTCACGTCCATTCCCTGCTCAGTATCTTCCGATATGGCGGCCTTCTTAATGTGAGTATGGGTCAGTCAAACACCATAGGGTCTTACTCTGAATCCAGTGGAATAATTCTTTGTTTGATCACACTGTTGTGTTTTAGGAGGAGAAAGACGAACAGTGGAAGCAGGCCATGGACTACCTCAGTGCTGTAACTGAACTCAACTACATGACTCAGATAGTCATTATGCTGTATGAAGACAACAACAAGGTAAAAGTCCTTGTCCATTTCTATATATCTTCTGCTCCTATATGCCAATGTCCTCATAGCTGTGAATGTCCGTATACGTGGATAGGATCCATCTTCAGAGGAACGGTTCCATGTTGAGCTGCACTTCAGTCCCGGGGTTAAGAGCTGTCGAGATGAGGAGAATGCACCAATGGGCTTTGGGTTCCGTCCTGCCTCTTCAGAGGTTTGTGTTTATGGGAATATAGTGTATAAAAGCACAAAGAGGATGAAAATCTTTCATAGAGAGATTTTTGCATTAGATGAAGGGTTCAAGGAAGTGTATTATGTGAATGCAGAACCAGGAGAAGCAGGAAAATCTGGGCAGTCTGGAGGATTTGTCTCAGGATGAACCAGATCGAGCGGTCCTCGCTGAGCACCCGAATGTTCACAGAAAGTCACCACTGATTCGTAACCGAAAAACGGGTTCCATGGAGGTACTGTTTCTTTCTTTTAAACGCAGTGTTTCCAGCACTGTCCTTCTAAAATAATAATAAGTTACATGCTAGAAAAGTAGCTAATGATCTGCTAAGGCAAGCATAAACTGCAAACCATAAATAAAATAAAAAAAATTTCTGCCAGCATTTGGATTTCCTATTGGTTTATAATTAAAAGTTTAAGCTTCAAAGTGAATTCTGCCATGATGCCAGTTATTTTGAAAGTGGAAAATTCCCATATGATTCTTGGCCCGAAATAATCGTATACAGTATATTGAGCTGGAATTGATCACCAGGTTTCTATTTGTTGACTGATTTACTGACTTAATAACTTATTGCATGGCTTAGCTGTGTGTACTTTGCACACAGGTCCTCTCAGAAAGCACAACCACCTCTCGTGGTGGAGCTCATCGCCTGTTTCCTTCATGTTCCCGCCAACCCTGCGAAGTCAAATCCAGTGGCCTTGGTACGTATTACGTCTTGCATTTTTACACACCTGCTACATGCTCTTCCATCAGCACCGTCAGCGAATGGATCACGTTAGCTTTTTTTTCTGCACAGCACCTACAGTATGAGGCTCTTACGTGAAGCGTCAGCTCATACTTGCCTCATAGTCTAAATGTAGCAGCTGGCAGTACAGAGAGTGCTACACTGTCCTATTCCTGGCAAGGAAAAAAAAAAAACCTGGGGTAAAACAATGCAAACACTGTGTCAGGTTACAAGTCACTGAACCACTTTAAATCTGTGTAACTGCTATGTTCACACTTTATGTGTCAAGGACCGAAAAAACGTTATATTCCGTAGGAAAGCTGAACAAATTATGTATTTGGCACTTCATACTGCTTATTTTTGAAAGGCTTAACATCATGCCAAGCACAACATCATGCACATAAGTTAAGCCAAGTGCACATGCAGTATGAAGTCAAACCTATACCATAAATGTTGGGTGTGGGCTGTTGTACTTTTACCAGATACAGTATGAGCATGGTCAATAATGGAGACATGCCTTTGCTGTATTAATATAACTGCAGTTTAAATCAAATGCACACACACAGTGTTTGATTTCTTTGTACAGGACTTGTTAGTGACACTGTGCATGTTACATCTGGTCTGACTCTGTCCCCAGGGCAAAAATAAACTTGTCAGCCTGTCTGTGTCTAGCAGTTCAGGGGAAATATTTGGAATGTCTCAAACATCACGCTGTTTTTAGTTTCCTTTTGTTCTTCCAAAAACTCGTCGGTTTTCCATTACTCAGTGTTCAAACACACTTCACGTTTCCACTGAACGGTTACGTATCATCCTGCACATACAAAAAGTGCCTCAAGTGAGCTCATTTCTGGGCATAAAAACTAATTAGACCGTTAAACAGCCGCTGCATGGTCTGTAGTGAAACCTAACCATCATCAACCCTTTCCCTTCCTACACCCCTCCCTGTCCACCTCATGGTCTCTCCCACCCCCTCACAGGCTCCCTGTTTACTGGCCTCTTCAGTTCCTCCTTCCGGGGGGTGTCCTCCAGTGCCCCCAACCTTCGAGAGCTGGCCCGAACCCAGCGCAAAAAAGCCACGTCCCCTGAGAGACGAGTCAGTAGAGAGGGTATGTCCTCCATCCGATGGCGCCTTCTGCCTTCAATAAAGCAAGCTGATCTAAAGAATACACACAGTTCCTTGGCAATATTCCTAATCCGTCTGTGTTGCTCTCAGCAATCCATGCTTCCCAATCATTTCTGTGCAACTCTGTTGTTAAAATCTGCCTTTCCACACAAATCTTTGGGGTTGTTTTTTTTTTTTTTTTTTTGCACAGCCTTGGCTCTAATCTGCGCTGGTGTTTGGATTTCTGTCTATTTCCAGCTTCTTTCTAAATCCTCGTCTTTGCTTGAAACTCTTGGCTGCAGCTGACCTTGAACTCAGTTCCCTGTTGATTCATTTTATGTTAGAATTATACCTTCTAACCACCCCTCTGTTCCATCCATCTGGATGCTTAAAATTTTTCATGACAATATCTAGTGATTTTACGATTAATTTGTTTCATATTCATTATATGCTAAAACGTCTAGGCTGATGCATAGCATGTCAGATTTTATCCAGCACCTCTATTAGAACCATCAATTATTGATTCAAACTCACCTGTTCATCATTGCCTGCAGAGGGCACTATTTTACTTGTTTTGCCAACACTGTGACAATGTAACAGTCATGACGAAGCAATTGCACTTTAATTTTTTGGCTAGAAAATGAAGGAAAGCAAGAATAATACAACAATAATGTATATGGCAGTTCAACATAGTGACTCAAAACCTTTAAGTTTGTAGACAGTTATTAATTTGTCATATAAAAACATATAAGGGTTGTTCAAGTCAAACCAGGATTTTTAATTGTCTCTATATAATCCCCTGCTACACTAATGCACTTATCCCAGAGTTTCACTAGATCTTGAATCTCAATAAAATAGAAAGATTTCTCAGTATGCCAGAGGCATGATCGGACTGCCTCCTTCACGTCTGAAACTCTGGCCTCCCAGGAACTCATTTAAAACATGTAGCTTGGAGCGAGGTTGTGTCTGTACTAAGGATGTGACAATAACTTCCAGTTTCTGTTAAGTGCAAGTGATGTTTGTGATTGATTTGTGTGTACAGTTCCCACAGACCCAAGTTAAAGACAAGTTATCAGTTTTTATGGCTCAGGTATTCCACTCGCTGTATAGTCACATAAACAACTGCAGTGCGCACTCATTCACAGACGTACGGCCTCCTTTAAAAGGTTTGAACCATTTAATTGTTTTACTGTTAATCTGGTTTACGTCCTTATTCTCAAGAAGTTTTATCACAAATCGAGGTTTGACTTGAACATCCTTTGTGTACTGTATATGTTTTTAACCATTTCTTTCTGTAGTCTATATGTTAATCTCTTGTTCTTCATTGGTTAATCGACTTGCACTTGAGGCAATTAAGGATACAGTTGATTGACTGGAAGCTATGGATTTTGCTCCAGCGTGCAACAGTGGTAATTCACTGTCGTCATCCCCCAATCAATAGAGAACCAATGATCAGATCTTCAATTTTATATATTTGTTTTAATCAGTGCCAATGTATCTATTATTATTAGAGCAGCATGTAAACTAGCATGTCAGTGCCTGTGTTATGGACTGAGGTTATCAGGGTCATCAGTTTTATTCCAAATTCATGTTCTTCCATGCACATTCGCACAATCTCTAACCCTCTAGTAGTGATTCTTTTGTGGACTCTTAAGACGGAGAGATAGCGAAGGGCGGACAAACTGCACAACTTCACTTTTTCAACTGACATTATAAAAGTATCATTCAATTAAATTTTAAAGTTGTATTTAAATTAAATTGGAACATGCATGTATCCTGTATGATAAGTTATATAAATGTCTTCAAATACTGTGATAAAATTTTTTTTTTTTCATATCACCAACTCTGACCTACAAATGTGCCCGTATGCTTGATAAACTGCAATGGCAGCGTTAATTGCTGAAGTTTAATAGTAATGCTTTTGCTTGACGGAGTTACTTCATCTTCAGTTCCTTGGAGTTTCCACTTAATAATATCTCTATTGGCTGACATCTGTATTGCTGATATCTTGGGACTAATTTGGTTCTTATTGCAAGAATATTGCATCAGTAGTGTGCATAATAAGACTTTTGTCCACAGGGTGTCACTGTATGATTATGCCTGAGGTCTGCAGTATATTAGACCACTAAGATTATAGCCAAAATTCTGCCTTGTCATGTCGCTTCATGGAAACGGGATGGGTGCGAGTACTGTTTATACCGCATAAAATACATTTTACATAATTTTATATGTATTTAATAAAGCTGTTACTTTAGGGCAGAAGGTTTGGGATTTCTGAACACACATTTTGATTAGTTCTGGGTTTCTGGGTCAAAATGCACCCGAGTGATAATGCTTCTTCTATTTCCTCAGAGTTGCTCTCGATGCCGGCTGTAAAGAGGTTTTCTGTGTCATATGCCAGGCATCCAACTAATGGTATGAATGTCATTTGGAGTCCGTGTGTTTAGATACATGCATGCTCCCTGGGGTTCAAATCAACATAGCAGTTAGAATTTTGTTCACAATTTGATCTTATGACCCCAAATTGTAATTTTTGTGAATCCCCCCCCCCTCCCCCCAGCATTTTTCCTCCCACCTGTTCTCACCCAATGCACAACATTGCACTTTTGGACCTAATTCATTCCTGACTCATTTACTCCTTCTTGTCCATCTTTTCTTCTTTTTAGATGGATGTGTGCATGTCCATTTTTTCCATACCCTTTGATTAACCATTCCATCATTGTGCTTTAGAATTTTTATTTATTTTTTTACAGTTTCCGTTTCCGTCTTGGCTGTTATTCTATAATGAGCTGCTGAACAGCAGTGATACATTACACATTGTGAATAAAGCTGATAATGAAGGCAGGGGTTACCAAACTGTCTTCACAGTTTTTGCTAAAATCCACTGTGGATCTTCTCTTACCTCACACATAGTGGCTGACATCCACATAGATGATATGAAGAAATCGTGTGGCAGTAACCTGAAAAACAGTATTTTGTGTCTGGGTAACAGATGGATTGTGGGTAATGTGTGGCCACAATCTTGTCATGTTGTCCTTTACATCTGTTTAGGTTATTAGTTTAGGGAGCAGAATTACAATAGTTTTAAGACAAGTATTAACTGTTTATTTACAGCTTTGGACACAAGTACAAGTACTGAATATCTGTTGTTTTATAGACGCTATAGCTCTTGGCTCTGCAAAGGTTGAGATTATTGGTATTTTGAGACTTTGGTTATTTTATTAGAACTATCTAATCTATCTAAATATTGTGCAGTTTTCAGAATTTAAGCCTGTAGCAAAGTTGAAAACTTTCATCTTCTCAACAAAAGTAGCTGGGAGTGTACAAACGTGTGCAGCAGTTTGAATTGGTGCAGTGGCTGCCCTGTTCTGTTGGAATCTTTTGCGTGATATTGGATATATTGTGGGTGGGAACTGACCAGATGAGTGGAAAATGAGATAAAAACTAAAATGAATCAATTTTCGTATCTTTTCTTTGGTTCAGCCTTTTGAACCATCCTAGACATCTCAGTCATTAACATTTTATGTCAGCTCATAATTTATGTCATAATTTGTTTTCTGGTCAGGCCTGTTCCAGTAGAGACAGAATACTAGTAGAATCTTAAATGTGCTTGGAACAGTGCAGTTCAAAGAGTTTGTGGAAAGAGCTACAGGCAACTTCTCAATCAATTTCAAGTGGCAGCTTTATAAAAAAAAAAAGAAATAAAAAAAAAGTAGTGAATCAGCCTGAGGGAAATAAATCTGTCCTGAACTGTGTATCAACTCACAAGCTATGACCTAACTGTTTACAATTAGAAGATCAGATGTGGAGATTTTACGTGTTTATACCTGAAAAGGCTAATTAACACCATATTCTGTTTAGTTATGTTAGAATGCACATGATATGAAGTAGTGCTGTCTCATGTTTGATGCTACCTGATGTTGACTAACTAATACGTTGTTGGTCATTTTATTTAATACACCATTGAGTATTGGTTAGTTTTGTGATTAAAAAAACAGAAGCACTTTACAGCAGTAACTGGTACAGCAGTAATTGGTGCTGATGCAGCGGCAGCCTTGCTGGTTTTGTCCTTTATCTCTAATGAACGTCTGACTTGGTTTCACAGTGCATGTGTTAACTGCTATAAACATTTAAAGGTTTGGCTAAAGCAGGCTGCCATCTAGAGCTTTTACTACAGCACATTATTTTCTATTTCTTGGGACATTTGGTAATAGCAAAGATATCCTTTTGATTGCTTTCATGAAACAAATCTGCTGTGTAATGTGTGCTGTTTAGAACTTAGTGTTAGTGTTTGGTGTAATCTGTTCAGTTAGTGGTCCGAGTGTTTTAGTTATTCAATCCGGGAATGAGTAAAAAAGCTAGCATGGTTTCTTGCCGATAGTTGCTAGCAAGTTAGCTTCATATAAATGAATTATCTGACATAAATAAGTAACAAAATTGACACAAAACATTCCGCCCCCTTCAGCTAAATCAAAGGTGATGATGGGACTGCCTTGTCGTTTTAATAGGTCATGTCCCATGTGATTGTGTGAGACAGTGTTATCATAATGCTGCTATGCAGTGCTGCCCACACCATAATGGAAAAGACATTAGGCTATGCACAAACAGTCTTCTCATGTTAATGTTAACGCCCCATTCAGACAAGATCATGGGTTAGGTGGCATTAATTATACTGGATTCTTTTTTAATTTTATCTTTCAAGTGTGAATTAGCGGGTGCAGTGTGTCTAGGTTTAGCTTGGAAATGCTCGTCTGGAGTTGGTAATTTGTCGCGCTTGCTGACTCACTGAGCTGAAAAGTTGTGAGACGTTTGAAATGTGTGCTGTGCAACAAGACCTATTTATCTTCCTCATCCGTAGCCTGACTCTCTTTCCCTGCTTCTCCTCCCCTGTATTAGTCTCTGTCCTAGACAGTTTCTTCCGCTTGTAGACAAAGACGGAGGAAATGCCCACCTTTACTTAATCGAAACCCTTTTGTCACCATCTAACACTCCTTCCTTTGTCTTCTCTCTTTTCCTCACCACTACATTTTTCTTTTCTTCCTCCTTCCTCTTAGAGTCTCCTGAGATGCAGCAGCATGTCACTGAACTGCTGAGTTGGTTCTCAGCTGATCCTGTGCTCACTCACCACCTACATCGCTGCACCTACCCCCGCTGCATGTTCATCTGCTAGGTCTAGTTCGCAGCTCCATGACTGATTTCTGAGCAGCACTACACCCACCCCTTTTTCTGCTACATCTCCATCCTTGCTCTCTTCTCTATAAACCTCCAAAACAAATAAGGACACATCTTCAGTCTTGCCCTATACTTTATTACAATGTTTCATAGCAGTGCGATTTTGCCTAAGAGAATTTGCATGGACACCCTGTGTATGGTTATGTGCCACATAAAACAAGGGATAAAAGCCATTATAGCTCCACTTAATAACAGTGGAGCTCTTATATTCTGGTTAATTCGGCCAATTTTAGGACAGACGACAGAGCCAAGATTGTTGACAGTGAAATAAACCTGCATCGCTGAACCGTGCACACTATGAAGAGCACTGTATAGCTGTTTTGATTATGACGTAGTATAAACTATGGCTAGTTTTGTGACATAACACGTGAAATTGAGCTAAATCATGTCAACTTTTTATGTATAAATGTATGTATAAAAAAATAAGCGGAAAACAAGGAAAAAGCTTGAAATAGCGTGGTTGCATATGTGTAAACACCCTTTTATAAGTAAGGGATATGGCTTATGTTTTTAAGCTTATGTGTCTTTTACATTATCATGATTATCCCAAAATTTAGACGAACTGTTTCTGAAGAATTTTCGTGGCATGTTCTTAGTTTCATTTACAAAGCACATGCCGTATTTGACATCTCTCCAGAATTTACAAAATCACAAAGCAAAAACTTAAAAGAAACCTATGCCAGCATTAAAAGAGTTGCAGGAATATTTGACAAGTAACAATTACTCTCTGCATGTAACAACCTCTCATATTCTTCACATGCTCTGGTGGCTAGACAGAGATGCCCTGTCTGACAAAACATCCAAGCCCACTTAATTTACCCACACCATACTGTATGTCCAACTTAATCAGGGTCAGATAAGAAATTCTGAAAGGTGAAAAATAGTGAAACAAACCTTAGATGAAACATGGTGGTGGTAGTCTTAAACTTTAGGCCTGCTTTACTTTTGCAAAAACTGGAGCTCTTATCAAGGTGGAGGGAATTGTGATAGTAAATTCATTAGGGTGTCTGTAAGCTGAGGATGGAAAGGATTTTCAAACTTACAGCATGATAGTAAATAGAAGCATACGTCAAATTTGACAAAGATCAATGATTTTGAATGGCCTATCTAGAGCCCAGGTCTAAATCTCAGGAAATGTTTCAGGGGTGATCTGTGCACAGGAGATAATTTGACAGACCTATCATCTTTTTGGAAGAAAGAGTGGGACCCGAATATTGGGACCCGAAGATGTGCTATGTGGTTAGAATAAGTGGTTTAATGAAATAAAATTTAGCTGCAATAAATGATTGAAGTTGGCACTGGGTCCTTTGGGTGCTGTGTGTTGTGAGGAGGGGCCTCCATGAATCGGACGTGTTTGTCCAGTGCATCCCATGAGTGCGCGATTGGAATGGGATCTGGGTAATTTAGAGGTCGGGCCGAAAGGACAGTTCACCTGTGGTGCAGTGGATGGCTTTTCTGTTGTGGATTGCACAGATTTTTCTTTGGCAAGTTGTGCAGCATTGGCTTTTCTGTGGGATCAGACAAGACAGGCTAGCCGCGGGGGCCCCCAGTCATTGGTTTATTGGTAATAATTGATATGATCAAATGCTTAATGTGTTAATGTTATGTTGTGCATGAATATTAACAACTTTCCTTCCATGACCTCCTTAATAATGCTACATCCTAGTCGAACACTAGCTTGACCAAATTTACCTTTCAACACTTTTATTATATCTCTTAAATGTTCATTTCTTTCTATGTACAGTTGACCGAACCTTAAGAGTGTTTTGAAGTGAAATCAGATATAAAAAGTAAATTCATCAGAAAAATTAGACACAATTAGAACCTTTTGTCTATTTTTTTCTATTTCTGTTGTTTTGCAGTTTGTACCTTTCAAGCAGGCAGAGCCACAGATAATGTGAAAAAACCCTTACATTTGCTTAAGTAGGACTGTTTATCTTACAAAACCATTTTCCCTCTTTTGCCACTCACTCTCACTCACCTTCTCATTAATTTTTAGCATGCCATGTTATCTATATATTTTCCACTTATTGTCTTTCTTTCTATGTAAATGAACTGAGAATTGTGGATCTATAGACAAAAAAGGTAAAAAATATTTTAAGTTATAAATTATAGAAATTTACGGCTTCTGTCTTTTCTGCAATTATGTACATACTACATGCAAAAACGTTGAACATACAGTATCAGCATGTGTCAAAACTGATTCAGAGATGATTTTAACTTTTACTGTAGTGCAACCAGTGTTTTTTTTTTTTTTTTTTTTTTTTTTTTTTTAAGGAATTCTGATTACTGAGTGGTCTTAGGTCTATTTCTAATTGTTTTCCTACTATTAGTTTTGGATATTTCTTGTGATTTGAAATAAAAAGAAAAATATCATATTTAATGTAAGGAGAAATTGCTATGGATCCAAAATTTTGGGCCGCCCTGATTCCCTCAGCTGCAGTCCATGTGTGAGCCGTGATCCTTGTGAGAAGAGCCAAATAGGACAAATTGTCCCTGATGCATTCAAACTGCTTATTCTTCACCATGCTAGATTGCATTCTAGACAGATTCTTTGGTATGATATGCTCTTGGTTATGAATTAACCGGACTGTGACTTCCCTGGCCTCCAAGATATCATACTTCCAATGTGCAGAAGCATCACTTCATCCTTTTGAGCAGTACTGTAGGTGCCATCTGATCCTGCCGTATTATAGAGAGCAAAATCAAAAACAAACCAGATTATGTAGAGTGACGGAACACTGTGGGGAGTGTTCAGAGTTATAACCGTTTCAAGTTTGTTAAATTGGTGCATTACTCACCCCAGCAGTTTGTCAGTGCACAGAGCCCTGTGGTTATTCAGTTGCTATAAGCCTCACAGTGATTTATGAAACAAGGTGTTAAATGTGAGGTGTTGTCAATGTAAAAACATGAAAATTAATGTGTAAATCCCGGGATCGACCTTGGTGTTAGGATAAGTGTGAGCAGACAGATGAATCTCTTTTATATTCGGAGTGTTTTGATGTGTTGCCAGGTTATTGGAGGTTTTTTTCCTGGGGCAAAACTTGGCTTGGTTGCCAAGCATGTACCATTGTAGCTCTCTAATGTTTCACAAATGTATGAACCAGACAGTGAGGATGACCTTTTTTACATTGATTTTGGATTTAGTGTATTTTGTGTTGTTCAGGATTTGAAGGCTGTTCCATGGTGCCATCTATATACCCCCTGGAGACCCTGCACAACTCTCTCTCCCTGAAACAGGTGGATGAATTTCTCAACAAAGTGTGTGAAAGCCGGAGAGAGACTCTTGCCAGTACTCTAAAATGTAGGTGGATGCTCTTAATTATGGATATTGTGCTTAGCATTTTTGGACTCAAAGGCCATACTCCATTCTATATATACTGTTATATTGCATTTTCAAACTTTATTCAACTGACCTTTCATTGTACGCTTTTGCTGCAACTTAACCTAAAGAAAATAATCGAGCTTTGTACATTCTCCTCTTTTGTACCCTCCAGCTATGAGAGCAGTGTCTGACTCTCAGATTCAACCTTCTACAGAGCCTGAGAGTCAGGAGCCTTCTTTAGATTCTCCATTGCCATAACAGCTAGCCTGGTCCCTGTAGTGAGTATCTCCTCCAATATAGCAGCTTTACAGGAATCCTGGGGCGATCCATCATCCCTGTCAAGTCACCATCCGCACTAGTCTCCTGGAGTCAGGAGCTCTCCAAAATATGCAGCATATTTGAGCGACTGCCACCAAAGAGACAAAGACGCCAGTCTGTGCAGGGCTTAAACTGTCACAGGCACTTGACAAAATGTCTTCTTTTAAGCCCATCCATTAAGCTCAGTGCTGGCTCTACTTACTGTATAACTACAGTATATACCACTATCATATTAAGCCTAAAGTGTCTTCTGTGAGTTGTGTTTCGAGATTTGTTTTGTTAATGTTATTCATCTGTATCGCCTCGAGCCTCAGCTCTGAGCATTTCCACTCACAGAAAATCTAGTGTGCTTAGTGTATATGACACAAATTTTTTTTTTTTTTTTTTATAACTCATTTACAGTGTGCTTTTTTTTTTTTTTCATAGTCAAACTAAGTACATGCATAAGGACCTAAATGTGCGACAGTTTAGAATAGTGTTGTTCTTCCCGTCACTGCGTAACTGCATATGTACAATTTGGGGCTTGTTTTTAAAGGCTTATATAGTAAATAAGTAAAAAAAAAATTATTAGAACATACAGTTGATTTGACTTTGTAAAATTGATTATTTTAATCAATAGTACTGTATTCTCTCGCTTAGATGCCCTGGAACACAGAGGATCTAAAATGATTTTTACACTTAGCTAGTCACAGGCTTATGTCACCTGACTGACTGGTCACTCTTACATCCTCATGCATGGTTGGTCCTTTGAAATGTCAAACAAATGACACTTTCTGTAAAATGTACTTAGGACAAAAACACCAGACTGTTCAACATAAGCTAAATGTTTGATTTGTGAGTCTGCTAGGTGCTGAACCAGTGCTTTTCCTAGGACATTTTGTCTCAGCAACTGATTGTGTCTGTGTCTTTTTTGCCTATGTATCTAAAGATGCCAGCACTGTATCCAGCTCCATATCCAGTTTCCAGCTCATGACCTTCCGCTCAGTCAATGACCGGACCTCAGCACCTCGACGGCGAGTGAAACTCCAAAGTGCACACTGCACAAATTGCTTATTTATTCTGATCTGAGATCAGCTTTATACTTCGCTTTACAGTACCACAGGTGGCTGGTGCTAATCCGAGAACACCATTTTGTAGCTCCACATGCTCATCTACTCTGTTTTGCACTTGTATTTCATCCGGTTATGCAGAGCCTCTTCAGCTCCAGAAAATCAGCAGAACACTGAATCTAGCAATTAGTTGCACTTTTTATACCTCTGTGAGCTTCAGGAGTGTGATTTAATTATAGCTTATTCTGAGCTGGGTGAAGTTAAGAATACACACCAGTAATTGTCTGTTCTCTCGACTGATTGCAGTTGTCACATCTCATAGCCACGCAATTTCATTGGACAACATGTTGTCACTCGGTGTCACGCAACAGCTGAGAGACTCAGGTAGACCAATCAGATCACAGTGGTGATGTTTCCTTCTCCAGCATGCACATACAGCTGAGTCACTGTGCCACTGAATACGTGAAATAAATGAAAAATGAAACTAAATATGCTGCAGCCAGATGATCACATTTTTAAATTATAGATTTTTTTTTTATGTTGTAAGAGCTTTAATTGTTAGTATTTTAATTGTCTTTGTGTTTTTTAGCCAGAATTGCATAATTTATCTTGTAATGAATGGAAGACTTGAATGAAATAGAATTATTTGTAAGATGTTATATAAATAATGATATTTTGATATGATGATGATTTTTTGTTTTTAAATGTATTTTATGAACAACAGTGCCTTTTTCCATTATAATTATTACAGATGTTTTTTACTGAACTTTTCAGCCAGTACTGATTTAGGATCTTTACCTCTACATAGTCTGGTATTGTCCTGCTTATGAATGTTTATGATCTGCTGACTCTGACAGTGTTTTTGTTTTTAAATCTTTGAACATTTTCATTTTTGAGACTTCAATATTATTGCCTAAATCATCTTAATAAAAAAATATGCATATGAAATCTTGGCATCTTTATTTATATATGAATAATAAAAGATGCATTTAAAAATATGGCTGTGTAAGTAGGACTAAAGTCTCACGGTTTTATTCAGGAAGAAATGAACCCTGTGATGACTCATGCTTTGTCCTTAGCTGTGCTGCGTTACTATGGTGATGGGTCTTGATGCCCATTGACTTCTGTGAAAGCTTGGCTAAACCAGTGGCTGTGTAACACAGGAGAGGCGGAGACAAAGGATTTATTCAAATGTCTCACCCAGGCTTAAACAGGAAGCCAAATGATGATGTCATTGCTACGGAGTGTTCCTCACAAGCATTCAGGATGACTACAGTGTGTACTAAATGCTTCAAAAATAACGTTAAATGTAGTCCATTTCCCAAAATTAAGTTAGTTCCTTATTTACTGTTTTTATCATTTACAAAGTGGCTATCTTTATGTGACCGGTCACATCAAATGAAGTAATAAATCACGATTGGATTTATGCATATTTTTAGAATAGCTCTTATTTTTATACCGAGTTTATTATTCTATCATGATTCAATTAAATTTTATTTGTATAGCGCTTTTAACAATTGACATTGTCTCAAAACAGCTTTACACAATCAAAAGAATTATTTAAGTTTGTATGGAATGTGAATGTGTATGAATCAAAATGGTCAGATAGTCTATGATTGGTTGCTGAAATATGCTCAGTGCAAGAGGTCCTCAGAAAAAAATGTTTAAAAATTATCTTTAGAATAATCAAGTGACATAGTAAGAAAGAGGGATCCCTCTATGGCGTTATATTCATGCCACAGTCCTGAATGCACAATTATGACATTTTGAGGGCAGACAAAGCACTCTTTTTGTGTCCCGTGTCTCGCCTGTGCAGGCAACAGCTCGGTCCTGCGCATGCAGTAGCTTTGATTAGAGCACACAATGTGGTGGCCACTTCATGTGTAAAAATCATTTCTCGTGCTCCCAGAACCACTTTTTTTCTGGAATATCCCTGTGCCGTAAGGGAAGAAAACTCCATAGATATGATAACATGAGCATTCATACAGGTTATTAGCTGATTTGACTTTATTGCAGCTTGTCCAGAGACAAGTAGTTATGATCACTATGCATGATGTGCGTCCCTTCTTACCCTGATGTACCCATTGCTCTGGAGTAGGGTCAATCTGAACTCCGATTCCTATCACTATCCTTTCAGGTTTTGATGTAATGAACTATTCGTAACCCAGTTCCAGTAATTTCACATCAGCAGTCCTCATGCCTCCCTGCAGCATGCCTAATGCACGTTCACGCAGATGAGCAGGGACCCTGGGCATCTTTCTTTGGGTGTTTTTCACAGTCGGTAGACAAGACTCTTTAGTGTCCTGCGTTTTTAGAACTGTGACTTTAAATGCCTACTTTCTGTAAGCTGTTAAGGTCTTAACGACCATTCCGCAGGTGCATGTTAATTAATTGATTAAGGTTAATTGAACATGCATGGAAAACATTGTTTAAACCCTTTACAATGAAGATCTGTAAAGTTATTTAGATTTTTACAACATTATTGTTGAAATACACAGCCCTGAAAAAGGGGCGTTTCTTTTTTTGCTGAGTAGTATAGAGGCCAGAATGTATATTTGTTTACAGAACATTTTGTCTGCTAATTTAAAGAGAAATGCATCCAATTTAAGTAGAAGGAACTTCATCACCATCATCATCAGAATCCAGAACTTGAAGAAAAACCATTTAAACCAATAAACGACAGACAGACACCGTGAAACAAGTCGGGAAAAGTATCACGAAAGAAAAATGCAAGTTTGTTAATGTCAGTGGGTCGACAACGTTTTATGGTCATTTAGGACCACAGATGTAGTGCAGTCGAGATTGTGCACACAGACATGAAACTGCATAAATACTATAAATAAATGTTGCTATTCTTTTGTTTTGTTCTCTCAACATCATTTTAACTTTCAAAAATAACATAGTTCCGAGCCCATGTTCTGTTTTGGGTGGAGGACATTGCAACTTAATTACCCCTACAAGTTAGGGTTCCTGCTGATAAGGAGCCATGTACTGTACTAAGCTGATTAACAGGAAATATCAGGAAATGAAAATAGAAAATTCTGATCATATGGTATCAAACCCAGATCTAAGTTTGCTCCAGCACGTTTAGAGGGGACTGTGCATGTTTATGTATATGTCTTGTAAATACTAAATGTATGCTGTACCATTTAAAAGTTTGGACTCAGCTTCCAACAACTTGGTCTTTCATTTAGATTTTTCGTTCTTTCTTTTATTTTTGTTATTCTTTTATTTCAGTGCTGAAGGAATCCAAAATATGCAATGAACTTTAAACAGTTGATGTTGAGATGTGTCTGCTACTTTTGCTCTGTAATCAGAGGTACTGTTAATTTGTGATTTCTGAGGCTGGTGACTCTAAAGGACTGGTTCACAGTCTCCGCTCTAATTCATCTTTAAGTAGTTCTATCGAGTTGTGCAGACCAGTCAAGTTCTTCCACACCAAACTCGCTCATCCATGTCTTTATAGAACTTGCTTTGTGGACTGGTGTTCCAACATGACTATGCACCAAAACTTAACACGAGACTGTGAACCAGGCCTTCTCATCCAACATATGGTCAAAAAATCCCATAAATACACTCCTAAACCTTGTGGAAAGCCTTCCCAGAAGAGTCAGAGCTGTAATAGCTGCAAGGAGGGGACAGACATCATATTAAACCCGATGGATTAAGAATTGAATGTTACTCAAGTTCATATGCATGTGAAGGCAGGCGAGCAAATACTTATAGTGTATATATCTTCTTCAAAGATCAGTGAAAACAGAAAACAAAGACGACAATTTGTCAGAATTTAAGTAGGTTTTTTTTTATTATTCATTATGACTAGGATGGTTCCGTTTTATAATAAGCAGAAATCTATGTTTGTGTTTGAATTTGAAGGAGCTGATTTGTTATATTGCACTAAAGAGGAACAGAATTAAGACACATACAGCAGCAAAAAACATGAACTATCACAGCATCTTCTCAACAACTTCTTAGGGCAAACAGAAGCAAAGCCCAATAATATGCATATTTCAGTACTATTAAGACAATTAGCTTGTTCAAATATACCTTTTTAAAATATTGTTCTTGTTTTAGTTATTAAAGAAGTACATTCAGGATTATAACTAATAAGCTTTCATGCAGAAATTGATGCGTTGGCATGATGTAAGGGCAGATAAAGTCAAAAATTTTGGAGAATGGACTCCAGAGTTAAACCAAAAGAGGTACCTTATTTTTTTTAAGTCTGTTCTTGCTTTTTGCAAAGTAAAATTCTACTGATGCTAAAATGCTCCAAAATGAAAAGCTTCACAAGAGTATGTGTTATAGCCATTTGCTATTTTGACAGATGTCTAGAAGTGTACGTCAGAGAGGTTGTACTGCTATTTAGATTTTGTCGTATACAATTCAAGTCACTCAGGAGAAGAAAACCTCGTAACTGTAGTTCATATGATTTTCAGTCTTCTGTTATGGAGAGAGTAATGCATCATTACTGAAATCGGTAATATATGAGTATATTGTTGTTATGTTGTATCGTAAAACCTTATCACAGTCTTGTCACCATTTTTGCTCAAAGTGCACTGTACTGTAAGCATATTTGCTAGCTCTTTGTTTTTGTTCAAGCAGCATCCAGCAAAGCAACTTATACATTTAATAATATGAATTTAGTGCATACATTGCACAAGAATTCTGTGTACAGCAATCACACAATCATTAAGACCAGACAATACTTGTTCCTAAGGCCAAATATTAAAATATATCCATACCTATGAACATACAGTACATAATCCCATTTTAGTACAATTCACCTATCAAAAATAACTATTGTACTTGGTGTAGTTATAGTTTATGTTAGGAATAGAAAGGAGTTTCAGTCAGTTTTTAGATTAATGTCCTTTTTGAGATTGACAGGACCGGAGGTAATTTCATTGCTTTGGGGTCTGAGCATTAACCATCCAGGAAAACAATGGAATTATGCCTGAATAATAATAATAATACAAAAATAATAATAGATGAAAAAAAATCATACATTTCCATTTGAAAATTCAACTGATCTTGAAAAAAAAATACATTGTCAAATGTAACTGATAATACTGAATCATACATTTATGACATAAACTTAACTGTTCGTTTTAAGCTCCCAGGTAGTATTGTGTTAGCTTTGGAAAGCTAGGGGGAAAGGGGGAAAAGCCAGCATCAGAGTTTGCACGAAAAAGAAAAAAGAAAAAAAAAACAGTGTTCATCTAGATTTAGAATCTTATAAAAAGAGTTTGTCACAGGAATTAGGGCATAAATCGGTCATACACAGTCCCTGACTTCTCTTAATCTGTTCTGAAAACCACATATGTAAATATAAACAAAACACTGGTCAGCTGTTTTTGAACAAATTTTGTACAAAACCTAAAAGACTGAATAAGCATTTACATATACAGTACATAGGGAGAGAGGCATAGACACATTTGCACTGTGTTTTCGAAAAAATTAAACATTACAATCTCATGAACAACAGGCTCAAGTAAATCCAAAGGTAACACTGAAACTATCAAGTAAATATAAGTTAAAAAGAACAAAATTTAAACAATTTATGGTCATCATGTTGCCCTAGGGTTTTTATATTATTTGTACTTAATCCGAATGTATATACTGTACATAGACTGGCCTTTAAACTCATTCCGTAACAGACACACGCGATTATACACGATTATACATTTAGGATGCCATACCAGATTCAATTAACTATGTTATATTCAGGCTTCAGTAAATAATCTCTGTGTCTCAGTTCTCATCAATAAATATTTCTATTTAATGAAAAATTCTTTAATAATCCCAGTGTTATTTATGTAAATATTTACATGCATTTTATCTACCATACTCTTTTATTGTAATGGCTCTTATTTCACATTCAAATTTACAATCTTTCTTTGTGCAAAATAATGAAATATTTATAATTTTGCATTGTTTGGGATACACTAGAATAAGACGTGCCATTACGTGTCACTGTACATCTGGAATAAGGCTACTAAGGACTTTCGATTCCTTCTCCTTAAAATCTGGTTAACCTTGCAAAGTGCTGTTCATTTTCCATGTGATTTAAAGTATTTTGACATTTTATTGTAAACCCTTTCCTGTTTCTAAATGTTTAATGCAGAAGGCACATGACAGGGACCCATGCGCTCTATTTCTACAGTGTATATGTGAAATAGTGCTCAATTCTTAGGCAAGTCATCAATTACACACTCACATGTACTGCTACATAAACCACTGGTACCTCCATTCAAGCCAAAGAACTAATGAATGTTTCTGGCTTTAAACGTGTAACTGTTCCCGTAAAATGATTATCGGAATCAGAACATTGTGCTGAACCGTATCTTTCACAAATCATTCTTATGTAAAACTGGGAAACCCCAATTTTTTTAAACCCCCTATTAAATTATAAAAACAAAACCCCTAAATACCCCATCTTTAAAGAAACCTAAGCTGAACAAGCATTATGTTATAATTAAACTAAAACCAATGTATAAGCATTTTACACTATTAATTGATTTCTTTTTTAATATTATTATTATATATATATATTTTTTTTTTTACATGACCCACAACACAAGTCAGCCAAATACCACAAAGTTGCTGGTCATTTACTGTGCCATATCCATAAAGGCACAAAAATACAATACCAACAACTCCCTGGTCACAGATCAGAAACAATATATTTTGGATTTATCTCAGAATTCTTTTAACTGAGGCTGTTAGCTGTGGTAATAGCCTATAGAATTTAGATTTGGCACTTGCATATGCTTTGCATGTTCGTTTGCTTGTTAATTGGCTGGTTGCTAGCTTGTTTTTGCTGGTATATGCAGTGTATGTGCCTTTTCAGGATAGCATGGTTTAAGTCTTTAAACATATATAAACTGGTTTGATATCTTACTCTTTCTCGGTTTTGTCATCTAAAATGGAGAATTAATAGCAAATTACTTGTACAGGATGCTATGTTCATTCCAGATTAATATTACTATAAACTTGTAGCAAAGCCTGTTAACCCTGATAATGAGGAAAATAGTGAATTCATGTTATTTTAGTAAGAAAATGTCGAGGGTACTTTGTGCTTCATATTCATATTTTGGGCATTAGAATGTGAGCAGGTCTCTCTTAAAAATTACCATTGAGAATATGGGAATAAACTAAACATAGAACAAACTCGAGACTTTTGTCACAACCTCTATTAAATTAACCTCACAGTCTTTGCCTAGGTCTTGCAAGCCAAATGAAATAGCGCAAAACATAAATCAGGATTCTAAACAATAGATTAATATTAAGGCCTTGGAGCACAAGGATTTGCTGCTGTTGCAGGCTAAGGTACGAACTATAACCTGCAGTTGGTGGGATGCAGTGGGTGGCAAGGAATACACTTTCTTAATTGGTCTAAATTAATAATGAGAAATTATTTGTCTCTAAATATAAAGCATGCCTAAAATTCTATTTTGCAGGCAGGGAAAGACTCATCTTGCATAACGACTGTGCTGCTACTGGCCAAGACCATTATATTCAGATCCTGTTGCTTCTTGTGAGTCTGCTGGTACCAGTCACGAGTCACCTCCGTGTCATGGGTAGGGATCAGTGTCACCTGTTCAGATGGCAATGAAATTATTGGGAAGAACTTTATTAATGATTTATATCTTTACATGGCTGAACTCTCTTGGTGTAACAGAACAGAGCAATGGCAGTTTAAAATCAGTTGTATACCTGCAGATTGGTTCCCCACTGTGCTTTGCCTTCAAGCAGGGCATCCAGTACTCCACGGCTTGGTTCTCCACTGCCTGGGTCATTACCACTCATTACATAGTAAGCAGCACGCACCCTTTTGAAAAACTCTTGGTCTACATTTTTAGCACTGCAGTGATTTGGAATGTAGGCAAGGTCAACATAGACCGGTGGTCCAGGGGGAGCTCCAGAGGTCGACTTCTGGTTTGCACCTAAAAAGGGCAAGTAATAAAAACACAGTTTCATGTACAGTACTAATTCTTTTAATAATTCGTTTCAATTGTTTTCTGTGTAACATACCTGCATTGCTCTTTAGACCATTGACAAGTCCTTTTCCTGGAAAGTTGTCTCCCTTAGAACCCTGTGTCTCAGGTGTGCGAGACACACGGAGGGTCTTCTCAGAATCTAATCTTTTAATAGAAGAGGCATGAGGTGAGGAGTCCTTGGATGCCTGTTTTACAGGTGTTGTGGATCTCCTGCTTCTACCATCACCTTTACGTGCTGGAGATGCAGACTTTTGCTTCCCTAGAGTTTTCCTCAACCCTTTGTTGGTTTTAATATCTTTCTTCATAGGTCTCTCTGTGTGGCTTTGCCCATTTAAAACAGCTTCTGGGTCAACCATGCACACATCAGGTTTGGGAGGCTGAGGGACTGGGTCTTTCATCGGAGCAGGTGGAGGATCATGGGTTCTTGGAGATGACGACTGGATGCCACCTCCACTTCCACTAGTAGCAGACATCTTGTCCACTGGTAAATGCTCTGCATCCTCATCAGAGTCAAGGTTTCCTTCAGCTGTTATAGATGGACATTCCTCTGTCTCAGGTGGTACGTCTGAGTCAGACTGAGAAGGAAGAGACTCACTCAAAGAGGTTGGAGGGGTTTCCTCTCCTGCAAGCGATACTCCATGTCCACTTGCCATGCCACTTGCCATGCCACTTGCAGGACCATGGGTTCCTTCCTTGCTCTCTCCATGGTAGCCATGAGAATGATGGCGCTGTTGTTTGTGAGATCTTCGTTTGACAGAATGTTGTTCGCGTTCATCATCAAAATCGTCATCCTTTGAGCAATCACTTCTGGCCTCCTCTTCTTCCTCCTCACTGGATAAATGGTGTGGGCTTGGATTAATAAATGATGGCGAAAGTTCTCCTTTGCGATGTTTGTATAGTGAAGGTGAGTGAGACGACCTGATATCCATGCTGAGGTCAGAAGGTCGAGGGACATCGTCCTCTGATTCTTTTAAGGGCTTTGGGGTGTATTCACTTGAATGATCTTTCTGCCCTTTTAAGTCATATTCTAGCTGTTCTTTCTTTTCTTTCTCCTCTTGAAGGTGTTTAGACGCATCCAATGATATAGCTGTGGAGCATGTAGTAGTCTTCTGAGTCATCTCAGAGGCGGAGGTGCTTTTTTGAATTGACTCATCTCCATCTGTTTTCTTTGTATCTTTTTTTGGCAAATCTACCTTCACTGTTTGCTTTCTTTCCTCTGTCTTGCAGTCAGATTCAGCTTTGACCTTTTCCATCTGTTCTTTCTCTTTGCACTCCTCTTTTACTTCTTTCATGAATTCACCCATTTCTTTACTCTCTTTTTTTTCTTCAGATTTCTCTTTAACTTGCATTTCCTGTTTCTCCTCTTTCACATCAATCTTTTCACACTCCATTTTAACCTCCTCCTTATCCTGCCTTTCTTCTTTTCCCTCTTTCTTCTCAGCCATCATCTCTTTGCCAGGGATTATCTCCTCTACCTTCAACTCATCTTCTTTCTTCTTCTGCTGGTCTGGTTGATCTTCTGGCTTTTGTGTAGCGCAAACTACCTCGTGATCCTTGACATGATCTTTTTTCTCTTCTTTCTCATGATCTTTTTTCTCTTCTTTCTCTTTTGAATCTGAAAGGCACATGGTGCCAAGTTCACCTACTTTATTTGAAACTACTTGGGAGTCTGTACAAACTTCTGTTGGCCCATTGGATGACTGTTCGACTGACAAATGAGCCACCTGTTTCTCTAAATTAGACTGAACAGAGGGCATGGTTAAGGTGACATCAGCCTGTTGTCCGGACAATAACTCTGTGATTCCTTTCTCATCATGGGGTGCAGCTCGTTCACATTCGATTCTACAAGGTAATGTCCCTTCTTCTTGTTCAGTGTCAGATGATTCTTCATAGGGGTGTTTATCTGATGAGTCAGCTTTCTTTAGTGGAGCAATATCAAACATAGCTGATGAAGCAGAAGTCTCCTCAGGCTGTTGGAGTACAGTATTTGCAGAACCAGGGGATTTCGCCAAAATGTCTTTTTGGTCAGATGACTGATCTTTGTCTGATTTAATACTTGCTAATTCTTCCTCTGATTTATCCTCTGCTGATGATATATGGTCTTGAAGGAAAGATTTTGTCTCCTCCAGTGGACTAAGTGGTGAAAACCTTGCAAGACTGGATACAGATTCAGTTGTTGCAGATGTGAGCCTTTCAGAAACTTCCATGGCTTCATCTCTTGACTGTACTCCAGAGCTTAGATAGGATGAATCTATTGCAAGAGATTCCTCTTCTTTGATAGAAGAGTACTCATATGACATACTATCAACATCCGTCCTCAAATGACCACTTGGTATTGTAATTGGAGTCTCTAAAAGTCCCTCAGCAAAGTGCTGACCTGTAGAATATGAGGCAGAGGTTGACGATGAATAACTGTAGGACGAAGAGGATGAAGATTGAGTGGTATCTAATGTGACAGTTTGCGCACAGGTACCCTCATGTTTACTATCAGAGGTCTTCTCTAACTCGCCTTCATGTTTAATCTCACTACTCTTGCTTATATCAGGATGTGGTAAACTCCTGTCCTCTTCCGTGGACTGTTTGGTGTCTGTGCTTACTATCTCATCTACAGATGTCAGACCTGTTGTAACTGTCTCACAAGAGGTTTTAACAGTTTCGGAAAGTGATTTGGCTGTCTTCCCCGGTAAAGGATCTGTTAAAGCTACTAATATAACATCCTCCTTATGGGTTTTAGGTGAGTATTCTGCTACACATGGCTGCTCTTGTTTTTTCTCACGTGATTCAGAATTCAGTGTATCAGATTCAGTTTTGGATTCTTTCTCAGACGTCTCTCTGGCACCTTTTTCAATTCCTAAATCACTGGCCTCGTCCTCTTCACCTTCCTCACCTTCATAATCACCTTCTGCTTCTGTAAAAATCTGTTCACTTTTGACTGCGTATGTTTCTGTCTCGTCACTTGCCATGTGTGATTTGGGCTCTAATGCAAGGACACTGTAGTGCTCCTCAGACGATGAAGCGGAAACATGGCTGCTTACACCTATAGGAGTTGATTGAGCAGGCGGCAAAGTTGTCTCTGGCAGTGTATATGTAACAGACGAAATCTGCTCTTTTTTTCCATCTGATGAATCTTGTTCTATTTGCTTTGCTGACTTTATTGGCATCTCATCTTCACTTTTTCTGGTGTGACTCTCTGGTATGCTGTCTGGTTCATATGAGGTTGACTGTATTGTTGTGGTCTCTGAACTTATCTGATCTCTTGAAACCATCCCATGTTTCGATGTCATATCATCTACATGAGTCCCAGCTTGAAGTGATGTCATAGTATTATCACATACATATTCATGTAATGTAGTCACTGTCTCTTCTGTCTTCTCTTTCTCAATGTCTAACTTTTCAGGTTGTGGCAGACTAGAAGCAGAGGGACATGGTAATGTTGATGACAATTCAGAATAAGTGTCTTTTTCTTCTTCTCTGTGGAGAGAGCATGTGTCCTCTTTGGCAGGTTCCTTCTCTTTCTCTTTCTCTTCTCTTTCTAATTTTTCTGATTTGTCATGGACTTCACTGGAAGAAAAATAACTTGATCCAGATACAGAGGTGGTTTTTCTGTCATCATGCAAGGGGTCAACTACTCTCATTCTAGCTTCTTCTTCTTCCTGGTATCTCATCTTATTATCTTGCTCAGAGCAGGTCCTGGGTCCAATAAGGACACTAGATTTCATCTCTGAGAAAGACATGTCATAGTCAACCTTGCTGAATGATACTGGTTCTTCATCACTTTGTTCATCTATTTGGCATGCAGCTCCCTGCAGTGAAGACTGACTAGCCCTTCTGCTGTCACCTACATTTATGTCAAGGTTTGTTTTAGAAAATTTGTCTTTGTCCTCTCTGTCCTTCTCAAGGTCCTTTGAGACTGGTTTTTCATAAGGCTCATATTTAGAAGCTTCGTAGCTCCATTTGTCTGGTTGATAAGTGGTGCGGTCATCCGGTTGCTCTTTTTCTGTTTGTGTCTTTTCAAAACTGTCTGATTTTTTAAAACATGACAAAGATGTTTCTAACACTGGAGAAACCATCTCACGCTCTCTTTCCATCTCTCTCTGCATTTCCTTTTCAGGTTTAATGTCTGTTGATGGAGGCAGCATTTCAGGTTTTTTCTCAACACTTGCCTGACTGGATGCAGGAGTCGATAGCTCAAGCGTTGTTACTGTGGTGGTATGTTCTAAAGGAGTTACTGGAATAGATGTGGTTTTTGGTACCATGCTTTCTTTTTCTAACTCTGGGGAAATCTTTAAGTCTTTCAATAAATTTTTGTCGTCTAACTGAATTGCTGATTCATCTTTTAAAGCACCTGATGGAGATGGGATTTGTTCGGTTGAACTTTCCTTACTTTCCTCTAAGACCCGTGGTTCTACTGACAATGGTCTTGAACCTGCACCCCCCATGCAAACAGCATCTCCTTCATCTTCTTCTGGACTTACTTCATTATCTGAGTATTTTGTTGGAAATTCAGTGCCCAGTGACGTTTTTATACTACTTTCTGTTTTTCCCGTTACTGAATATAAAGCTCCAGTTTTAATGTCCTCAAGAAACTTTTCTTTATACTCTAAATTCAACTTAGAGCCAATGTCCATTTTCTCAGATACTGACAAGAAGGTCTCAGTTTCATAGGCTGACAGATGCTCTTCATCTCTGTGCAGTTGTGTTCTATCTACAAGATCTGTCTGGTCTTCAACATCTTCTGTCTCTGAACTTGACAGCGAGATGCGTTTTGTTCCTTCAAGAGCTGGTTTCTCTGGCTCTTGATCAAGTGGTGTTTGGGTCACAGGTATGGGAGTATCCTCCTTTTTAGGTTCTTCTCTACATGGTAAATCAGCTTTTAAATACATTACTTTATCTGATTCAGATGTAGGACTGTGTTCAGTTAGTGATTTAATAGGACTTTCCTTGGATACCAAGTCAGGTATTGAAGTGACTGTTTCGTCAGGTATTTCAGCTTGATCTACTTGTGGCATTTGAGAAGATAATTCAAGCACTTGTGTTTTGCTGACTATTGTGTGTATCTCTTTTGTTTCTTGATCTTTGTCAGTTCTTTCTGAAGTGGATGTGGGTATGTAAAGTTCTTCCATTTGAATCTCTTGTTTTTCTTTAGAATACTGATCCTCTTTGTCTGCTGAATCAGTTTTCTCAGAAATAGATTTGAAAGCCTTGGATTTGTCACCTGCTATATCTTTATCCTTGGCTTCATGATCAACTTTTGGAAAATCACCCACTTTTCCTGGAACTAATTCTTTTGGTGCAATATCTTCCCCGATCGTATCTTTATCTGTTGGGGATCCTTCATCATATTTGCATGTTATTTCTGACTGAGGCCCAATTTCCTCCTTAGACAGTTGATCCTGTTTCACCTCTAAATGCTTTTCCTCTGAGGGTACCTGGAAGAATTCTGGCTGAACTTCTGTCATATGTTTGTCTTTAAAATCAAGGCTAGATTTTAGTGATTCAGCCATTTTTTCATCAACAGGCTTCTTTGTAGTGTCCTCCTCACTTTTGTACGATAAGGATGTCGTATCCAGACTTGGTATTTCTTCTGTTTTCTCTTCTTTAGATTCTTGAAGTTGCCTTGATACCACCACGATGTCTTGTACTCCTATAAATAACTCAGTCTCCATAACATGTTTATCTGTTTTTGGAGATACATGTCCCAATGAGTCTGGGTGCTGTATTTGAGAGGACAAGTCTTCGTTGGGTTCTTCTTTGCATTGTTCTTCCAGTTTTGTTTTGTCTTCTAGCAGTGATGTCTGGGAATGTCCCTCATCCACACCTTCAAAGGTTTTGTCTGTTGTTAATTCTTGTATTTGAGGCTTAATGGTTTCTTTCTCTGTTTCTTTAGACTCATCTTTAATTAAAGATGCATCAACATCTTTGAAAGTGGGCTGCGGTGTTACAATTGTAGTAACTTCAACTTTTTTGCCCATGGTCTCATCTAATTTATCTATTTTTTCAGGTACTGTCAATACGCCATCAGGTTGTTCCTTCTTTCTGTCTTTTGTCAAAGCTTCATCCAATGTTTCAACTTGTATAGGTAATATTTGTAAGTCTTGAGCTTCTTCACTGGCCTGTTTGATAGAGAGGTCAGCAATTTTGGCTTTTGACTCTACATCTTGAGGAATTTCTTTATGCTTCTCTTCAGATTCTTGATCTTGCTTAGTCTGAATCTCTGTCTTGTCACAAACTTTTGGAGACACCTTTATCTCTTTAGGGAAATCTATTTTCTCTGATCCTGATATACATTCCTGCAGTACTAGGATTGTCTGTTTTTCTGTAGATTCTAATACTGACACATCTGTGTCTTTATCAATATCTTGTTTCTCTTCTTTTTCTTTCTCATCTTCATAAAGTTCCTTTTCTTTTTCTCTTTTCTCATCTTTAACCGCAAGTGCTTCACCTGTATGACTACGATCGTCAAACGACACGCTTTCTCCGTCTTCTACGGATTTGGCATGGATAATGTCTTGATATTTTTCCTTATCATCTCCACTCGTCTTTTCTCCTCCTTTGATTGTATCTTGATCTGTGAATAATTCTTCCATTTTCATTGAAACTTCATCCTTTGCTGTGGGTGGAGTTGTTAGAGTGGTGGACAACTTTGCATCTTGAGATAATTCCTTCACTTGCCCCAAAGACTGTTCTTTCTCTTCCTGAGTCTGTAGTTCTTTTTTATTAGGTTCTGTGATCTGAGTGTCTGATTTATATTCCTTTGCCTGGTCAATTTGAATACTTTGTTTTTCATGCTCACCCATTTTAAGCTCTGAGGAGGAAACTAGTTTCTCCTGCTCTTGCTCCAAAAGTTCAGAGAATGTCTTGGCTTTGTCTTCCACTGGTGATAAACGAAGAGGGGAGTGGGTGGCACTAGGTGGTCCAGACTGAGTAGGAGAGGCCATTTTCACAGTGCTGTCATCTGGACTGAAGCATCGATCTTCAGTCTCAGTAAAACCACCAAAATCTGAAACTACTGCTTTAGAAATAGTCTCTTCTCTAATTGGTGAGACTGTCCTTTCCTCCAGCTCAGGAGAGAATGAAGATTTTTTGTCCAGTGTGAACTCTAAAACGGCTGGCTCAGGACTCCTCGGCTTGTAACTTTCTTTTGCTTTCTCTTCTAGTCTCTGGGACACAGCATATTCTTCCTGTAGTTTTCCAAGTGTCATGTCAACATTTGGTGTTTGATCTTCATACTCATCCTCCTCATCTTCATCATGGTGAGAAATGATCTCAAGTTCCTCTATCTTCCCCTCCAAGGGAAGAGGTGGAAATTCCTCTGAAGGAGGTGATTTGAAGCCCCTGTCCTCTTCCAGGGAGGATGTTGGTGAAATGGTTCCAGCAGAGTGTAAGTAGTCTTTTCCTTGAGTAGCTTCTGTTTGCGTTATTGGATGCACAATATTTACTGTGTCCAAATCCAGAGAGCTCTTTCCAGTGTCCTCAGTCTGAGGTGCTGTGACAGATGCCACTGACTGATCCTCAGTAAAAGAGGTTGGAAAAGAGGACACTTTTTCATACTCAGTGATGGATGTTGCTGAAGAAACATGTTCCTCCTCTGCCAGTGGAGCAGCAATTATGCTGGTGTACAGAGAAATAGCAGGTTCTTGGATAGGCATGAATGGTTTTGCTGTTTCATCACAAATGGTTTGCATTTCTTTCATACCATGGATTGCATCGAATGAACCTGGTTGATCTGGTACTGAGACATTATATGTGCTGACTTCGTACTGAAGGTGATGTATCCTGTCCTCTGCTACCTCATGAATCTCTTCATCTGAGATGGTCTGCTCAGTTTCTGAGTAACCAGGTATGGTCTCATCTTGAATATAGGATAAACTCCCTACTGCAGCTGTTCCTTGAACTGCGGATGCAACCTCTTCCTCTTTGGGTGCATGAGTATCCTCGTCTGTCCTATATTCCCATTCCTTTGTAACTGTTTCATCAGTGACATCTTTGATTTCTTCATCTGCAATGGCATCCAAATCTTCTGCCTCCTCCAGTTCAGCTTTTTCAATCACATATTCATCTTCTGTATGCACTTCCTCAATTTCTGCCTTTACTTGGTCAGTAAGCGCTTCCCTGCTTATGTGTTTTTCCATTTCCTCAACTTCATGTTTTCTGTCAATTCCTTCCATATCTTTTACTAAAGCTTCATCTTCCTCTTCCCCTATTCCCATGTCTTCTTCCTCTTCTACTGTCTTCTTCTCAACTGTCAACACTTCTTCCTCTTCTTCCTCTTCATCCTCTATAGCAGTCCCTTCATCTTCAAATTTATCAGCTTCCTGCAACTGGTGCTCATCTGCAATTTGCTCAGGTTCTCCTTTGATCTCTGTTGGCAATAGTGCTTCTTCCTTATCTTGAGATTGTGTTTCCTGTGGTTCTCCTGTACTCTGAGAATCAAATACTGCCTCTTTCTCAGACGTAGTGTCAGGGATTGGTCCAAGTTCTTCTCCAACTGATATTTTGGAAGGTGCCTGGGCAATTTTCTCTGCCTCAGATTGAACTATCTGTGTTTCTTTTTCTTTGAGCTCCTCAAAATCTTTTGTCAGATCTTCTGGAGTTGAGGGAACAGATTTAACCTCTGTTGCTTCTTTCTCTTGCTTTTCAGACTCAGGTTTCTTGGAATCTGGTTCAACAATAGTGTCTACCTTAGGAGCCTTGCTCTTAGTTGTTTTGGGTTTCCCTTGAGTTTTTGCCTTGTGAAGAGTCTTTCTGACTTCTGGTGTAAAGGGTTTTAGCTCAGGTTTGGTTATTTTCCTCAATTCTGGTTTTAAAACATCTTTACTCTTTATTTTTTTCTCATCTTTTTTCACAGAGTCATCTTTCTTTAGTTCATGTTTATCTTTCTTACTTTCTTTCTTCTCCTTGTCTTTTTTCTCATCCATTTTAGTTGCTCTTTCTTTGGTGGATTTTTTTATTGATTTCTCCTTTAATAACTTTTTCTTTTCAGTTACTTCGGTTTTTGGTTTCAATGGTCGAGTATGTTTTTTCTCTTCCTTCTTCTCAATTTTGATCTCCTTGACAGTTTCAGTCTTTGTCTCAAGAATGGATGTGTCTTCTTCTTCAGTTTCCTTCTTTACAATCTTGGTAGGTGTGTGCGCCTTGGGAGATGACTTAAGACTTTCTTTGCTTTCAGCCCTTTGCTTTAATTTTGGTTGTTTTGTCACAGAGGATGAGACCCCTGAAGCAATGTCCTTTTGAGTT
This sequence comes from Channallabes apus, assembly GCA_030522415.1. Lineage (NCBI taxonomy): Eukaryota > Metazoa > Chordata > Actinopteri > Siluriformes > Clariidae > Channallabes > Channallabes apus. Next base: position 33,636,708 of record CM060113.1, read on the forward strand.
GCCACTGGATAACGCAAAAAGTCCAGGTGTTTTAGCTTTTCAAGGCCCTCAAGTATTTTGTTCTGTGGAGCATTGCCAGGGAACAGAACTCTAACAATCTTCTCTGTTGGACTGGCAGGGAGCCACACCACAAGAGCTGTAATAGATGTTAAGTATGGCACAGATATTTCTCCTTCCTTTCCATTGGGTAGAATAATTCCAGTTTTCGCTTTGCTATTACCAGCCCATTTCTGCATAAGAAATTGCATTTCTTTACTGTCTTTCACAGGATTGAGGACAAACATTTCTAACCTGCCCACACCCATCTTGTGAAAAAGAGTGATAGGTTCAATTGTATTACTAACTACTCGGAAAAGAGGTTCAGGTGTCATTCCAAGTTTGTCAAGGTACTGCAATGTCAGAGAGGCCTCTTCAATACTACGCTTGACTTTTAAGTTTGATTCAGATGTGCGCAGCTTCTCTGGTACGTTGAAGAACACAACTCCAAGCTCTGGTGAGATGAGGTTTTTCATCCAGTCACTGTAGTTAGTTGAGCCTTGTGATTGCTCTTCCTCTTGCTCTGCTATCTTCCGCTGAAGCAGTCCATTTATACCAGGAAGGTTGTCAGCACCAATGTGGGTGAGTAGAATGGAGTCAATACGATCCAAGTGTCTGACAAGCTTCCAAAAGCATGACCTTCTCTCAGAGCCACCGTCAATCAAAATATTAAAGCCATTGACTGCAAACAGAGCAGAGTCCCCTCTACCACCAGGGAAGATGTAGCAGCAAGGTTTGGACAGCTTAAGGAATCCTCCAGATGTGGGTGGCTCAAGCAAATCAAATGGGGAGGGAACATCTACTGTCTCAGAAATGTATTCTGTGAACTCTGTCACACCTTCCATTTTGGGAAGTGTGGGCTCTGGATTCAATTTGAAGTCCATAATCTCCCTCAAAGGCTGTCCCAGTGATGTCCAACCTGCCTCAACCCGGCAAGACACAGTGAGCGTCGCCCGCTGCCCGGGGACAGCTTTTTCCAGCACGCTAACAACCTACATTTGAAATAGAGAGGTAGAGTCAGCATGAACACTCACCATTTAAATTACATTTACATAGACATTGTGAAAGTTTTCTTTTAATTAAGCCCCACAGTATTGGCCTAAGGCACTGTGACATGGTTTTGTAAGGAATCGTATGCCAAATTTCAAGTTGGTCATAATTTTCTATGCTAATTTATTTATTTTTGATCCAGCCAACACCAGTCTTGTGTTTACAAAGATTACACCAAAAGGTAAATGGACTATAAAAAGAAGCAGTGTTTAAAAATTCCACTGCTATGCTTGATACACTTGTACCAGCATAAAACTAACATGTCACACTCCTGTGAGTATTACTGCGGCTCTGAGAGTGATCCATCCAAAACATGGTTATATGGTACACGACAACAGATGGACCTATTTCATTGCTATATCAGATGCTAAATATGAGTATAAACAGGACCTCTGCGTATTTATGACAGAAATTACAGTTCGCTCACTCACTCTCACTTATTGTCTACACCGCTTTACCCTGTATACAGGGTCATGGAGGGCCTGGAGCCTATCCCAGGAGACTTACTGTAGGGCACAAAGCAACTATGGTTCAGTTGATTATTAAATTTGTTATACTGTAAATTCAGGATTTTAAAATGTCTTTGACTTACCCCAGGATCAGCCAAGACACGTGAGACAGCTTGGTGACTAAAAACCCCAGTTTGGAGAACCAGGTCACCTTGGTCCGAGTTCTGCCCACTCAGGACCAGTAGTTTGTGCACAGCTGGGTCACACACAAGAGATCGGATCTAGGACAAAGATAGAAACAGAAAGGTTATTTAAAATAAAGCCATGTAGACAACTTCCACAAAACAGATTCAGAAAACAGACCTCTGAAAGAACTGTGTCTTCTGATGGATTGACTAGGACAACTGTTTCCAATACATCACTTCTGTGGTGTAGAGTCCTTTGCCCTGTAAGAAACATTCAGAGATTTTAATTGCTGACAGCAATTAAATGGACAGAAGTAAAAGTATAGAATGGACAGAGGACTAATGTCCAGTTTTTGGAAACTTAATTCCATTATATAAAGTCTTAAGGAAAATATGTACTGTAAATTCATAGACCTTATACTACTTCCCTTGAAAAAGATGTAGATGTCCAAAGCAATTTTTATATCCAACATAACTTTTCAAACTACTGTATATATTGCATGTAACATGCCACAAAATCCATAGATCCTGTTATATTTTGGAGGAGAGCACCAAGTGAAGGAAATAGCAAGTAAGTTGACTTCCTCCATACAACCTATTTTACAGAATAAACAGTCTGAGATTGCTCTTCCTCTTGCTCTGCTCTCTTTCACTGAAGCAGTCCATTTATACGAGGGAGGTCGTCAGCACCAATGTGGGTGAGAAAAATGAGAAAACCTTGTTTTCTTTACCATCAACTCCTAGAAAATAAATGACCTGTGATCAGTGGCGGTTCTACACTGAATTGCTCCCTGGGCGAGACTCCCTCCCGGCGCCCCCCAAAAAAGAAAAAAACTTCACATTTTGTACACACCACACGTTTTATTAAACTACTCATAACTTAAATAAATATACTGTGTACAAACAAATATTATATAAATATACAATTAATATAGAACAAATCACACTAAAGAAAAATAACTTATTTACTTCACTGCAGAACAGAAACCACAAACTGAAACTAAAATCTGACTTTTCTGGCCTTTCTAGATGCAGAGTCATCAATAATGGCATCATATGAGATATGCTCCCCTATTGCATGATTTATGCTTATGACAGCAAGGCCAGTGAGCCGTTCCTGAGACATGGTTGACCTCAGGTATGTCTTGATTAACCTGAGTTTGGAAAAGCTCTTCTCTGCTTGAGCTACAGTCACTGGCAATGTAAGTGCAATCCTGAGAGCAGTCCAAAAGTTGGGGTAGATCTCAGATAGATCCTTATCGTGCAGAAAAGTGATAAGCTCAAAGAGGCTCATGGTTTTTGATGGCAGTCATTAGACACTTTATTAATCTAATATAATATAATCTAAGGGAGGAACAATTAGCTCCTTGGTTAATTTACTGCCTCAAATTATCTGCTTTGTCACGTAACAGAGTTATAGCAAATGGAAAATGTCTTTTAAACTATCTACACATACTGTATGTAAATTAAACTGGCTATTTACAGTATACTGTAAATATATCGTAAATATATTGGCTATAGCCAACATTAACATAATAAACAATGGAAATAAATAACTGTACTTGCAACAGTCTTGCTGCAAAGCATAATTTTGTGGTTACATTTTGTGGTATTTAATAGAAACCATTAGAATTTCTGTGATGGTTTGTAAATTAGGCTTTTATTGTGCGTGTGTGTGTGTGTGTGTGTTTTTTAGCAAGGTAAGCATAGCAAGCATCATAAGCAAGAAGGCTAACAAACCTAAGAGTTAACGTTATACCACTAATTAACATGACGACATGAATAACTTAATCATACAGAGAGAACATTGGTGAATACCTTTATCTTTTGCCCATTTCTTTTCATCATCTTTTCTTTTTTTTCTAAATTGGGCCCCTGACAGCTTCGGCCTTTTTCTCTCCATCGCTATGTTACTATCGACGATTCGACAATTAACAGATTTCCCCCAACGCAGTCAGGTAGACATAATTTAGCCCCCTTCTTTCCGCTTCATTTGGGAGAGGTGAACTGTACTCTGCACCCCCCGCCCACTGTCATCCCCTCCCCTCTCCGCTCCCGCCCCCCGTCATCCGCTTTTCCTCTCCGCTCAACCCCTACCCCCCACTAGGGTTGAGTATCGTTTGGGTTTTTTTTCGGTGCCAAATCGATACTTTGAAAACGGTGTCGGTGCCAAAACGGTGCCTGAACCGATACTTTTAAGCCACAAAATTATAGTGGATGACTCAAGAATAAATTTTTATTGAACAAAAAATGTTATGCTTAAAATTTAACAATATATTAAAAGTTTAAAGTATATATGAATATGTAAGCTTCAAATTTTAGCAATTCTTTTGCAGAAATTTCACCATATTTGCCTTTTCTGTCAAAATACGACACCTTTCCTGACTTATTGCCCTGCACAGGACATGCATAGCCTTCTTTACAATAGTAAATGGGGTCACTGTTGTAGTGCTACTAGTACAGGCTGGAAAGCCATAATTATAAACAGAATCCATGTTACATTAGTATTTTACAAATCATTTGACTATTTGTTAGCATGAATGCAAGATTTGCATTTTGCTATTAACATTACATTATCCTACTACTAACCTGCGGAAAGTCTGCTGTCATCATAATCGGTGACTCCTTTTTGCTACGTTTGGTATGACTGGGACTGAGGGTCGTCCACACCGATAGCGCCAGCTGTTGTCCACAAGAAAACACGGTGCCTCCCTCTGCTTTTAACTTTATTCCGTCTGCCTTTGAATGTTTCATTAGATTTGACGTGTTTCCCTCTTTACACGCAACTGCTGTAAAACATTTGCTGCACGTCGCGGTGTCGGAATCCTTTCTTGTGAAATACAGCCACACTTTCGACCGTTTAGTTTTAGGCATTTTAACGAAAGTTTAATTTAGCAAGCTAAGCTATCGGTAGACCGCCTGCTGCCGTCAGAGCGAGTGTAACGTTAGTTACTGCATTCACGCGCATCTCGGATGGTCTCTCATTTCCGGATGATTTGTGCTTTAAATTTTTTTATTTAATCTAATAAACTATTAATCTACAAAAATATATGAATCTAGAGAACAAATATTTCAATCGACAGTTCAGGCATTTAAGTGGCACCGAAATGAGGCACCGAAATTCGCGTTGTTTCGGTCCGGTACATACCGGTTCTATAGGTACCGGTGCCGTATTGGCACCGGTGTTCGGTACACAACCCTACCCCCCACCCCCCCGGTCTTCTCCGCTCGCTCAGCTTCTGTGTGGCTCATTCAGGGGCGGCGCGGTCGCAGGTATCACAGATAATAGAAAACCGGCACAGATTAGTTTTTACTCCAGGTTCGTGTGCCGCCCCCCACGTGACATAAAAAAAATGCCGCCCTGGGCGGCTGCCCACTTCGCCCATGCCTAAAACCACTGCCTGTGATAACATACTGTATTTCATTTCGATTAAACTTTTAAGTATCAGTAGGTCTGCATTGCTACAAACGTATTAGAGTAATAGAGTTGAAAGTTGTAAATAGTCTGATACAAGATTAAACTGAATCTTAATAAAAGTACTGCAGAGTGACTGTAAATGGATTCCCAGCTGACGTATGCCCAGTGTCCTTTATTTTAGGAGATTTCAGTGACACAGCAGTTTCTCACTTGCTACATGGGCTGTCTTACTTAATCACAACAATGTGTTGTAGTTTTTCTATTCTGTGAGAATATCAGTGAATTATTTTTTTTTGCTAATAGTTCTAATTACATTTCTACATTATTGTCTTCTTTAGACATTTCTCTTTCATTTGTAGCAGACAATACTGTCAACCTGTAAGAAACAGTTACTTACAGTAGAAACTATGAGAAACATACAATTTAACACCAGAGTAATTGCACATATGAGTTCTGAATCTAGAGAATCATCCTGGTGCAGTGAAGTTCAGTCGACCTAAGAAATACAGTTAAAGCTACAGTAATAGTTTTCAGTAGTATAAAAATACTAGGTGTCACACAACCACTCAGGTGCACTTTATATTTGTGGGAAATACAGATCTCATGATTATTATATAATTTATCAGCAATGAATTGTACAAAAATAATGCTTGGTTAGTAACATATTACTTTTTTTAAGTAGATAATATAAACATGCATTACTTTTGCGTTTATTTTGATATTTATTATCAAATATACTCTGTGAAACCTTCGTTCACTCATTTCACGTTGTAATAACAAAAATGAGAAAACCACTTATTTTTCAATATTCATTTCCTAAACCAAAATGAAAAAAACAGATCATGGATCGTTTTCCAGTTTCCGATTTTGAGCGCAAATCAAAAATGGGAAAAACAGATAGCAAGCACTCACTTTTTTTTTTTTTTTTTTAAACCTGAGACAAAACCGTAGCAAATTTTTCACATACTTACTTCTGTGAGTAAATCCCAATAGGGCAATTGACAAACTACCCTTATGTAAAAGCAAGTGCAACAGGATAGATAGATGCTTATCATGCGTGCCTCAAATGAACCTTAGTGTTTCTGCAAAATAGCCATTTCTCTAGCACATCAAATAATTGCACCTCAGTCCTACCTCAATTGACCTGTTAGATATAAATATCCACTCATGAACACTCAAAACGGGAGCACTATGTTAAAATAAGCTCCAACAGAACAGTGACAGAACACAGACCAAGCCACTGCACTGCTCCAAATAGTTTGCTCCAGATACAATCACCCCAGAGGAAGAAGCCTATGGAATCTGGGAATGAAATCACCTCATCTGACGTGATGCGACGATAAAACGGCTTCTCACAGCATTAATTGACAGCATAATGACTTTTAGACTTTGCTGTGGTGCATGTGGTCCAAAGCAATGTATATATTTCAGCATATAACAGGATATTCCTACAAGACTGAGCACATAATGGTTCTCATAATGTTGTCTTTGGGAGAAGAAGTTCAAATGCATTCTAATCAATTTATATCCAGAATAGAATTAAAGCAGATTTTTACTTAGTCATATCATTAGCTATAGCACAATAAAGCTTATATCTTCTTTCAACCCAACATACCAATAATATGCTTTGCTTTTACTAAGCCATCCAAAATTGTCATGACATGTGGATTAAACATTCCTTCCTTCTGTAATTTCTCAATAACGATTGTCCTAGTTTCTTAAGGTAATCCTAGTCTGGCAACTTGGCAGCACTGATCGATTCTGCCATTAATACAATTAAAGCCCGTGTGGCTAAAACTAGGACTTCCACCTGGGTGTCTGGGCTAAGATACAGCCTCAGTCACAGATATATAAACCACACCCATATGTACATGTCCTTTAATAAGTAAACCGTAAATTCTCCCAGGAAACTTAAACAGCTCAAATGCCTTCTCTACTGTTTTTACAAACTTAATATAATGAATGCATATATCCCCAGACACCTAGAAGACAGGAAAGATAGGTGTGGATATCAACAAGATGATTAGGAGAAACATGACACAATGAGCAAAATGGAGGGCACAAATGAGGAAAGAAATGTCCAAAATGGTGACAAAGCAGACCAAAGGGAACAGAACATGCTTGGTACACTACCATTGTCTCCTAGAGACAGAAACTCCAGGCTAAACCTATGCTAAAGATGAGCTCATATGCCCTCACCCAACCCAATTCCCTCACATTTTTTTCATTATTCTTGTTCATTTTTATGTTTATCCTTTAGCCTTCACTGTCTATTATTAAACCTAATAGGAACTAATAAAGAAAAGTTAGAAGCAGTCTGTTGGAGTGATAGAGGCAGAGCAAGCACAGAAAGCATGAATTTAAAAATAAATAAATAAAGTAGTAGTTTATATTAAACAATAACTCAGCATCTGGAGATCCAAATCAGGAGTCACTAAATTTGGCTACTTTATTGCACTGCTTCAACTAACATACAATAGGTTCAATAAAATACAAATATGTATATCCTATACTGTATAAAATAGAAATACATATATAAGTGAATAGTGAGCCTGACTAATGTAATACTATGAGCCAGACATATCATAATCTAATATATATGAATAGTTATACATTTAGCATTGGTGTGAGTTAGATTAAAACCCACAGTACAAGCTGATCCCAGACAAGATGTAAAAGTAATAATCCTTCTTTGAACTGATCTGCATATACTACTTTTTTTTTTAAGTATAGTCTCTTAATAGTTTATTTTTATTATTATGCACGAATTAAAGAAACTTATTAACTTCAACGTGTGATTTGGATATAAATCCTACTAGCCAGTAGGTCTAGCACAACAAAATCTTTTAAACGTGCACTAATATGCTGTGAGTCAGTAAAGACAATGTTGAGTAACACTAGCTTCTGATTGACTATAGCAGGTGGTTTAAAGGAAGTTCAAGGAAGTGTCACTTTCCATTGTAAAGCACTACAGATAAATTAATTTTGTTGAGATCAAAAGGCTGGAATGCTCAATAAAAAAATAAAAGATCACCCTAAATAATAAGGGTAATAAATATCACCCTTTTTAAAAACTCCGTTCAAAAACACATGATTTGATGCATTCTCTCCTGCATTATTAATTGCTACAGTATATACAACTGACATTGATAAGCAATATCCTGTAAGTCTTTGGATGTTGTACCACATTTGTCTCCTATGCATTATCACTGAATTAATAACTTTTTAGCTCTTAAATATTAGGAGAACAATGGTTTAAATAGCAGCCACTATTTCAATCACAGAAAAAAAAACACTAAGCAACCTATATTACAAAAAGGAATATGCAACAACGCAATACGCATTCTATTTATAATATGAGTAATACGTATCCGAATGAAAGAAAGCTTTAACACCCCCATATGGCATCTTCATTAAGGATTACGTGTGCTTTACAATACTATACTAATCATTTATACAGTTAATCTTAAGCATTATATAAACTGAAGCCGGTAGATTCCCATAATGACTAAAGGACAAAGCAAGTCCATGCATGATAAAGTGCTTGCCTTTCTAAACAGCTGAGACCTAAGATGTAACAATGATACCCAGTCAGCCAGTGGGAGTGGTCCTCACTGCACAGTGCTGCAGTGCTCAGTGCAGGAGATACACCCGCATACAACAGACTAATACTGGTGTTCAGCTATAATTCCAGTTTGTGCAATCTCCCACCAACACACTCACACACCAACAGGGATAAAAGACAAAATTATGTGATGTGTGTAACAAAGGAGAGAGAGAAAGAGAGAGAGAGAGAGAGAGAGAGAGAGAGAGAGAGAGACAGTGAGAGAGACAGAGACAGAAATGTTTTCATCTTACTCTACCCAAAGGGTCTTGTCGTATCTCACAGCAAATGACACACATCAGATCACTACAACATCTCAAAGACAGCATGCATGCTCTTCCCAGGAGACTTTTCCTCAAATAAACTTTTGTAAAAAAAAAACAAAAAAAAAAACTCTCTAGCCCATTTAAGGTGTTAGAAACAGCAATCCACTGTCTGTAATAAGCAGAAGTGAAAGGCAAGCTGTTCCAAAATGTCATGTTCATATGCTGGATGTGCAGAAAATTCCAGATAAATATCTGACAGGTGAAGTACCTTTGAGCTCATTAATCCCACAAGGAGTGCCCCAACAAGTCACTCCTAATGCGGATTAAGGAACAATCACAAAGATGCAATTGCTAATGTAATGATTATCATTTAGTAGACTAGGATGATGTGTTGGCAAAGGGGCCATGTTATGTCCTCAATTTCTCTCAGCTGTAAGTAGAACAAGTTGAATGAATGACTCAGTAGAGCCACGGTTCTAACTGTCCCTGTCTGCCTGTTCTCTCTGTGTCCCATTTTAACACTCAGTCTAACAGACATGTCCTTCAGGGTCTTTTCAGCCTGCCATGTTAACTTTATTGCAAATCAAGCTGATACACCCTAACATACAAACACGATGCAGTGAAAATAGGACAATGATGACAAGCAGAAATTTAAATGTATGTCATAATAACTCCATTAAGACCTGCTGAGCTCAGCACACAGGGTTGTTACCCTTTCTGGCCATATCGGAATATACACCTACTGAAAGTGCCCGAAACATCTCAGCGTTTCTAGCAACAAGACTTTCAGTAGCCTTAACTTTACCACTAAGGGCAGGAAGTGTGGCAGACAGATCTGAAACAATGGGACAGAAACTCTTTAGTATCATACTTAAAATCTAATCTGGTGCCTGGAAGCTTGATTTCAGCATGGGTATGTCTGCTGATCCCCAACCTGATATCCTACTTACAGTACTGTCTTAACCTTGATCCAAGTCTGCTCTCAGGTCAGTACAAACTAACAGGCTTTTGCACCGTTGTTGCCTAGCCACCATTTAATGTAAGTGGAAGGAAATGATACAGTGACTAAGTCTCCATCACACAGCTGATGTGAGCTGGTATTCTCCTGTGTATTCTCGGGCATTGCCAGCATTTCAAGTGGCACCATGAAAAGTGAGATATTAGATCAAGTGTATTTGAAAAACACCATGTCAGTCACAAAATTTACTATCTGTTCAGACAGTCGATAGCGTAACATGGCAGTTACTAATACAGAAGATATTATAGGCGCAAAATGAATGAACATTTTACTTTTGTTGGATGGATTTGTAGATGAATGAGAAAACGATTTTTTTGAATAACCTAGATGGAGGGAAAAAAAGTCAAAACAGACAGTGTTATCTGTTTGGAGTGTCTCTTTTTTGGGGATGTAATGTTGCGACAGAGAGAGAGAGAGAGAGAGAGAGAGAAGAGGACGCGATGGGGGGGGGGGGGGGGGCTTTTTTACGCTGAGTCACTGACCATCTAATCAATACGTGGAATTGTTTTGATTATTTTTTCCGCAAAAAATGTCTTTATGCGACACGGAAGCGAATCAATCACAGAGCAGGGTTTTTTTTTCCCGTGCGCACTTTTACATTCAAATTATTTCATTAAATATTCCACTAAGATTAGAGTCAGTAGGTTGTGTTTGGCAGGTTATAGAAATAACAAATAAACATTTCAACATATGGCACAGATAAACATAAGGCAATGAACAAACTCACTACCTTTAAGTAGTGTTGAGTGTCTGCGCCTTGCTGCATTAGTGCGTCATTCGGGACGTTTGAGTCGGAGGATGGTGAAGCTCTCTCTCTCTCTCTCTCTCTCTCTCTTAACAACAGATCATCACTTTCATATCAACTCCTACAAGTCCCCGGCAAAGCGTTGCACCGTGTCTAACATTACTCAGACGTTAAACAATTGCGTCTTTGAACCTGAACTTGGTTAGCTGGACAACAGGACGGATGGTCCTGAATTAATCCACTTAGTTTGGATAAGGCGACGGGTTCACTGCGCGCGCCTAGTCTGAAGGTTTAATTAGCTTTAATTCCTCCATCGGAACTGATAAAGTCACTAAAATCCGGTCACGGAAGGATAAAATGCAGCCTGCGACTGAATTTAACGACGTCATTGTTTCCTGATACTGTAAATGAAAATAGAGAGAGAGAGAGAGAGGTTCACCTGATATCCGCAATCATGTGAAAAACTGCAGATAGAAAGCGTGCACACACACACACACACACACACATACATACAAACATACAAACATACATACCGTTGCTGATGCCGGTCACTCCAAGCGCGGTGCTGCGAGTGCTGTGCGGTGTGTGTGCGGGTCTGATGAGAGAGACGACGAGGGAGGGAGGGATAGAGGGAGGAAGGGAGGGAAGGGAGGAGCGGATGGGAGGGAGGATGGAGAATTGGGATACGGCCACAAAAAAAAAAAAACCCGAGAGAGAGAAGCTTGGAATACAGCTGCAGCTGATGCTGATCCTAAGTGGGAGGTGATTACAATCACATAAGAACTAAAGTGAGAGAAAAAAGCCTTTGCTTTGAAACGTCATTGTACACTGCCACATGTACAGCAATCTAATCTGTACAGCAAAGCCCTCTTTTAAAAACCTTCACCTGCCATGTTAAAGGTGTGGTTGAAACACTCTGCAGTGTACTAAACAGAAAGTATTCACCGTTTCATTAGAAATAAATTATTTTGTAGCTTACATATATGAAGAAATAGCATCTAAAACCAAATTAATCTTCGGTTGTCCCTCTGGAAAGGTTTTATCCCAATTCCCCCCTTTTCCCCAATTTTACTAAACTGAAACTCATTTAGCTAAATTGCTTTATCATGTAAAAATATGCTGTCAACTTACCTTTTTTTTTTGGTGTGGTTGTGTAGGAAGAAAAATACTGTTTATTTCCTTATATTTACATAAATACACTAATATATATACATTACCATTCAAAAGTTTGGGGTCACTTGCTAATTTCTTGTTTTTGTTTAGTGATTTATTTTCTACATTCTACAACAATACTGGGGATTTCTAAATTATAAAATAACACATATGGAATTAGGTAATTACGTAACAACAACAAAAACAACAGTTACTTGCTATTTTAAGACACAGAGGTCAGCCTTTCTGTAATAGTTATTGTACGTATTGTCAAGTGCATTGGCAAAATCTGTCAATCACAATAATGAAACTGGCCCTCATGAAGTCCATCCCAGGAGGGCGAGACCAAAACCTACCTCTACCTCTAAAGTTCATTTAGAGTTCTCAGCCTGAAAAATGACCAATTAACAGCACCTCAGATTAGAGGTGTTATGAAGTCTTTACAGAGCATAAGTAGCAGACACATCTCAATATCAACTGTTCAAAGGAGATTAATGCAGTTTTTGGACGCCATTAGCATTCCTTTACAATGTAGAAAGAAAAAAATATCAGGGATGATAATGGAGTTATAAAGTGACCTGAAACTTTTGAACGGTAGTATATATATATATATATATATATATATATATATATATATATATATATATATATACTGTAGTCCATTTCACAATGACATTGGTAAAGTGCCACTTACTGTATAACAAGTAAAAAAGTTCCATATCTAACATATAATACTAATATATTAATTACACTAGATATTTGAAGATATTTTAATATATTTAAATATTTTAATAATGGTTAAGGTTTGAAATTTGTTTCTAAATCAAATATAAACCACACTGTCAATACTCATTTAGAAATGTATTTATAAATCAACATGCAAAACTTATTTTATGTTTTATATGTACATTCATTCATTCTCCGAAATTGCTTCATCCTGGTAATAGTTATGGTGGAGAGTCTATCCTGGAAGCATGAGCACGAAGTAGGAGAATTCACACTGGATGGGATGGTGGTCCATTGTAGATCACATTGTATACACACCCATACCTTCACACATGCACATACAGTGTTCAGTGGCAATTAAGTGCATCCACTCCACCTACCTGCATGCTTTTAGTCACTGGGAAGAAACCCAAGTAAAACCAGGGAGAACATGAGAAACTCATGTTTCACATGAGCACCGACAGTACAGAGCTACAGAGTGAATCACGGAGGCGGAACCTCTACCCACTGCATCACCCTGTACTTGACAACTAAATTGTTTCCCTAAACCAGTAGTTTATGCAGAGCTTAAATAAGCAAGGGGGTTACAGTACCAGCTCAATTTGGAAACTTTAATAAAATCCTTGTGAGATCACTTTAGAACCCTTACTTAAGGATATATCATTTGGCCCTGGAATGGCATGGAAATATGTTCTATGTGGGTATGATTGTATCAGGTACTGTAACAGTGACAGCTTTTTATATCCCCCACTGTTACTCATTTATAGCAAAAGAATCAGCTACAACATATGAAGTCATAATATTCATACATGACAAAGATTATTAATGTACAGTAAGTAGAAATTTATCCACAAAATTGTTTATAATCCTATTTCAGAATGCATGCTTATTTTTAATTGGTGTTAATATCAGTGCATCACATAAGGTAAAATATTTGGTAATTAAAATACCCTATTTTTAGTCAGATAAGATAACTAAGCTTTAAAGAACAAGCTTTAATACAAGACAGTGAGACATGGCCTAGACTCGAGAAAAGGCGTGAAGAGAGCCTATATCCCAAGCAGTTTTTACGGTTTATTGCTGTCAGTTCCTCCAGAGGATCCATTTTCTGTCCCTCCCTGTGGAACATGACATCTCTATGATTTATTATACATGATAGAGCTGTAGTGAATGATGAATTATTGTTCTAATGCATATTATGGAATACAACAAGAGATTGGTTCAGACAATTTATCTGGCTTTCTATTTTATTGTAACTTTCAGCCATATTTTATAATGTTTGGTTATATGTTAGTCTTGTTACTACTAATATTTATTGCACTATTATCTACCCAATGTACAGCTAGATATAACTGGAACATTAGATGGAGCAGTGCCAGCAAAAATGTCCATACTACAATGATAGGGCCCTTAACTAACCAAGTTCCTTAAGCCATAACTGCATAACTATTTAGCCAGGCTGCCCTGAGATCTGACCATGCACCAAATATATATATAACATACTGTATCTTTTTTCTTCAATTGAAATCCATTTATATCACTGATACCAAAATCCATTCGGTAAGTGATTGAATGAGAACACACATAAATGGGTGTTAATGGGCTTACTGTCCAGTGCATCTGAGTGCTGCTTGCTCAAGAAGCAACGCAGGTAAGATTAGGCTTTCTTGTGATATCCATATTGATGCAAAATTTGCCTGAGGAATCACTGCTAAAGGACGTTTACAGAATGATGCAACGCCAGCCCTCAGAACCAATCTGCTGTGATATCAATATCCAAACTCTAAATTATTCAGGACATTCCATTATGTATGGTGCCGAGGAAGTCTGCACTATTCCTTCCATGAACAACCCATAAAATCCCCTTGGGTATTAATTTTACAGAGTCATAATTGTCAGAAACTGTATAGGTCTCAACTCTAAACCAAAAATGCATGTAAACATAAACCATTGTGTATGCAAGGAAGAATGAGAAAAGCACTACATCTCCTATATATATATATATATATATAAACTATATTTTTATAGCTTGATGAATCCTGACTAAAAACAAAAGGCATAAAATTCAGAAAGAGAGTTATCTCTCAACCCATTAAAGAAACTTCTAAACAGAAGACCAACAACTGTCAATGGCGCATGTGGGGGGAAAAATTAAATGTTTACGAATTAAGAAGGTTTTGGTACCAATCTTCCCATCATCTATAAATATGAATGCCTAAACCGAAATATTACTGTAATACAATTTCAAATATACATTATGCACTGAGCATAATTTCAGAAAGAGCCAATAAATCTACTGACTTGCTTGTACTTGGTGCCTAAATGTATTTACCTTTTCAAAACATTTACAATTTCTTAGTCGATAATGTATGAGCTTCCTCCCTATGGGTCCTCTATGACCTGATCTTCTGAAATATCAATATGTTCACATTTATTATTCTTAGACAGCAAAGGAACAGTTGCTTCCTGAGTAGTTTTAGAAAAGCAAGAACAGCATATGCTTCAATATGGTGATTAGAATTAACCACTATAACAAGCTTTGATTTTTATCAATATGTGTTTGTGTCAGAAGCTTGCAGATGGTCTTCATAAGATAAGTACTGTAACTGCCTCTATTGTAAATGTAAAGTTTTTTCATCCGGAATAATATTTATTCGGTTTTTAATATTTATTAATGTATTCAGTGCTGAATACATTATGGCTATCTACTGTATCATCTTCCATGAGTTCCAAATGTGGTAAAAAAAAAATTTCTAATCCCTTAAGGTACACTGAAGGTCTTTATTAAAGCCATTTATACCGAAGCCCCAGACAGAAACATGTATGAGAGAAACTGTTGATTCTATTGCACTGAATCTCCAGAATATGACATCAGCAACAGGAAGAATTAAAAAGAGCTGCGCAGAATGACACAGCACATCAGAGCTCTCTGCAGTCAGTGCATTACTCAGGTATAAATAATTATTTAACCTTGGCATGCATTATCAACTGATTACTTAAAATGATCCGATCATGTGTTCATATAGTTTCAGATTGAGGCCCAGCTCACGGTGGTAATTTTGTCCGATTTTTTCTATTTATACTTGCATGAGGAGGTGGTAGGACACAGTGAAACAGTGTGAGATTAAAAGACACACAGACACAATTATACCCTGATTGTAGATGATTTGCTGCTGTCACCCTTGTTGCCAGGACATGAGTATTTTTGCACATCTCTCATATCTCCATGACCTGCTGTCAGCACTCTCCAGTGAGAGTAAAATATCTATATAGCTCACTCAGATGAATCATGCTGGGGATTATATAACATTTGGTAATGGAGCAATAACCAGGAGTACAGCAGAATTGATTGACTCTGCTCCTGAAGGAGACCAGGGTCACAGGTTCGAGCTATCCAGTTTAATATGATGTGACTGTGCAGACAAGTTTGCTCAATGTTCACTTTTCTTTGCAACTACTCTTGTCATCTAATTACACTTATCATTCAATTTTCTTTAAAAACTTTCACTACATGTCATTTAAGGATTACAATGTACACATTTCCGACAGAGAGGATAAACTGTTTGATAGAGCAGCAAAAGAAGCCACTTATACCCAAGTGGAAAACCCTTCTGTCCATAGAGGTACAGTAGAGTTTCCAGACATGAGCTGTCTTCATTCTAACCTTTTCATCTATCCCCATGGAACATTAAGAACACTTCACATTTCCAGCAGAGAGGCCAAACCTATCAACCACTTTCGGGGTCACAAAGTGTAGGAGGTAAGCCCGTCACATCCTACTACTACTACTGTACTCCCCCACCCCTACTACCACCTTCTCTATCTACCCATTGAACCTACTCGGGTTAGGAGAGAAAGAGCCATGGAGGATATTTATATATATTTGGAGTCTATAACTAGCTTTTCTCGGACTGAAGAAGCTACTTGGATGTGTAGTGAAACATTTGGAACCAACTGAAAGAAGTCCAGTTGCCATGACTCAGCTTCCAGACAACTTCATCCCTGTGACTGAACACCTACATCGACATTCACATGCATACTTCTTTTTCATCACACATACATTTGAAATAGGAAATAATTATTAGACACAATTAAGAGAATAAATGAAAAGAATAAATTACTTACCTTTAATGTAAGGTAAAAATGAATATAATCTAAAAATAAATAAAAATATGTGGCAAAATTAGAAACCATTAAAGAAAAAATGTAAAAATGTCTTCGTCAGTCATGACCATAGGGAAACCCAAAGAACATTAAATACAAATCGGACACATTGATGACAGTTTTTTCGATATTTTTTTTTTTTTTTTTTTTTAAGCAGTTAAAATATGATTAATCAGAGTCACATTGAATTTATCCATAATAAACAGGGGATTTAGTCAAAAATTTACCCCCAGGATAGATGACATACCAAACAAATGGGACATACAATCATACTACACTCTCTGCACAACCTCTCCCCACCTCAAAAAAAATAAATGTATGCTAAAATATTACAATATTAAGTAAAGGGTCCCAATAAGTTGACTGCAAACTGGAAAGGGAAAGCTTCATGGAGAATTCTTTGCTTGTGGAAATGGCTCAACATGGCAGAAAGGACTCTCTACAGTCCAAATTTTATGAGCCGTAAATCTGCCATCTCTCAGACTACAACTAGTGAAATGCCAAATTTTCCCTGTAGAACAGAATGTTCTTGAGAATTAGCACTGTCTGAAACTGATAACGTAGAGAAGGACAGTCCTGACTAGATAGATAATAACCAGACCCCAAATGATTCCGTGCTGCCACACGCTTTCATCTGACTTTTATCTTAGCTCACATAGTGCTGTGAAATTATGATGATATACTTCTCCAATGCACATCCTCAAAAAATATATATTTTAAATGTGAAATGGGCCCAAAGCTTAAAAATGCTGCATAAGCATTGAATATGGATGGTTGCATTTGGAGCATTTCTGGCTCAGATATCATAGGCTGTGAAAGCTTATGTTGTGGCTTTCAGCCAACCTGCTTTTGCCGTAATGCACTTTTGTGTGCCAAACATATTTCACCTGGAATTGTCTGTTATCTGTGAATTAAATTCTCAGAATTTATACAAACAATCAAATACTTTGACTTGTATAACTTCACATTAAATGATTACCTTATTTGAAATAAAATTGCTTCTTAAATCCAGCTTATCTCTTAACGTACTTAGACAGAAAGATGCCTTAAACAATATTTTTCCACAAATTGGAAATGCCATGTTTATTTCCATGCAAAGCACATCAAAAAGGAGAAGTAGGAAGGCAGGCAGAGATGCAATTCAGCAAAACCATCGATCAGTGTGCCCCATCTGAATTCCCTTTAAAAAGAATGCAAGAGCTCCCAGAGGTAAAGTCACAGACAGAGGTGGATAGAGAGGGAGACGTTGTTGCTGATCTGGGTCACTCCCACTCTGTTAGGGAAGGGTCATATTTATAGCTACTTAATGTTGCACTGACTTTTATTTGTGTGTGTGTGTGTGTGTGTGTGTGTGTGTGTGTGTGTGTGTGTGTTCACACCCCCTATCGGGAGGATCTGGGCTTCACTTGTCTGCAACCTAATTAAGTTTGAATAATCAACTGTGTTACTGCTGAAAAATACAGTTTCATGTGTACACATGCACACACAAATAAACACACATATATTAAATCATTTAAGAGACACAAATTATATTACTTAAAGCAACAAAAGTACATTTTTTGCAAGATCACAGTTACATACATCCAACTCTGCTTGATCAATTTATTTTTAGCATTATGCTTTTATACACTAAAGCTCCTGGAGACCTTAAATGGCAAACCTGTAATTAACAAAAAGGAGCATGTGCTGCAGTCCATGTGATTTTCCACAAGAGGGCATCATATCATGTATTGCAGCAGTCAATACATCCAATGATTTTAACTGAAATTATTACATTCTCCCTCTTATCCATTTATACATGCATGGTGCATTGTGCATGGTGTTTCTTAACCTAACAAAACCACTCTCACCGTCTTATCTTACCTTAAAAAACTATATGTGGGAAATTACCAGGATGCTGAGGTGTACTGTAAATATGATATGGTATCATTTATAATAATAATAAAAAACAGTGGTGTAATAGTGGTGTGATAAGACTGGGAAGTCAATGCGATAGGTTACAGATTAGACCGTGATCAGGTATTACTGTGGGGTTCCTGGGCACTGATCAACCCATTTTAGCACTCCACTAAAAAAACCTTCAGTCGAAGCACTGAAGCCATGAAATGGGCCAAAAACCCTCCCTATACGATATGTAAATACGTAAATTAGTACATAAACAGTAGTAAAAATACTGATTTTTAAACAAATGATGGGCAAATTTTAATTCGGCTTAACCTGTACAGGGCCATGAGAGGTCTGGAGTCATGGGAAGTTTCAGGAGACTTGGGGCGAGGTAGAGTTGAGGTGGACGTGCATCACAGGACACAAACATGCACACACTCACTCATACACTACAGGAAATTTGGGAGTGCCAGTTACCAAATTATCTAAAGGAAAACCACCAAGCACAGGGATAACATGCAAACTCCCCACACACAGACCCAGAATTGGGACTCTCGACTCAGATGGGTGAGGTCACAGTGTTAATCACTACGCCACCATGTTACCGGCTATTTGAACTTGAGTGGTATAATAGTGGTAAATGGTGCTAGTTACCTTAGCAGTTTTTAATTAATGCATTTGATGCTAATGTCAAAATTGCTGCCAAGCAAGGTGCTCAAAGCTATGTGTTATATTTTTCTCTGCAATTAATTATTTTTAAAAAATTCACCATGTTGTTGGTCTTTCGGCTGCTCCCGACAATAAACAATATAAGTATCCCAAATTGATGGTAAAAAAAAAAATTGCATTTTTACCATCTCAGGGGAATCAGGATGGACGTAATTATATTATAAGCTCTGCAGTCAGAAACTGCTTGATAGCAGCTCCAATCACAAATAATTGGCCTGGTTGATGTATTGTTTTGTAAAAAAAAAAAAAAAAAGTTTTAATATAATTAAAATTTTTATATAATACTTTGCATAGAGGATATCTAATATCTGCATGGAAGACATGAACATGTACTACACCATTCATTCATTCATTCATTCATTTTCTATACCGCTTAATCCTGTGTTCAGGGTCGCGGGAGACCTGGAGCCTATCCCAGGAGACTTCGGGCACTAGGCGGGGTACACCCTGGACAGGGTTGTACTACACCATTTTCTGATTATAATGATCATTAACATTATTTGTAGTTAGATATGACACATCACTATAGGTCTATTTAATGCTTTTAGGTCAAAATATTTGTTATTTTTTCTTTGTTCCTTCTCTTTCGTTATTCAATTTATACTTTTTGTGTTAGCTAAAAATTTGTGCTAGCCAAATATTGCTTTTTATTAAACATGAATAAACAATTACGAACAAAACTCTTTATCTGGATTGACGGAAAGCCACATGAGTGCAGAGAGCTCAGAGACGATGTGAGATGAGAGAAGGGGACAAAACTTCCAGGCATTGCCAGTTAACATGGGCAAATGCACCTGCGCAAATCATTCCAAAAGCTTAAAGGGTGCCATGTTATTATAATCTGAAGGAATTTCATTTACCATCACGGCATGTAACATGCCCATTATAAACCCATTACAACACACAAGCCTTGTTTTAGTCTTAAAAATACTTAAGCAAAACATATAACTTGGCCACAATCAATAAATGTCCATTGCCAGAAGCAATGATTCTATGGCTCTGCAAACTTAGAGATACCTAAAAGCTGATTTCAGAATAATGTGAAGGACAGCTTGTACCCACATAATCAGGAACATGACTCATAGCTTAATACAACCCAGATGCTAACATTACAGAATTGATCACAATGCCATCTGCAAAACAACTAGAAATGCTTGTTTTTTGCAGACAAAAGAGAAGGAACAAGAAAAACAAATATTTCTGTATTGAAATGCATAGCTTTGCATATTTTCAGCTCCCCCCCCCCCCCCTTTTTTTTTTTTTTTTTTTTACCACAGAGGTTTTTAGCAGCTATGTGATATATTCACACTCTGTGAAAGAGGATTAAAAAGGCTTCGTGGAGATACTATTTAAGAATCACCTGAGCCATTGTACCGAGCCTGAGAAAGCTCTATTCTGCTCAGTCGCACAGACTAAAGGCCTATGCCAGCACATATACACACACTGCAGCAGGAGAGATTGACTCTGCAGCTCCCCTCCTCCTCACATTGCACTCTAATGACTACGGAAGCAGTGCAGTGTGCTAAGCTGCTGCATGCTACCCTGCAAACACACATGCAGAGAGATCCTTCTGGAGCAGATGGGAGAGAAGCTACAGTCTGCTTATGTTTACATGACATACAGTAGCCACAAGCTGCAAAGTCTCATGTGTGATTACAGCATGTGACCTTGAAGTTGTAATATTTACAGTATCAACAAATAAACGTGTTCCTCAAATCCTGTGTGCTGAATAGACAAATGATATTTGAGGTTTCCTGGCATCAAAGCAATCAAATTAGTATCGTCTGTTTTGGTTAAGAAGAAAACTCCACCAAAACCCTTATAGAACCTCTTTATTTCTGCAGTTACTTCCCAGATTAAACCCATGACTGACCTCTGACCTCTGCAGAAAATTGGGCGGAGTGTCTAGTTATAAAGAGCTGAAGCTGTTTGTTCAGATCACAGTCTTCGAGGCTGATGTTCCAGGAGCGGATTCCTGCAAGCACAAGGAAAAATATCTATGTTACTGCATAGATACCTGTTGTTATCTTCAAACACACAAAGAGTACAGTAGTATAGGGACATAAACATATACAAAAAAATGGAATATGAAATGGCAGATTGATTTTTTGCTAGAACAAGGAAGAACGCACAAGCTCTTTGAAGGGATTGTCCCGATTTAAGGATTATATTTGGAATTACAGTGGAATATAGTATTATTGTACTATCACAGCTGCTACAACGTCTTTGGGATTTTTTTTTATGTGTTAAATAAATATTCATAGAATCTCATTAAGTATTATGCAACGATGGACAAAAGTGCAGATGGCTCACAATGCTCTGTGGCGCAACCCTCTGAAATCGGCACATGAAGCGTTAAATAATGTATTCAAATCCTTATGAAAAATCCTTATCACTATACCTGTCTTTCATTTCAAATGATTTTAATACTTTTCTGATACTTTATTTCATTAGATGCTATTTTGCTTAGAGGCTAGAAAAGCACATAGTGCACACTCTGCATTTTCCACCTCACATACATAAACATCCAAATGAGACTCCAAGCACATTGGCTCCATTTCAAATTGTAAATGCTACCAAAAACAAAGAAAATCCAAGAAAAGCTGTGCTTAAGCACACAAATGAATGTTGGACTGAATGACTCGGGGGGGGGTTGACAGTCTTGAATCTTTTCTACCTAGTTATATAAGAATCAGGGATCCTGAATTGTAAGTATATTTTGCTAATTTTATAACTTCTTGTATAATAGTTTTTGTAACTGTATTTTGGTCCGTCCATTTGCCATCTGGCACATCGGGCAATGGATACTCCACACCCTGGCGATATATCCGTTGTTTCTGTGGCAGTTACTTAAGAGGTCGGGCTGCCAACTTGATGCCCGATTAACATTCACACGCTACGGGAAATTTGGGAACACCAATTAACGTAAACTGCATGCCTTTGGATTGTATGTAAGAGGAAACCGGAGTACCTGGAGGGAACCCACCAATCACAGGGAAGAACATGGAAACACCATGCAAACACTGGAGGTGGAAGGCAACAGTGCTAAACACTAAGCCACCGTGCCAGTGCTGTATAATAATGAAGTAAATAAATAAGGTGAGTCAGCATAAT
This sequence comes from Channallabes apus, assembly GCA_030522415.1. Classification (NCBI taxonomy): domain Eukaryota; kingdom Metazoa; phylum Chordata; class Actinopteri; order Siluriformes; family Clariidae; genus Channallabes; species Channallabes apus. The sequence goes on from CM060113.1 coordinate 33,659,248, forward strand.
TTTGAGTACACAACAAGAGTCTTCCATAACTGCACTCACTGTTAGACTGCTTTTGCATTTGTGTTTTGTGGTGTGTTGCTGTGGGCAATTTTCTAGACTCAAGTATGCTTAGTTCTGTACTATTTTATTATTCACAAAGTTTCTTTGGATTCTCTCAGAGAGTTCCTATCTTAGCCTAAAAAGTCCTAGCTGGGACTCTTGGAATAAAAGTGATTTAGGAAACTTTTCAGAGCAATTATGAGTAAGGAAAGTACAAAAACCTTTATCTTAGTGAGAAGGTGTGGTTGACCCCGTTGCTAGGAATGACACAGCAATTCAAGGACTATGATTGGTTGCTAAAAAAAACTGTAAATGTCTTAAAATGCGCTCTTTGTGAAAATAAAATATACTGTATGATAATAGAAAGGACAATAAAATCATAATGTTTGTATATGAAGAAATTAAATAAATATTCATGACTACATAATTAATCATGACTACATGCTACTTTATGCAAAGTTTCTGTTATAGGCTACTTTTGAAGCAACCAATTTCCACACAGCAGTTACTATATATAAGTTTTTATATTTAATAACCATTCTGATTTTATTACTTCCATTTCAGGGCCCGTATTCACAAAGTTTCTTAGAATTCTCTTAGAGAGCTCCTATTTTAGCTTAAAAAGTCCCTTTAGCTTAAAAAGAGGATCGTTCCCTCCGATCCTCCAGCACTGCTCGCCTCATCCCACCATCTCTCAGGGATCGAGGGCGGCATTCATCCAGACTCTTTTCTGTTCTGGCACCTAGGTGGTGGAACGAACTTCCTCTAGATGTCCGTACAGCAGAGACTTTGACTATCTTTAAACGACGACTCAAGACGCATCTGTTTCTCCAGTACTTGGACTAACCCCCCCCCCCCCCAAAAAAAAATGTAATAATAATAATAATATATATTATATAATAATAATCCCTCTTCCCAGTTGTGTTGGACTAATGGCACTTAGTTATTAACCTAGTTAACCCAGTGTAAGTATGTATCCAGTGGTGTAAACTTTAAAGCACTTTTTGTAAGTCGCTCTGGATAAGAGTGTCTGCCAAATAAATAAATAAATAAATAAAAAAGTCCTAGCTGGGAGTCCTAGACTAGAAGTGATTTAGGAAACTTCTCAGAGCTACTCTGAGTAAGGAACGTACAAAAACCTTTATCTTAGTGAGGAGGTGTGGTTGACCCCGTTGCTAGGGATGATTCAGCAATTCAAGGACTGTGATTGGTTAATAAAAAAATAACCTCTGACCTCTGTAAAGGTCTTGAAATGCGCTTTTTTTGAAAATAGAATATATGATAATAGAACAGACCGTGAAATCAAAATGTTTGTACATAAAGAAATTGTATAATCATGACTACAGGCTACTTTATACAAAGTTTCTGTTAAAGGCTAAATATCTTAAAGATAATTAAACATGTATACTATATTTAAGTTCCTACATTTATTTATCATAATGATTTTATTACTTTTAATCTATTTCAGATTGATGCGAGCAAAATGGCTCAGCTTTTACTAATTTCCATGATTACAGGACAGTCTATTTAAGTTGCTTTTTTGGATGGCATGTAGCCAACAATCCAAGGGAGATGGAAGGAAGTAAAACAAGAAAATCAAATTGGACAGTAGAGCAGTGTTTACTTTTAGCTTTACGTTCAGTGTTTGGAGAATATTTCTTCTTTACGCCATTTTGTCCTCTGCTATAGAAACTCTTAAGCCTCTTAAAAGTCCTCCTCTCTACTGTTAACCATTTTTACCTTAGGAGCTGTTTTTAGGGTTAAGATATTTTGTGTATAATAATTTTTATCTTTACTACGATTTAGTCCTAAATTTAAGGGCAAATTCTAAGAAAATGTCATAATTCTAAGAATTTTCTTAGAATTTCATCACTAGGAGCAACTTTTAGGCTTACGAAGCTTTGTGAATACGGGCCCAGATTGATGGAAGCAAAATGGCTCACCTTTTACCAATTGACATGGTTGCAGGACAGTCTATTTAAGTTGCACTTTTGGATGGTATGTAGCCAACAATCCAAGAGAGAAATAAGAAGAAAACAAGATTGGACAGAAGAGCAGTGTTTACTTTTACATTTAGTGTTTGGAGAATATTTGTTCTTTCTGCCATTTTGTCCTCTGCTTTAGAAACTCTTAAACCTTTTAAAAGTACTCCTCTCCAACAATTTTTACCTTAGGGGCTGTTTTTAGGGCTAAAATGTTTTGTGAATCATTTTTATCTTTACTAAAAATTTATCCCTAAATTTAAGGGGAAATTCTAAAATAAAAAAAAATATTTTGTCATAATTCTAAGAATTATGTCACTTGGAGCAACTTTTAGATTTAAGAAGCTTTGTGAATACAAGCCTTGATCTATACCTCTACCTGTCCAATTCCTAACAAGCTGCCTCAGGTGCATCAACAGCAAAGAAAGCATCAAACCTATGGCAGATCCTCATTGACCCAATCTGTTGAGACAGCAATGACACTGATGTGTTAGTTTGCTGCTACTGTAGGATGTAGTAAGTTATATAAAGGGTTATATAGGGTTATATAGGGTTTTAAACACCTCATTGTTAGTGCTGAGTTGAGATCAGTCTATCAATTGAAAATATCTGGCTAACAGTAGTGTTTTGGTCAGAAACTGGCCAATGATAAAATGCCAGAAAAGGAGTAATGAAAATTATATACAGAAAAATCACCTAGAGTATAGTCTCCAAACAGACATATACAAGATTAACTAAGCTGGCAGGCACGTCTAATAAAAAGTGCATTAGGTAGGAATAGTGAAAACATGTGCAAACAGAGTAAAATGAGAAGTTAAATGAGATTACGATTATGTTTTGTTTAGTCATTGACTCTGCCCCATTCACACCCATCTAAACAAAGGCCCACTCCTTTCAACTAGAATTAGCATTAACAAGGCCTGTAATGACGTCTATTCAACTTCTTGAAAACCAACTTACTTACTGTATAAAGCTATTTTACTTTATTTCTATATGATTTTTACTCGTAAAAAATTAAAAGAGTTTTCACTTGGACAATAAGTATATTGTGTTTAAAACCCCAACAATGCTACTTTGCCCGATACACTCGAACCAAAACAATACCCACTACCACTGCAGTGATAATAATGAACCACTACTTAACTAATATCTGGTCAGCACTGGTCCTCTGGTGGTCCCTTACTAGACTGATAGATAGGGTGTGTGCATTTTTCTTGTATAGAATGAATCCAGTGCACATTTATGTTATTGTGATACTGTGGACACTAAGTATATTGCTTTATTATAAACCGATATCAGTGATCATTCTAAGCTTTATTAAATGCATGACAGAGCAGGAGGACTGGTTTGTCTGGATGCATTTGGCATATTGCTCTTGTGTAGCCAGAATGATTTGTGCGTAGTAAGCGGAGCAACACCACGTTGGTATAATCACTCGTCTTTCCCAGCGAAGTCATTCAGCACATGCGGCACTTGTATTAATCGAAAACAGAGACATGGCGTGCGTCCAAACTGGTGGCGCAGTGCTCGATCAGGTCGCGCGAGGTCGCCGCAGTGAGCGTCACAACTCAGACGCATGCTTACTTCCGTCTCGCTTTTCACTTCAGGTGGAAATAACAACCTTTTAAACCTGGTTAATATTCCTGAATTAGACAATTCCTCAGCGTTATACAAATGCATTCGTAGCTTTTAGAGGAAACGTGCAGCACAGTCCTGCCTCTCAGTCTTGGTGGCGCAGACACTCAACTAAGTGCTGCATCAGCAAAAATCAAAAACACAACATGATGCAACATATCTATTCAACTAAAGGGAAGTGTGTGATGCGATCATGAAAAACCCTGTGCACTTCCGGTAGTGTAGTAGGCTATGATGTATGAAGTTGCTTAAACAACACGGTACAGCGCGTGCATCAGCATCAGCATCATTCGTGCATGCAGCTGCGGACAACAGCGTTGCGCCTCGCTAGATGGCGTCACTCACCGCGCTCGATGTGCTGCTTGGTGATCTGCAGCTGGTGGTCGGTGCCGATGTCCCCGATCACTATCAGCACGGAGAAGTTTCCGTGGTGTCTGCTGCGGTGTCGGTGCATCTCCTCGCCTTCATCCTCCTCTACCGCCGAGAGCGAATTACGGACCCGAGTCCCCATGGCAACGGTACCTGGAGACGAAGCCGGGCCGGAGTCAATCTCCATGACAACTGCCGCTGCCGAGAGCTCACAGTGCAAAGTTATGAGCAAGAGGCAACGGGAGAGGGGACAGGCACGCGCACTGAGGGAAGCGGGCTGCGGCTTCCTGATAGGCCACCTGAGTGACGTCACACCGGCCGCTCAAAAACAGTGGAAGTTGTACTGTATTACTCACATAGATTGAAATACTATTTTTAGTAGCCAGGTATAATATTTTTATTCGTGTATGTGCGCAGTGGTTTAGAATCAGAAAAATCATTCAAAAAATATAAAGCATTCTGAAAAATTTTATTGTTGAGCTTTGTGTTAGTTTTCTTATGATCTGTTATTATAATAACAAATAATGCATGTTCAGTTTAACGTAAAATTCTATCTATCTATCTATCTATCTATCTATCTAGAGTGAGAGTGAGAGAGAGCGATATTAGTCTTCCATATACAGAAAGTTGAGCCAACCCTCATGATATCTTCAAATTTTGCTTCCATAGATCCAGATTTATTATATATATATGGAGTTTGCCCTGCGATGGATTGGCACCCTGTCCAGGGTGTACCCCGCCTAGTGCCCGAAGTCTCCTGGGATAGACTCCAGGTCCCCCGCGACCCAGAACACAGGATTAAGCGGCATAGAAAATGAATGAATGAATGAATATATGGAGTTATGTACTTAACAAAAAAAGTCTGTTTCTTCAAAATAGACACCCTTTGCTCTGATTACTGCTTTTTCTTCAAGAGATAGTCACCTGACTATTGAAATTGTTTCCAACAGTCTTGAAGGAGTTCCCAGAGGTCTTTAGCACTTGTTGGCCCCTTTGCCTTCACTCTGCGGTCCAGCTCATCCCAAACCATCTCGATTGGGTTCAGGTCCGGTGACTGTGGAGACCTTTTTTTGTTAAGTACATAACTCCACATTAGTTCATTCATAGTTTTGATTCCTTCAGTGCGAATCTACCAATGTAAATGGTCATGAAAATAAAGAAAACACATTGACAGATAGATGAGAAGGTATGTCCAAATATTTGGCCAGTACTGTGTATATATTATGTAGACTTGAGGAATAATTCTCCAAGCTTCCTAAAGTATTTTTTCTCTCATTTTTGCCAAGTTTTTCATTTTCATGTTGTCCAGTCCAGTCCCTGTACCTGAACAGCATGAGCTACTGAGAAACACATGCAGATGATGACAAGGTGAACTGGTGATGCTTTATGTTAAGTGGTTGGAAAAGACGATATGGGATATGAGGTTGCTGCTGAGGTTGTTACATAAACAATAATTTTTCAAATTTTATCTTCAGCCTTTTACTGCAACAGTCTTTTACTGCAACTGAACCCTTAATAGTGATCTCATACATCATGAATTTGTGAAATGTTCACACTGGCATGCACAAATCAATGTCTTTCATCTGTTACACAGCAAAATAAGCACATTTTCTTTTTTTCTCAGAATTTGGTTGGAACCTGCAGCCTCTATCAGTTTATGCAGCCTCTATCAATGCAGTTTTTATCTGTTTAAAGCATGGCTTAAATTGTGTTTAAATGTTTTCAGTTATTTGCATTTCCAAAATTTGAACATGAAACTACCAGTTGCTATCGTAATCTTTTAAATATGTGTTTTATTCAGAGAGAACTAATGAACAGCAGAAATTGGAGCAGAGCAAATTCTTTGATTATACTGTATAAAGTACGAGAAATGGAGAGGAGCAGTGCAAGCCATTCTTCAGGAAACATACTTGTCAACAAAAATAATCATAATCTGTCTTTTTTAAAACACAATTCTGCTTTAACTCTGAGAATGTGGGATCTTCCATATAAACAACTGATTCAAATCATGATTTCAATATTTTCATTGTTATCTGCATCATCTGGTTTATTTCCAGCCCTCCTGTTGCGTTGGTGGCTGGTGGTGTTATGGTGCAGTAACCTTGCTTCACCATACACAGCCCTGCAGTGAGTCAGCAATCCAACAGCCCTCAATGTGTGAAGACTTACTGCCACTTGCTGGCTACAATCAGAATCTACAGTGGCTTATTTACCAGAAATAATTTCTTTATTTAGCAATTTGTGTAATCTTAGATCGAATACATGATGCTCATTTTACAGTGCAGATCGTAAAAAGAACGGAAAATTAGAAGCAAAACTTCACATGATCAATTTTTATTAAACCCATTTATTGATGCTGGTATTTTTAGGTGTCTGAAGCTAGTGTCTATTGACTGAAAGTCTGTGTCAGTCAGAGAGATTACAATCTGCCTGTTCTACTGCAAAGTCATCTTAAGGGTGGAGCCTAAGGTTAAAAGTCGAAAGTGTGATCTGCAAACAACCACTGCTGCAGCCTATTTCAGCCACATTAATATCTAACACTTGTGGCAGAGGACATAATCCTGCTGAAAAAGGCCACTGTCTTTAGCAAATACCATTTACATTTAATTGGGCACTTAGTCTGCAGAAATGTTTAGGTACTGTAGGTGATACATCTCAAAGTAATATCATCATGAATGCCAGGATGCATTCCCAGCAGGACTTTGCCCAGAGCATCATATTGCCTATCTTCTGCTACACCCAATTGTCAAAACCCTTGATTATATATAAGTAGAAAGTGGGTACCACTGTCCAGATGTTATTTAGATTGTGGATGAATTCAGCTTAGCTGGTGTGCTGTTCCAAGCATCATATACAGCAGCAAATTTCTAAGTGTTGTGTATCCTTACTGCTGACTTTCTTAATCCACCTTGCACATATGCAGTTAGAAATTACAGCCTAATTTTCAGTTTAACACACAGCAGACAGACTAATGTTATTAACTGTTTGCAACTAATGTGCATCTGAATGAGAAGTGATTGCAGGTACAGTACAGACATACCTCAAGCAGCAAAGTGCATACAGTATACTGTGTCTAATAATAAAAGTATCAGTTTTCAGATAGAAGAATTGAAGATAGGAACATAGACAAGTTACACACTGTGCTTTTTAAGTCAACATATTTGTGAGGGAAGCTGACTCATTTCCAGAATTTTTGCATGAATGAAGTGTAAGGATTTAATTTGCATATACATATTAAATTACTGTGCATTCATCATTCCCCTGGCATTTCTCCTCATTCTAAAGCCAAGAATATAAGTTGATAATGTATTGAATAACTGTACATAATGTTAGTACAGGCGCAATGTAGTGTGACTTTGCACTTATAAATACTGTAAAAACAAAAATGTATGTATTTATAGCATAAAAAATTGTATGCTTAAAAATTTAAATGAACATAAACAATCTACCAACATTAATACTTTGTTGTGCAGCTGTTCTTGGCGAATACAGCTTTTAGACAGCTAGTGTAAGAAGTAATTAGCTTTTTACCGCATTGGTCCTTACCAAATTATCTTAAAGTCCCCAGGTTTATGAGAGACCCTCTGTCTGACTGGCAATTTCCAAATCCATAAACTGTCAACAGGATTTAAGTCAGGACATGGTTAGGCCATGCAATGCCTTTCTGAGCTATTTTGGCTGTGTTTGTGGTTTTCTGGTCAAAATGTCCATCTTCTTCCTAGATTCAGTTTCTTGGTAGAGAATTTAATTATTTTTTTATATTATAATTAATTGAAGTTTATTATCATTTTGCAGAGTACAAAACAAAACCAATGCAGTTACATCCACCCAGAAGTGCAAACAGAAACAGCTTTGAGTGTAATGTACTGCATAAAAAGAGGCAAATGAGGTGCAAATGGCTGATATGTGAATAAGCATGTGTTCAGAGATATGGGTGAATGTAATCCAAGACACTCTAATTAAACATAGGTGCAAATGTTGTGGTATATACACAGCCTGGCCAAAACTATTTCAGTAATTTGAGCAATATGTTTAGATGATCTCTTTGCTTAATACGGGTCAGAAATTTTACCCTTCTGAAACATAGTAACATCTTTCCATGACCATGTCTTCCAACGTCTTCCAACATTTAAGAAATGTAGAAAATACTTATTACACCAGCTAAGTTTAAAATAATGGTCACCAGTTGAAATATATTAATCACTGCAGTAATTAAGTGGGCAAAGCTTTCTAAAGCTTCTCCACATGGTGATATCTTTTAGCCAGGCAGTGTAGGTAAACATAGATCTAGTGATATGAGTGAGTAAAATCTACTGTAAGACCCTACAGTACAACTGAAAAATTATGTGCAATTAGAATAATGTCAGCTGAATGACAACTGAATTGGATCATTGTAGAATTATTACCTTGGTGAATAAAAAAACCCTTACAACATTTAGCCAAGATGACTCTATAAATGGATGTTTACATTAAAATGTAAACCGGTAACACTCACAAACACCAAGCATGTTTGGACTTTGTTATGAAACACCTAAAAAGCCTGCCAATTCTGATATAAGATTCTTTGGACAAGCTTTGGAAAGCAAGATTAACTTGATACCAGAATGATAGAAGAGGATGAGGAGAAAAGAAAAAGCTCAATATACAAATCAAAATACTTTGTCAATGATGGTGGATGCTATGTTATAGCATGGGCCTGTATAGCTGCCAAAGGGAACTGGATCACTAGTGTTTATTGATAATGAGAATGCTGATAGAAGTAGAAGGATGAATTCTAAAGTGCACTGGTTAGAGCTATACTTTTTGCACGGATTGAGTAAAATGCTGCAAAATGCAGCATGTATTTGATAGGCCTCCAAATACAGATATATAATTACCTAAATCAATCTGTGAAATCAACCCGAGAACTTCTTAAGGAAAAGAAATGGAATGTTCTTAAGGCCTGAGTCGATCCCTTGACCTCAACCCAACAAAATATGCATTTCTGCAACTGAAGACAAAACTGACTGAAGAAAAACCCACAAACAAGGAGCAACTGAAGGCAGCTGCAGTAAATGCCTGGCAACACAACACATGGAATGATAACTCAGCATTTGGTTATGCCCTTGGGTTCCAGACTGCAGGTAGTAACTGACTGTAAAAGATTTGTAACCAAGTGAAAAAACAAGTGTTATAGCTATGTAAGATTGGTCCAATTAAGTTTGAGATAGTGAAAATAGGGAACTATGTTAAAAATTACTGTAATTTCTAAATGTTTAAGGCATTATTTTGGTAACCTCTTGAATTAAAGCTGGTAGTCTACTTTTAATCCCGTCTCGATCACATAGTTTTAGATTGATTGTGGTATAGAACAGAGGCAGAATTATGGACGGTGCGTCACTGTCCAAATACTTATGGACCCAACTGTAGGGTTTGGGGAAAATGGGACTTGCCTTATTCTGAGTTGTTCAGCATTATGACAACCTACTGGAAAATGCTGTTTTCAACACTGCTGGTGTGATAGTGCAGGCCTCTGGTTGATACAGTAGACCTCCTGATGTAAATAGATGTGTGCTTGTATCTTCTCTTAATCCAAGTGGTTGCCAGTACACCACAGCACCAAGTGCTAAACCTCTTCACTGCAGCTTTGCATTCACTCCAAATGGAGCACACTCAACTCAGCTTTGATTGTATGTTCTGAGTTTCCCTGGTCACAGTAAGGATAGGATATATTGAGCACTTTAAGGAAGTAGGCATTAATGACTGTTAGTAAAGTGTTTGATATAGTTGTAATATGTTCCAGCACAATGCTCCATTCATGTATCATTTTGATGATGTAATGTCGCAGTACTATTTGCAGAGAAGCAGCACTATGTCATCATGCTTCCACTACTGTACTTCACTGTGGGTGTAATGTTCTTGGGCCCACATGCGCAAACCAAGCCGAAACGCATATGTAATTTTGAAATGGACATCTAGACTAAAATTATATTAAATAACAAAATGTGTAATTCATAGATCAAGTTCAAGTTTAACTAGGATTTTATCTGTCATTTCAACCATAGACAGTTCAGTACACAGTGAAACAAAACAATGTTCCTCCATGACCAAGGTGATACATACAAAATAAATGAATAAAATAAATTAACAAAACTAGCTAAAAACAAAAAGTCAAAATAAAGTGCACTATACTCACTCTATACTTGCAGTGTAATTTTGTTCTGTATACTCTAAAGGCTTAGCGTATGGAAGTGGGATCGGTTTGACATTACAGCATTTGAAAAGTCATTGTTGTTTTTTCTTCTAAAGATACAGTATATGGTGTATTTTTTCCTATGAGCCAGCAATTCAACTCTTGCTCTCTCTCTCCTCACGTCAGACCTTTAACATCCCATTATTCTAATAATAGCATTTAAAAGGTTATTTTGAGTAATGTTGCTTTCTGTAGTCACATGATAAACAAGTCCTCATTGAATTAGATGGAGGCTATTAGAGACAGTTTCCAAAGCAACGTATCTTAGTTGGCAGTGGTAACAGTGATGATTTTTGCTTACCACAATTGTAGGCATAAAAGTTCACAATAAAGGTCAGTGAAACACTCCAGGGGCCCTCACTGACAATTGAACATTTGACAATGTTCTTTGTACAACATTTCTTTCGGGAAAAAGCAGTCATTGTTATGTGCAAAGCTGAAAGACTCATAATAATAAAAACATATCAAAACAGGAAGCCAAATGTCTTTGACTTACTTAATGGAATACTGGTTAACTACAGAATTCAAATATTCATATTGGACCCTTTTACTCCTCTGGTTAATTATCATCAATAGCACATATTTAGCAGACATACAGTATGTTCATTAAAATGGAAGGGAAACCAATTTGCTGAGAATTATCCACTATTACATCCATTCTTATCCACTAACATGTTGTATAGTGTTTTAAGACAGGCCTGTTTGAAACCATTTTAGACATATTTAATATACTCATTAAAAACATTAAAAGTTCTTTCAAGTCATAATGAAAACAAGGCAAGAGCTTATGGTTCTGGGACAGATGTTTTTTCTTTTTCATTTTAGATGAAATTTAAAATGTTTTTTGTGTGTCTGATTATAGCAGCATGATTCTACTTCACTGACAAATGTGCACAGCATAACGCGACAAACATTTTTACAAATCCAGTACCTAGAGGCAGCACTTTGCTTCTTAGTACTTTTCTTTTTTTCTCTGGTTTATTTGAAGAACACATATTAAGAATTTACTTAATCAAAGACATTAATAACAAGTGCTATGTATACACCTTAAGTGCATATAAGAGACAATATCACCTGTGGAGTCTGATCATCATCCACATTTTACTAAAGATTTACATCACATTAAATAGATATTCACTGACTTTGTGTCTCCTATTGGCTACTGTATGCTTTCTCTGTTTTCTTGTTGCTATTCAAATGTCATATATGTTTATGACAATAGTAAAATAGTTCATAAAAAATTATTTAGAACTATTTTTCTGTTCTTGACAATCAATATATTTAGATCTAATACAGAGAAAAGGATCTAATCCAGTTAATTGACATTAGGTGCATTTACACAATCTAAATCCCTCAAATTGACAAGTTTATATGGGGAGAAATACATTTTCACAAAATGTTTTCTTTTTTTTTTTAAACATGCTAAATATGCATGAGAAAACCCACAGTGTTAAATTATAACCCAAAAGTGCTAACATTTGAGTCCACCTTGGCACAAATCATCAGTGTCAAAGAATTAGTTAAACAATGCACATTTGTCAGTGTTCAGAAAATTAGTTTTCATTTCCCTAAGCTTTAGTTATCTGAGTTTTCTACTGCTTCATTCATTCACTCCTTAACCAAGTGCTGTTGTGACTGCTTACAGTAGCTTCTTAATCATCATATATTTTACTTTTCTTAATGCAAAAAATAACAGATACACAAACTACTTTACAAAAGAAGGTGTACACACTTTAATACACAAAACATAGACGTTACATCTTCATGACATTAGTATATGTGTGCAGTGCATGAACAGATAAACAGGACTTTACACACACGCACACAAATCTTCAGCGTGTTCTTGCACTTAAAAAAATATCTATATAAATTAATTAATTACTTTTGTGATACATCGACAGAGCCGCTTAAAATGCTGTTTCCATTCTCACAGACATTTCAGAAGGAAAAAGTTGCAGAAGGCTCCCCGTGGGCAGTCGCACATTTTGCCGATTCTTGAGCCTTTGCGGACTGCGCACTGCTCTCCCACGTCGCACTGGAGAGCAAAGACAAAACAACGATCAGTGCAATGAAGCAAAAGTGATACATGCATTATGAATACACATGCATAAAACTGCAGACAGATTTATGTGCAATTTAAACTATAGTTGCATGAATTTAAGAAATTGCCAATTACCATAGGAACTTGTCCAAATTTCTTCTCCCAAGGCGGAATTCTTTTCATCTGAAGCTTTTCCAGAACGTCATGGAGAGCCCCAAGCTGGTAAGAAGAAAACGTTTTAGGAACATTCAAACAAATCAAATTAAAGCACTGCCATCAGTAGTTGAGTACGATTTAACCAATCTATGAGATGGATTACAAAACTTTTTAACATGTGTTTCAGATTCGTTCAACTCACCAGCTGTTTTTCGCTGGTCAGATTGGGGTCTTTTGGATAGAAGTCTCGGATGGCTCTCGTGTCCAGGTCCACTTCGGTGTCATCGTTGTCCGCTTGCGCACAACTCCGTAGTACTAATAGCAGCAGCAGCAAAGCGCGCGCGGCGGTACTCGAGCTCTCCATGGTGCTGATCGAAAGGACCTTCTTTTTTTTTTGGCACGAAGGCGCGCGATGCTCAAACTACCACACTCAGACTCGCGCTGTGCTTTTTATTTGCTCCTCTGTTTAACGGGAGTCGCCCCGCCTAGCGCGCTTATTTCTCCCACGTACGTAAGCGCGAGCTCTCTTTGCGCAATGACCTGTCATCGAATGCGTTAATAATACCTCCAGATTGGTTTGTGCACCCCATGGCCCTCCAATCCAACCCCTCCCGCTAATGTTTTCCAAGGGCATATTAGTCAGTGAGGGTTCTGTTGTACATGAGTATGGATAGATCATAGCATCTTTTGGGTGCACCCACTTGGCATTTCTTTCACCTGGTTATGACTTTGAATGAGGATGAGTGTATTGTACATCACTAATAATGATATTCAATAGGTTATAGAAGGTGTAGAAGAGGGCAAATAGGGCAGTTTATATTGCTGGCTGTAGGCTAGACAGGTCAATCCTTTAAACACTTTGTGATCCAGGAGCCCTTCATCACTTTGTGTTTGTACACCCTTTTTAAGTTCAGAGCCTACTCTCTCTTTTTCTATCTTCATCACGGCTTTGGATTCAATAAGTCGAATTGTGTTAAATGATTCAGAAAATTCATAATTACATTTTCTGTTTTTCAACAGGACTTTCGAATCATAGTATAAGAGTAAATTTTAACTTGTTCTGTTTCACTGACATAATACTCAGGGTTTTCTCTGGAAACACAAATACGCTGGTATAAGCAGCCAAGGCAAAAAAGAGCCTGCTGACTATGGGAATTACAGAACAAACAAACAAAAAACATGGCATGTGTGAAACATATAATGTTTAGTTTTTAACATGTAATATTTTTATAAGAAAAGGCCTCTTCTGAGAGTTTTGCAAATATGTGCCATGCATTTTCAAGCTTGACAAAGCGCTGAAATGCATCCTTGTTTTCCCTGCAGCCACAACCTGTGTTATATTTGATCCAGTGGTAAACCATAATTTTACCTTACAATATTTACGGCTAATAAGTACAGGAACAATCTTTCATTTCTATTTATTTGCATTAGACACCCAGACATACATAATCTTTATAGAGCTCAAATATAATGTGGTATCAATAATACTGAATCAGATATCTAGATTATGTTTAATATATATATGAGTGTTTGGGGTAAGGGAATGTTTTTTGTTTTTTCTCAGTTGATATATATTTGGAAATGAAACATGATTTTAGAAGTCTCTTGGGAAACTGAAACTAAGTTTTTGCAATAATTAAAACTTACACCTACACCCATTTTAACAATTATGTATGTAAACATAAAAATAATTTTAAGCGTTGGCCATTGTGAGTACACATAGACTGTTAGGTGCTTTGCTCGTATTTGCAGAAAGAATCAGTGCTGTTGGGCAGAAATCATCTGCAGGCATACAAGTGTCTTATTATACTCAGCTTCAAAGTCATTTCCTCTATATGTGACGTCACAACTGGGTAAAGATATCAGCCTATTACAGTCTTTTTTTTCCCCTCTCAAATAAATTTCTATTCAGATGTGAGCAAGGCTTATCACAGTCTAGACATATTTAAATAGTGGGATGTCAACAGTTTCCGTGGGTGCAGATACTTCCCGGTCTTTTTGTTCAAATACTCTGTGGTGGTTATGGTTATGCTTTTTAAAATATGAGCACATTAGTATTCATGTGGACACTGCACAGTAGCTGTCTGTTCTAAAATTAATCTTTTCATAATGCCATTATTATTTCCTATGGTCTTACACAGTCATAAAGGAAATTATTTATATTCTTTTTGGACAGCATTCATGTTACATGCTAGAGACAACAACAAAAAAGCAGTCTCTTCATCTGTAATATTAATATTAACACCTCCCAATCTTCCACTTACTAAGCGTAGCCAAAGCCCTTAGGCAGCTTTTCAGAGGAATCTTACCTTTAGTAATGGTCCTTTAACCTGGGTCAATAGCCTGTGAACTGCAGATGCCTGTAATTACCCAGCAACCTCAATGTTAAATGTGATGCTTTATGCAATTTAGGAATAAAAGAATCCTGAAAAAAGTAGCAGCAATAAATCCAAAGCTTTATATATATATAATGACATGTTCTGACATCATCCACAAGCAAATCCATGTTTAAAGTAGCATTAAGTAGAATCTGCCACTGACACATCTACCTAAAGCCCAGGCAACAGAGCGGTCTTAAAGCTATTGCAGTGAGTTGCATCTTGCTATATATAGATCTGCAAAGAGTTTGAAGTTAAGGGGTTTAAAATTCTAAATCGTACATTTGTTACGTTCTAAATCGTACCCCTGCCACATTCAGTTTTTCTTGGGCATGATTCAGTTCCATTTTTTGTTCCCTCGGGATCCGCTTATGCCTGCAGCCAAGTGAAAATCACTGAGCATGCAGTTATGTCTTGCTTTGGCCACCCTAAATTCATTCCCACACAAACAAACCTTCTTGTCAACCCACTCTTTTTGAAACACTCATAAAAAAGTTCATTCTAATTTTGTGATTCTTAAAAAAAATCACAAATTGAATTGGTGTCAACATTTATTTCATGCTTAAACTGGTGTAATCAAAAGTCACATCCTTAATCTTGCATTATCCCAAGGGAATTGTTTAATACCGGTACTGCTGAGTGTCTTGTTCAGGTGTAATTTTACAGGTATTACTGCATAATTCAGAATTGCAGAAGAAAATGCTATCAAGTTTTCATTTTGCCTCTATCCTTGTGTAAGAAAAAAAAAGCTGATGTCTTCATTTAATTTCTTATGCTTTTACCACCGTTATTATCCTTCATTAGTAGTAAGTTGCAATTATGCACTGTGCAGAAAAGAAAGATCAATTTTTTTAATTCCATTATTGATCAGAAGGCAATATCACAGGATTTCTAGGCTTAATGAAGAGGTAGACAGAGTACCCCTCAGACTTATTGTGTTTAACACCTAATTGCAACCTGGTAACCTTGTCAATAAAATCAAAGAACTCCTTTAGACTTTAACAATACACTGGAATATGAACACCTGTTGTTCAGAGAGCAAAGGCTACTTTCAGAGTATAGGCATTAGGCAACCAAAACCAATTTAACAATAATTTTAATGCTGTGAAATATTGACGTCATGAGTAAAACTGAATAAAATTACAGATAAGAGGGCCTATTTCAGGTGATAATTTTGCGCCTAACAGGCAGATGGTTTTAATTACTGGCCATCTAAATTACTTTCAGCTATTAGTCCTGCTGCCCATTTAAAGAGATTTTAGTTTATAACATGCTGCAATAAAATATAGCTTAATCTTCCTATGATCATATCTTTGAACACAAATTGTAGTGACACAAAGTGGTAGGAGCAATTAAAGATTAAGCCGCACATACTGTAGATATATCCAGAAAATCAATGAACCTCTCCCCACAGAGGACTTTAAGAGCTAGACTAGTGTAAAAGGTTAGCTCTGTGTACTAACCACAGGAGAGGTGATGCTCATCCTGGTGCAGTATGAAGGAAAATACAGAGCAAATGCCTCTAATTTAAAGGTTATGTCACTGACAGCTCTCTCCAACATCTGCCCAATTCCTCATTCTGACAGGCAGCTCACTCTCAGGAACAAGGGGCTTCTGGGAAATTACATCGCATCACTCCTGGAGCTGTTGAGCTGCTGACATTTCTTTGTTTGCTTTCATGCCAGTGTTATGTTTGCAGGCCTCACTCACGTTTCTTTTTTTAAGTTTAAGTGTTTTCTTCTTCAAAACTGTCAGAACTAACCTCGGAAGACTAGAAGACGTAGCTTTAGCGGTTAGCCCTTTGTTGCGTGAATGGTAAACCCAAACGCGGAGAAAACACGAATAGGCAGGATAATCACGCTCTTTAGTCTAAGGACTCTCACGATAGGGGAGTAAGGGAAAGACACAATCTAACCCGCGTCCTAGAAATACACACTCAATCAGGAAGCAGATCAAAAAGGGTGAGTACTCACGGTTTGGTGAACGATTCCGACAGGGCATCAGAAAAACTCAATGACTGAGCGTTGTACTATCGTTTGTTTACTCCTTTTATACTTCCTGGTTCATGACCGCATTACTTCCGGGTCCTAGTGCCGGCCACGGACCGAGTGTGCATGACAGTACCCCCCTGTCCAGGACCGGCTCCAGACGGTCCTGGGACGGAGGATACCCTGTGACGGTAGTCCCGAATGAGCTCGGGGTCGAGGATGAAACGTGCTGGGACCCAAGACTGCTCCTCTGGGCCGTAGCCCTCCCAATCGACGAGGTACTGGGTACCTCTGCCCCGAGGACGTGAATCGAGGATCCTTCGCACGGTGTAGGCGGGACCGCCGTCAATGATTCGGGGAGGAGGAGCAGGGGGGGTGGGTGTAACCATAGGTGAAGTGATGAAGGGTTTTAACTGCGATGTATGGAAAACTGGGTGGATCCGGAGCGCCGCAGGCAGCTGGAGCCGGTAGGTGACAGGGTTAATCCATAAAGTGATGCGGTATGGTCCGATGAATCTTGGGGATAACTTCTTTGATTCGGTGTGCAGATGAAGGTTTCTAGTAGATAGCCATACCTTGTCACCTACGTGGTACAAACGTCCCGGGGGGTGTCGATGGCGATGTTGGGTGGCATAGCTAATGTTGGCACGTTGGATGGCGAGGTTGGCCTGGTGCCACAGCCGTCGACACCTACGGACCAACTGTTGGGCCGATGGCACATCAACCTCTGGTTCTTGATGATTGAACATCAGAGGTTGGAAGCCATGACAAACCTCAAATGGGCTTAGGTTGGTGGCTGAGGAGACGTGGAGGTTGTGGGAGAGTTCGGCCCATTTGAGGTAGTGGGCCCAGGAGCGCTGACGATCCGAAACAAAGCACCTCAGGTAGCGCTCCAGCTGTTGGTTGGTCCGTTCCGTCTGACCATTAGTCTGGGGATGGTACCCTGATGAGAGACTACAGGTGGAATTGATCAGACGGCAGAAGGCCTTCCAGAACCGGGCAGTGAACTGGGGCCCTCTGTCCGACACGATGTCCTTTGGGAACCCATGCAGTCAGACTACGTGTTCCAATATCAGCTCCACGGTGTTTTTTGCTGATGAGAGTCCAGTCAGGGCCACCAGATGCACGGCCTTGGAGAACTGATCAACGATGGTTAGGATGGTATTTTTCCCCTCTGATCCCGGCAGGCCCGTGATGAAGTCCAGGGCGATGTGCGTCCAGGGCCGACGGGGAACTGGGAGTGGTTGGAGTTCTCCGGGTGTAGGTTGGTTGGTGTCCTTGGCCCTGGCACACACCGGGCATGCCTGGACGAACTCGACAGTGTCTTTCCGCATGGAGGGCCACCAGAACGCCCGCCCGATGAACGTGAGGGTCCGGGATGTCCGGCGATGGTGGATGAACAACCCCACTAGAGAACCTCCGTTCTTAGGCGTTGAGGCACATAGAGTCGTCCAGGCGGCACGCCTGCCGGTTCGGTCTCGGTAGCCTGTGCCTGGCGGACCCTAGTTTCCAAGTCCCAGTGGATGGGTGCGATGATGCGGGATGGAGAAATGACAGGCACGGGGTCCGCCCGGGGGAGGTCGTCCTCATGTTGTCGTGATAGGGCGTCGGCCTTGGTGTTCTTCGACCCCGGGCGATACGACAGATGGAAGTCATATTGTTCAAAAAAGAGTGCCCACCGTGCCTGTCGTGGGTTAAGTTGTTTGAGACTCTTGATGGTGATCAGATTCTGGTGATCGGTCCAGACGATGAACGGCTCACTGGCGCCCTGGAGCCAGTGACGCCATTCCTCCAAAGCCCACTTTATGCCCAACAGCTCACGGTCCCCTACCCCGTATCGCTGCTGAGTGGGATCAAATTTTTTGGAGAAGAAACTGCAGGGGTGCAGTTTCTGGTCTGGACCTCGCTGAGAGAGAACAGCGCCGGCGCCCACATCCGACGCGTCCACCTCAACAACGAAGGGTTTGTTGGCACCAGGGTGTAGAAGGATGGGGGCGGTGGTGAATCGGTGGCAGAGTTCTTCGAATGCAGAAATGGCAGCTGGAGTGAGTCGAAATTGGTGAGATGAGACCCTGGTCAATGTGGTTAGTGGAGCTGCAACTGTACTGTAGCCCCGGATAAAGCGACGATAGAAATTCGCAAACCCGAGAAACCGTTGAAGCTGTTTGAGTGTCCTGGGTAGGGGCCAGTGACGTACAACCTCGAGCTTCTGCGGGTCCATGGCCACAACCTGGGGCGAGATGAAAAAACCCAGGAACGTAGTGGAGTGCTTGTGAAAAGCAAATTTTCCCAGCCTGCAGTACAGTTGGTGAGCGAGCAATCTCTTTAAAACAGCACGTACATGTTGGGTGTGTTCTTCGAAGTTGTGTGAGTAGATTAAGATGTCGTCCAGGTAGACGAACACCCATCGGCCCAGCATGTCCCTGAGGACGTCATTTATAAATTGCTGGAAGGCCGAGGGTGCATTGCAGAGTCCGAATGGAATGACCAGGCTCTCATAGTGTCCCGTGGGTGTGATAAAAGCCGTCTTCCACTCATCACCCTCTCTGATGCGCACCAAGTTGTAGGCGCTCCGGAGGTCCAACTTTGTGAACACGGTGGCACCAGAGAGGGCGTCCAGGGCTGAGTTGGTGAGTGGTAATGGGTGTCGGTTTTTAATGGTGATGTTATTTAGCCCCCGATAGTCGACACATGGGCGAAGTTCACCCCCTTTCTTCTTAACGAAGAAAAACCCCGCGGCGGCAGGCGATGTGGAAGGCCGGATGGTTCCATGACGGAGGGCATTAGTGACATATTCTTCCATCGCCTGCGTCTCCGAAGGGGATAATGAGTAGAGATGGCCGCGGGGAGGGACGGAGCCTGGCTGAAGTTCAATGGCCAGGTCATATGGGCGATGAGGTGGAAGGTGGGTGGCCCGTCTCTTGCAAAAAACTTCAGCCAGATCCCGATAGTCGACGGGGATGGCGTTGGTGTCGACGTCGGGGGCCTCGGACTCCTTGGAACACGTCCCAGCCGGTGCCCGTAGGCAAAGTTCGTTGCAAGTCGGGCCCCACTGGAGGATCCGGTTCTGTGACCATGAGATGAGGGGATCGTGCCTGAGTAGCCATGGATAGCCGAGGATGATGGGAGGTGAGGCGATGGGAGTGAGGTGCAACTGGAGCTGTTCTTGATGTTGGTCTGTTTTGAGGGTGATAGGCTGGGTCTGATGAGTGATGGGGCTGGATGACAGTGGGCGGCCGTCGACAGATGTAATACGAACCGGCTGGGATAACGCCTCGATCTTTACCCCCATTTCTTTGGCATAAGTGGAGTCAATGAAGTTACCTGCGGCACCGGAATCGATAAACACAGTACTTCGGACCCGTTTGTGGCCAATCTGGAGGGTTACCTGAACCGTAAGTCGTGAGATGGTGGTGTTGGTGGTAGAGGAGATCTGGAGAGGGCCCGGTGAGTCTCTCCTCCTGTTCACCGGGGTTGTGTGTTTCCCGGACGCAGTGGGCAGATCGCACGATGGTGTGCTGCTGACCCACAATAGGCACACAGCCCTTCTCGGAACCGGCGTTCCCGTTCCGCTACGGTCAGGGAGGCGCGTCCTAATTGCATGGGTTCCCCGGCTCCCGTGTCAACCACGGCAGGAGGTGGAGATCCGACTGGTCCAGTACTAGTGTTGGTGAAGGCTGTAGGTGGTCGTGGGTTGGTGTAGGAGAAGGTTGGTGCAGGCGGCAGGGTCCTCGGGGCTGGCTTCGGACGAGAAAGAAGGCGCTGATCAATACGAAGGGCCAGTTGGATCAGCCCTTCGAGTGTGGCTGGGAGTTCTCGTCCGGCGAGCTCATCTTTAATGCGTGCAGCCAGTCCCTCGTAGAAGGACGTCCGGAGTGCGGCTTCTCCCCAGGTGGTCTGTACAGCAAGTGTTCGGAATTCAGCAGTGTACCAACTCACGGACGATCCTCCCTGCCGCAGGTGATAGAGTTTGGTGTCGGTCTCCACCTCGCCCGCTGGGTGTTCCAAAGTCAGCTTGAGTTGGCGGGTGAATTCGTGGTAAGAATGGGCGATGTCAGAATCCGATCTAATGACTGCCGTGGCCCACTCAGCTGCCTGCCCATCAACAGCCGCCCGCAGATCCGCGTTCTCCCGCCTGAGCTCCGCCACCTCGCGGCGCAAGGCCACGACGTCTTGGACGCTCTGACGCAGAGTAGCGAGCTCCGCGGTTAGCTGGTCAATAAGCACGGCATGCTGGTCTACCACGTCGCATAGGCGCGCATGATCCGCTGGGTTTACCGCCTTTGGCTCAGTCATTCTGTCAGAACTAACCTCGGAAGACCAGAAGACGTAGCTTTAGCGGTTAGCCCTTTGTTGCGTGAATGGTAAACCCAAAAGCGGAGAAAACACGAATAGGCAGGATAATCACGCTCTTTAATCTAAGGACTCTCACGATAGGGGAGTAAGGGAAAGACACAATCTAACCCGCGTCCTAGAAATACACACTCAATCAGGAAGCAGACCAAAAAGGGTGAGTACTCACGGTTTGGTGAACGATTCCGACAGGGCATCAGAAAAACTCAATGACTGAGCGTTGTACTATCGTTTGTTTACTCCTTTTATACTTCCTGGTTCATGACCGCATTACTTCCGGGTCCTAGTGCCGGCCACGGACCGAGTGTGCATGACAAAAACTGCTTTGCCAAATGCATTCTTTTTACTCACTCCAAAAGGGTTCCTAAAGTTGAAAAAAAAAACTGCCATGATTAAAGAAGTGAAAAAGTAGTGATACCATTTATAAGATCAGAGAAATTCTTCAAAGCTCTTTTTTAATGATCACTGAGCCTTCAGAGCAATGTGACACAGGTCTCTTGAGAACTGCAATGTAGTCAGCACTGTCCAAAACACTTGGTTTTGGTAGAGTTGGTGCTTAATATTTCTTGCACATATGCATGTGAGAGTCACATAAAGAAAATAATGGGGAAAGTAAGCATCAGTATGTTAATAAATAAATACTTAAGCATTTATTTGCCAAGATCCGTGTGAGAAAGAAAGAGTGAGAGAAAGAGTAAACAAGAAATGGCCCTTTGAAGGCAAGTATCAGCAAAAACCTAATACAGTGTGGGAGAAGTCACTTCTCATTATTCCCTAACCGTTTTCTTTGTCCACAGTCTCAATAACCTCTCGGGGATATTTGTTATCCATCAGATATTCAGATTTCTTCCTGCAATGAATCTGTCTCACAGATCTCCCTGGTTCTAATGCCCTCATCCAGTTGCTCTGTGTGCGTGGGTGCCTGTCTTTACTCCTGTCTTGTGAAATACATATAGCATCAGTGGATATGGAACGAGATGTCTACAGTCAGAATAAAAGGACTCTGACTCAGCAGAGAAAACAGATGGCTATGGAGGTGGAGATTATAATGTGTATTTGATCCCTATTGTTTTGGTATCAAATAAGATCGCTAGCTAAAATAGCAACAAGAAATTAGGGGCTTCTATCTCTAATCAAGTTCTGTTTCAATGAGAAGATTCTGTATTAACAATTTCTTTACTCCTCTAAAATAAGTGCAGTGATTTTGGTTACGATAATAATAATAATAATAATAATAATAATTATGCGATTATTATTATTATTAATTATTATTATAGTGAAATTAAATTATTATAGTACAAAACAGTATTATTAAGAGCAGCACACTGTAATTAACTATATTTTGTTTGTCAATATTTAGTTTGATCTTTTGTGTATAAAAACATCAGCAGTGTCAGTTATACTTTACTGAGCTTCTCTGAGACTCTTCCAAAATTCTCCTAGAGACATAGACTGTTGCAGTTGCTTCTGTTTCTTTTTTGTCTTAAAACAAGTCTGTTATGTAATGTTTCTTTCTTTACTGACATACAGAAAATCGGCAACATTTATTTTTTCAGAAGTCATAAAATAAACATCTATGATAAAATTGTGTATTAAAATAAAAAAATAGGGAGCCTAAAACCTTTGCAAAGTATGCAGTATATGTGTTTCAATCAACCATCTGAAACATAAAACCATACAGCAGAAGACTCTACACATCAGGTTCCATTCTTGTCAGCCAACAACTAGAATCTGAGACTACTGTATAGCGGACACAGACTAAATGAAACTGTTGAAGATCAACGTCTGAAATGGTGTGCATGTTGGGATTTATTTCTTCTCACCACAGTTGTAAAGAATGGATATTTGTTCTCTTCCTATCAGCTTAAACCAGTCTGGCTATTCTCGTCCAACCTCTCTCATCTACAATCTGTCCACAGAACTTACACTCACCAAATGTTTTTGGTTTTCACACCATTTTGTGTAAACCCAAGAGACTGTGTTTGAAAATACCAGGATATCAGCAGATCCTGAATGCTCAAACCAGTCCGTCTGTCACCAGCAATCATGCCATGATCAATTCAGTGGGATCATTGGCATTCCCCCCCCCCTCTGATGATTGGCATGAATGTTAGTTGAAGATCATACATAAAATCACTACTGATGTGGATTTTATGATTGGCAAATTGAATAATTGCATAAATAAGAAGGTGGTGGTGTATATTATCACTGCCCGATATGCTACTAAGCATGAGAATAATGTCAATATTCAACTAGTTACCAGAGGCAATTAAGCAGCAAAAGACTTTTCTTACATTTTTCTCAAAAGTTTTCTCTTAACTTTTTCCTAACCTTTGATAAAACACTAAACACCTTCACCATTAACAAACATGGTATTGTATGATTGGTTGGTTTACTGACTAATAGCCTGCTACCTTAAATAATGATTCATACTTACAGTGGCTTGCAAAAATTCGGCCCCGTTGAATTTTTCCACATTTTGTCACATTACAGTCACAAACATGAATCAATTTTATTGGAATTCCACATGAAAGACCAATACAAAATGGTGTACACGTGAGAAGTGGAACGAAAATCATACATGATTCCAAACATTTTTTACAAATAAATAACTGAAAAGTGGGATGTGTGTAATTATTCAGCCCCCTGAGTCAATACTTTGTAGAACCACCTTTTGCTGCAATTACAGCTGCCAGTCCTTTAGGGTATGTCTCTACCAGCTCTGGACATCTAGAGACAGAAATCCTGGCCCATTCTTCTTTGCAAAACAGCTCCAGCTCAGTCAGATTAGATGGACAGCAGTTTTCAGATCTTGCCACAGATTCTCATGGGTTTAGATCTGGACTTTGACTGGGCCATTCTAACACATGGATATGTTTTGTTTTAAACCATTCCATTGTTGCCCTGGCTTTATGTTTAGGGTCGTTGTCCTGCTGGAAGGTGAACCTCCGCCCCAGTCTCAAGTCTTTTGCAGACTCCAAGAGGTTTTCTTCCAAGATTGCCCTGTATTTGGCTCCATCCATCTTCCCATCAACTCTGACCAGCTTCCCTGTCCCTGCTGAAGAGAAGCACCCCCAGAGCATGATGCTGCCACCACCATGTTTAACAGTGGGGAGTGTGTGTTCAGAGTGATGTGCAGTGTTAGTTTTCTGCCACACACAGCGTTTTGCATTTTGGCCAAAAAGTTCCATTTTGGTCTCATCTGACCAGAGCACCTTCTTCCACATGTTTGCTGTGCAAACGGGACTTCTTATGGTTTTCTGTTAACAATGGCTTTCTTCTTGCCACTCTTCCATAAAGGCCAACTTTGTGCAGTGCACGACTAATAGTTGTCCTATGGACAGATTCCCCCACCTGAGCTGTAGATCTCTGCAGCTCGTTTAGAGTCACCATGGGCCTCTTGGCTGCATTTCTGATCAGCGATCTCCTTGTTCGGCCTGTGAGTTTAGGTGGACGGCCTTGTCTTGGTAGGTTTACAGTTGTACCATACTCCTTCCATTTCTGAATGATCGCTTGAACAGTGCTCTGTGGGATGTTCAAGGCTTTGGAAATCTTTTTGTAACCTAAGCCTGCTTTAAGTTCCTCAATAACTTTATCCCTGACCTGTCTGGTGTATTTCTTTGGACTTCATGGTGCTGTTGTTCCTAATATTCTCTTAGACAACCTCTGAGGCCGTCACAGAGCAGCTGTATTTGTACTGACATTAGATTACACACAGGTGCACTCTATTTAGTCAATTGCACTCATCAGGCAATGTCTATGGGCAACTGACTGCACTCAGACCAAAGGGGGCTGAATAATTACACACACCCCACTTTGAAGATATTTATTTGTAAAAAATGTTTGGAATCATGTATGATTTTCATTCCACTTCTCACGTGTACACCACTTCGTATTGGTCTTTCACGTGGAATTCCAATAAAATTGATTCATGTTTGTGGCTGTAATGTGACAAAATGTGGAAAAGTTCAAGGGGGCCGAATACTTTTGCAAGCCACTGTAAATGTAAATTATTAATACAAATAAAATATTTATTGTATTTCAATGTAATTATTTTGGGAAATGTTGTGCATACTGTTTGTGAAATGGTTTAGCAGCTCAAGAAAAAAATTAATAAATTTATAAAGCGATGATTTCGTCCTGGGCGGCGCGGTGGTGTAGTGGTTAGCACTGTCGCCTTGCACCTCCAGGGTCTGGGTTCGATTCCCCAGCCAGGCTCGATTCCCGTCTCTGTGTGCATGGAGTTCGCATGTTCTCCCCGTGCTTGGTGGGTTTCCTTCGGGTACTCCGGTTTCCTCCCACAGTCCAAAGATATGCAGGTTAGGCTAATTGGCGTTCCTAAATTGCCCGTAGTGTGTGATTGGGTGTGTGAATGTGTGTGTGTGTGTGCTCTGCGATGGATTGGCACCCTGCCCAGGGTGTACCCCGCCTAGTGCCCGAAGTCTCCTGGGATAGGCTCCAGGTCCCCCGCGACCCTGAACACAGAAAATGAATGAATGAATGATTCCGTCCTTATAAGACACAAGAAAGAACAGGAAAGAAACCACCCCAGACTCATTATAAAGCCTACTGGCTGAAGGTATTGTAGAAGTACTCGTAGATGTTTATTACTTCCACACACTCACTCTAAATGACAACAAGAATTTGGATCTTTCTAAAGTCAATAACTGTTTCCTTAGTTTTGTTATAGGAGATTACAGATTAACATCAAAAAATGTAAATAATCATAAAAGAGCAGTTAATAACATTGTTAATGCAAAAAAAAATCAGTATAGGTAGCTCATAGTTAGCTTCTTCTTCCATAAGGCCAACAGAGAAAGAAAGTAATGGAGCTTCATACCATATATTATATATTTTATATAATATATTTGATGGTGATTCCATCATCTGATTACTGCCAAACCTGTTGAATCAAAAAATCACTTTAATAGAACCTGTTTAGCAAAGTGAAACCACTTCAATTTTATTCTATTTTACTTGTATAGCGCCTTTAACAATTGTCATTGTCGCAAAGCAGCTTTACACAATCAAAAGAATTATTTAAGTTTGTATGGAATGTGAATGTGTATGAATCAAAATGGTCAGATAGTTCCTGATGAGCAAGCCGCAGGCGACAGTGGCAAGGAAAAACTCCCTGAGATGTTAATAGGAAAAAACCTTGAGAGAAACCAGACTCAACAGGGAACCCATCCTCTTTGGGTGAAGCAGAAAGCAGGAATTGATCTGCATTCATACTGTGTGTTACTGTAGGTGGCAGGCAGTTCAGCTTGATGTTAACAGTTGATGTTAATTGATGTTAATATGAAGTCCAGGTAGTTGGAGGCTCAGGTGGACTTGTAGGAAATTCCAGTCCTGAACTATTGAGCAACTGCAGCCAAGTCAAGTCCTCAGAGAAACAGCTGTCAACATCAGTCGAGGCCAGAACCGTCTTCATGGTAGAGTGAAACCGTCCCCAGACACCGGACGCATCCCAAAGAGACACAATGGCCTCCATGTGACGATATCTCCAACCAGAAGCAGAGCACCAGGATGGATCAGACAGGTCCGGAGGGTAGAGGGAGTCTGGATCACTGGCAGCTCAGGAACGACATGTATGGCTCGACAGAGAGAGGGAAAGAGAGAGAGGGGGAGAGAGAACAGGAGAGGGGAGAGCAGAAGAGGAGAGATAACAGTTAGGTACTGTATGGTCACAGTCACATAATGTATAATGTGAATGTATATTTAGTGTAGAGTGCAAGCGGGGACTCCGGCAGGACTAAGTATAACAGCATAACTAAAAGGGAGAGCCAGAAGGAAACAAACATGAGGGCTCCCTGAGATGTAAAGCAAACAATCACCTCACCGTCAACAAACCTGAGTGATCAATGAGAGTGGGGAAGACAGCATCTAAGCATACCAGTTTAGATGCTGATACCACACACCATAATACTCTACGTCCATGAGTCCCCCAGAACTGCTCCTTTCGCCAAGATAAATCTATTTATAAAAATGCTTAGCTAAATAAATAGGTTTTTAGCCTAGACTAAAACACTGAGACTATTTGGAAGGCTATTTCATAATTTTGGAGCTTTGTAAGAAAAAGCTCTGCCCTCTGCTGTACTGACAAGCAGCCTGCATCCTTTGATCGAAGTAGGCGTGGCGGATTGTAAGACACTAACTGTTCGCTCAGATACTGCGGCGCGAGACCATTTAATGCTTTATATGTCAAAAGTAGTATTTTAAAATCAATGCGGAATTTAACAGGGAGCCAATGAAGTGAAGAAAAGATAGGGGTGATGTGCTCGTATCTTCTGGTTCTAGTGAGGACTGTCGCTGCTGCATTTTGAACTAACTGAACCTTGTTTATGCACCTAGTTGAACAACCAGACAGTAAGGCATTACAATAGTCCAACCAAGAGGTGATAAAAGCATGAACTAGTTTTTCTGTATCGTTTAGTGACAACTTGGTCTTTCACTTTTTGATATATTTCACACTCATCTTAAAATAGATTCATATCGTACAAACAATCCTCCACAGTGACAGGTGCTTATAGATGCCAGTTTAAATAATAACTACTCATTTTAAAAAATGATCATGTTATATATTACAAAAGCAGCATTACTGCAGCAGGAATGTTTTACTCTATTCCACTGTTGTGTTTTAATATATAAAAAAATAATTTTGCACTCAAGTATTAATTGTAACTACCTGGAAACTAACTGAAAACTGGAACATATCTAGGATCAATGAGGAATTATATGTAGAGGTTTAACCCAGTTATTAAACTTATCTTATCTTAAACTTGCCTCATTTTCTAGTGCTCTGTCAATACAGAAAACAGAAATGGACTCAATCCAGTACTGTAGGCTGTTGTGACGGTTAACCCCTAGAGGGCGCCTAGCGCCCGTTTTTCGTTTCGTTTTGTAGTTTGTTTGTGTTTTGTGTTTTACTTCAGTTCCCAGAGTGCACCTCGGTCAGGTGACGTAGAAGCTGACCTGAACCGAGGTAAGCCAATTATTAGTTGATTTGTTTGTGTTTAAATAGCCTGACTGAACAGCAGTCAGGCGTCTAGCTTTTGTTGTGGTTAAGTTGAGTTTGTGCTTGGTGTTTTTGTTTCCTTTTTTATGTTAATAAAAGAAACAAACGAACCTTCAGCTCGCCTCCTCTGCATTCATGCCACGAACACGCACCAGACGCAGACACAGTAGGAAACGTGACAGAAAGCTAGACCGACCAAGTGGCATGGCGGAGGTTCCCCCCGGGACGAGTTTCGGGGGCGTGATCACCATCTCCAGCGAGCTGGCGGAATGGCTAGCGGACAGCGAGGACGAGATGTACCACAGCTGGGAGTACAGCTTATTGGTGGAGCAGGAGAGTTTGCTGGAGGACAGCGAGGAGCACGGCGAAGCAAGGTTCGAGCAGAGCGGGGAGAACTGCGGGTACGCCGAGGAGGCGGAAAGGCAGGAGGAGAAAGCAGTCAAGGGGGAGACGAAGGAGTTCTACAGGCAGTGGGCAGAACGCAGTGAGGAGTGCATTCGAGACCTGCGCGAGCAGGTGCTGCAGCTCCAACTGCAGTACGTCCAGGTTTGGGAGAACCAGCCTGTAGTCCCGGAAGCGATCGCCCTCCCGGATCTGGACGATGCACTCCTCCCTCGGTCACTGCCTGAACCCAGCGCGGACGCGTTTCCCCCATCCCCGCCGCCGGAGCTAAGCACAGCGGATTGTGCACCGCTGCAACACGGCAGCGTGGGGGGCTTCTACTGGCAGTGGGCAGAGTTCAACCGGGAGTGCATTCTGGACCTGCGTGAGCAGGTGCTGCAGCTCCAACTGCAGCTCGTCCAGGTTCGGGAGAACCAGGCCGTGATCCCGGAAGCGATTCCTCTCCTGGATCTGGACGATGCACTCCCACTCCTGCCACTGCCTAAAACCCTCGCGGAGGAAGATGTGCACGAGCGATGCAGCACGAGCGCCGTGCACGCGCCAACGCTGCAGTCGAGCGCCGTGCACGCTCCAACGCTGCAGTCGAGCGCCGTGCACGCTCCAACGCTGCAGTCGAGCGCCGTGCACGCTCTAACGCTGCAGTCGAGCGCCGTGCACGCTCCAACGCTGCAGTCGAGCGCCGTGCACGCTCCAACGCAGCAGTCGAGCGCCGTGCACGCTCCAACGCTGCAGTCGAGTGCCGTGCACGCTCCAACGCTGCAGTCGAGCGCGGTGCACGCTCCAACACTGCTGTTGAGCTCTGCACAAGCTCCAACGTTGTCGTCGAGCGCAGTGCACGCTCCAACGCCGCTGTTGAGCTCTGCACAAGCTCCTACGCAGTCGCCGAGCTCTGCACAAGCTCCAACGTTGTCGTCGAGCGCGGTGCACGCTCCAACACTGCTGTTGAGCTCTGCACAAGCTCCAACGTTGTCGTCGAGCGCCGTGCACGCTCCAACACTGCTGTTGAGCTCTGCACAAGCTCCAACGTTGTCGTCGAGCGCCGTGCACGCTCCAACGCTGCAGTCGAGCGCCGTGCACGCTCCAACGCAGCAGTCGAGCGCCGTGCACGCTCCAACGCAGCAGTCGAGCGCCGTGCACGCTCCAACGCAGCAGTCGAGCGCCGTGCACGCTCCAACGCAGCAGTCGAGCGCCGTGCACGCTCCAACGCCGCAGTCGAGCGCCGTGCACGCTCCCACGCCGCAGTCGAGCGCCGTGCACGCTCCCACGCCGCAGTCGAGCGCACTGCACGCTCCCACGCCGCAGTCGAGCGCACTGCACGCTCCCACGCCGCAGTCGAGCGCACTGCACGCTCCCACGCCGCAGTCGAGCGCACTGCACGCTCCCACGCCGCAGTCGAGCGCACTGCACGCTCCCACGCCGCAGTCGAGCGCACTGCACGCTCCCACGCCGCAGTCGAACGCACTGCACGCTCCCACGCCGCAGTCGAGCGCACTGCACGCTCCCACGCCGCAGTCGAGCGCACTGCACGCTCCCACGCCGCAGTCGAACGCACTGCACGCTCCCACGCCGCAGTCGAGCGCACTGCACGCTCCCACGCCGCAGTCGAGCGCACTGCACGCTCCCACGCCGCAGTCGAGCGCAGTGCACGCTCCAACGTCGTCGAGCGCAGTGCACGCTCCAACGTCGTCGAGCGCAGTGCACGCTCCAACGTCGTCGAGCGCAGTGCACGCTCCAACGTCGTCGAGCGCAGTGCACGCTCCAACGTCGTCGAGCGCAGTGCACGCTCCAACGTCGTCGAGCGTAGTGCAAGCTCCAACGTTGTCAACGAGCGCAGTGCACGCTCCAACACTGCCGTTGAGCTCTGCACAAGCTCCAACGTTGTCGTCGAGCGCGGTGCACGCTCCAACACTGCTGTTGAGCTCTGCACAAGCACCAACGTTGTCGTCGAGCGCGGTGCACGCTCCAACACTGCCGTTGAGCTCTGCACAAGCTCCAACGTTGTCGTCGAGCGCGGTGCACGCGCCAACACTGCCGTTGAGCTCTGCACAAGCTCCAACGTTGTCGTCGAGCGCAGTGCACGCTCCAACGTCGTCGAGCGTAGTGCAAGCTCCAACGTTGTCGTCGAGCGCAGTGCACGCTCCAACACTGCTGTTGAGCTCTGCACAAGCTCCAACGTTGTCGTCGAGCGCAGTGCACGCTCCAACGTCGTCGAGCGTAGTGCAAGCTCCAACGTTGTCGACGAGCGCAGTGCACGCTCCAAAACCGCTGTTGAGCTCTGCACAAGCTCCAACGTTGTCGTCGAGCGCGGTGCACGCTCCAACACTGCTGTTGAGCTCTGCACAAGCTCCAACGTTGTCGTCGAGCGCGGTGCACGCTCCAACACTGCTGTTGAGCTCTGCACAAGCTCCAACGTTGTCGTCGAGCGCGGTGCACGCTCCAACGCCGCTGTTGAGCTCTGCACAAGCTCCAACGCCGTTGTCGAGCGCCGTGCACGCTCCAACGCCGTCGTCGAGCGCCGTGCACGCTCCAAAGCCGCAGTCGAGCGCAGTGCATGCTCCAACGTTGACGTCGGGCGCAGTGCACGCGTCAACACTGCTGTTGAGCCCTGCGCAAGCTCCAACGTTGTCGTCGAGCGCGGTGCACGCTCCAACACTGCCGTTGAGCTCTGCACCAGCTCCAACGTTGTCGTCGAGCGCAGTGCACGCTCCAACATTACCGTTGAGCTCTGCACCAGCTCCAACGTTGTCGTCGAGCGCAGTGCACGCTCCAACGTCGTCGAGCGCAGTGCATGCTCCAACGTCGTCGAGCGCAGTGCACGCTCCAACGTTGTCGTCGAGTGCAGTGCACGCTCCAACGTCGTCGAGCGTAGTGCAAGCTCCAACGTTGTCGACGAGCGCAGTGCACGCTCCAAAACCGCTGGTGAGCTCCGCGCAAGCTCCAACGTCGTCATCGAGCGCAGTGCACGCTCCAACGCCGCTGTTGAGCTCTGCACAAGCTCCAACGTTGTCGTCGAGCGCAGGGCACGCTCCAACACTGCTGTTGAGCTCTGCACAAGCTCCAACGTTGTCATCGAGCGCGGTGCACGCTTCAACACTGCTGTTGAGCTCTGCACAAGCTCCAACGTTGTCGTCGAGCGCGGTGCACGCTCCAACACTACTGTTGAGCTCTGCACCAGCTCCAACGTTGTCGTCGAGCGCAGTGCACGCTCCAACACTGCCGTTGAGCTCTGCACAAGCTCCAACGTTGTCGTCGAGCGCGGTGCACGCCCCAACACTACCGTTGAGCTCTGCACAAGCTCCAACGTTGTCGTCGAGCGCAGTGCACGCCCTAACACTGCTGTTGAGTTCTGCACAAGCTCCAACGTTGTCGTCGAGCGCAGTGACAGTTCCAACACAGTCGTCGAGCTCTGCACAAGCTCCAACGTCGTCGTCGAGCGCAGTTCCCGCTCCGACGCCGTCGTCGGGCGCAGTGACAGCTCCAGCGCAGTCGTCGAGCTCGGCACCAGCTCCTACGCAGTCGTCGAGCTCTGCACAAGCTCCAACCTCGTCGTCGAGCTCTACACAAGC
Organism: Channallabes apus; assembly: GCA_030522415.1. Taxonomy (NCBI): domain Eukaryota; kingdom Metazoa; phylum Chordata; class Actinopteri; order Siluriformes; family Clariidae; genus Channallabes; species Channallabes apus. The sequence goes on from CM060113.1 coordinate 33,691,407, forward strand.
GCTAACGTCGTCATCGAGCTCTGCGCAAGCTCCAACCTCGTCGTCGAGCGCTGCACAAGCACTAACTTCATCGTCGAGCCCTGCACAAGCTCCAACGCCGCCGTCGAGCGCCGTGCACGCTCCAACGCCGCCGTCGAGCGCCGAGCACGCTCCAACGCCGCCGTCGAGCGCCGAGCACGCTCCAACGCCGCCGTCGAGCGCCGAGCACGCTCCAACGCCGCCGTCGAGCGCCGAGCACGCTCCAACGCCGCCGTCGAGCGCCGAGTACGCTCCAACGCCGCCGTCGAGCGCCGAGTACGCTCCAACGCCGCCGTCGAGCGCCGAGTACGCTCCAACGCCGCCGTCGAGCGCCGAGTACGCTCCAACGCCGCCGTCGAGCGCCGAGTACGCTCCAACGCCGCCGTCGAGCGCCGAGTACGCTCCAACGCCGCCGTCGAGCGCCGAGTACGCTCCAACGCTGCCGTCGAGCTCAGCACAAGCACCAACGCTGCCGTCGAGCTCAGCGCATACTCCAACGCCGTCGTCGAGCGCAGTGCACGCTTCAACGCCATCGTCGAGCACAGTGACAGCTCTGCAATGGCAGAGCACGTCTCCAGCCCAGCCTCTGCCAAGCACGTCTCCAGCCCTGTCACCCAGCCCCCTGGTCAGGGAAGATAAGGTAGAACATTGGGGTGGGTGTCCAGGACCTCCGGTGATGCTCCGGAGGAGCATTTTTTGGGGGGGGATACTGTGACGGTTAACCCCTAGAGGGCGCCTAGCGCCCGTTTTTCGTTTCGTTTTGTAGTTTGTTTGTGTTTTGTGTTTTACTTCAGTTCCCAGAGTGCACCTCGGTCAGGTGACGTAGAAGCTCACCTGAACCGAGGTAAGCCAATTATTAGTTGATTTGTTTGTGTTTAAATAGCCTGACTGAACAGCAGTCAGGCGTCTAGCTTTTGTTGTGGTTAAGTTGAGTTTGTGCTTGGTGTTTTTGTTTCCTTTTTTATGTTAATAAAAGAAACAAACGAACCGTCAGCTCGCCTCCTCTGCATTCATGCCACGAACACGCACCAGACGCAGACACAGTAGGAAACGTGACAGCTGTAACATTATATTTATATTGTAATATATTTATTTGTGTTTTTCATTTATTAGATTAATTAGACTCATTTAAGATTTACCTTACCCAACATCAAAGATGACCCCCTGATTGTTGCTAATCCTGTCTAATTAATGCACCAACAGGATTTTATTAGCACCGAAGAGTAAACAAATAAATCTGAATCACAAGACCTTGCACTGGTTTCATGAATCTTTTATGGTAGTTTTCAGCATGATGGTGAAAACTATGAATTTTGTTTAAACATCAGTTAGTGGTAAACCTGTTTGTGGTATGGTGGTATAATGGGCACAATCTGGCTTCTACCATATCCATCTACCTTCAAACCATTGAGGTACAGTACCAGTTTAAAGTTTGGACACAAGTTTGGATTTATTTTCTACATTCTAGAACAGATTTAAAATAACAAATCAGAAAATGTTGGGGCAGTATGGAAAATGCAAATAAAAAAAGAAAGTAGTGATTTCTAAATTTACTTTGAGTTGTATTTCATTGCAGACAATACAACAGCACATTATTTAATGTGTTCCTCACATATATATATATATATATATATTTATTATTTTTTTTATTTATTTATTTATTTTTTAATAAACACGTATTCCAATTTTGGTATCAAAAAAAAGTTGGAACAGTAAAGCATTTACCACTTTGTAATGTTGCCATTTCTTTCCAAAACACTTAATAGATGTATACAGACTGAAGAAAATCACGAAGTGATGAAGTGTTTCAGGTGTAATTTTGTCCCATTCTTCCTGCAAACAAGTCTTAAGGTGGGCAACAGTACTGGGTCTTTGTTGTCGCATTTTGCGATTCAAAATGTGCCACACATTCTCTATTGGAGATGGGTCGGGACTGCAGGCAGGCCAGTCAAGCACCTGTATCCTCTTCCTCCGCAACCAGGACTTTGTAATGTGTGCAGAATGTGGTTTTGCATCGTCTTGTTGAAATATGCATGGGTGTCTCTGGAAAAGATGTCTTCTTGAAGGCAGCATATTGTGCTCCAAAATCTCTTTTCAGCACTAATGGTGCCATCACAGAACTGCAAGTTACTTTTGCCAAGGGCAATGACACAACCCCATACCATGACAGACCCTGGCTTTTGGACTTGTTGCTGGTAACAGTCTGGATGATCGTTTTCTTCTTTGGTCCGGAGCACACTGCGTCCATTTCTCCCCAAAAAATACCTGAAATTCTGATTCATCTGACCACAGTACACGTTTCCACTGTGTGATGGTCCATCAAAGATGCCTCTGACGGTGCTTCTGGACATTGGCTTCCTTTTGGCACAGAATAGTTTTAACTGGCATTTGTGGATGTAACTACGTATTGTGGTACTTGACGAAGGTTTGCCAAAGTTGTCCTGAGCCCATGTGGTAATATCGCTTATAGATGAATGATGATTCTTCATGCAGTGCCACCTGAGGGATCGGAGATCACAGTTGTTCAGCTTAGGCATGTGACCTTGTCCTTTACTGAAATTCCTCCAGATTCCTTGAATCTTTTAATTCTGTTATGCATTGTTGAAGGTGAGGTATCCAAATGGTTTCCTGTCTTTCTTTGAGGAACATTGTTTTTAAACATTTCAATAATTTGGTCACGTATTTGTTGGCAAACTAACAATCCTCAGCACATCTTTGCTCCTAAAGAACTAGACCTTTCTTGGATGCGGATTTTGTACCAAATTATAATTACAATCACCTGTTGACATCACCTGTTTGAAATCACATCATTATTTATCCAATTTACCTGATTATAGCCCTAAATTGCTCCTGCCCCAACCATTTTTGGAATGTGTTGCAGGTCTGAATGACAGGAAAGGATGTATATTTAAATGAAGTTGACGAGACAAAACATGAAATATTTTGTGTTCATATTTTCTGCAATGGAATACAACTCAAAGTAAAATTAGAAATTTACTACTTTCTTTTTTATTTGCGTTTTTCCATACTGTACCACCTTTTTCTGATTTGGGGTTGTAAATTAATAGGTAATTAAGCAACAATATTAATTGGTTATTTCAAAACACAAAGGTCAGTTGTTCTAGAATAATTTTGAAATGGTCCAGCGATAATTTCAGAAAATAATAGGGAGGTTTTCATGTAGGTTATAATTCAGTTAGACCTCTCATAAGCCATGAGCTACTGTATAGCTACATATTGTAAAGTAAATGTTTTTAATATAAATATTGAACATGTGGATTAAGGACCAACCAGGACAGGGCTTTTGATAATGGAAATGTAAACCTAAATGTTTTATTAAAATATTTTAATATTTCAGTGAAGACCCTTCCATACTTGTTTCTTTGGGACCATGTACACGTATTCAACACTATATAATCCTGTGGCCTATTGATCACCCAGTCGATGAAAGGATTTCCCAGGTCATTTCATTGCAATTTTATTTGTTTGTTTAAAAAATATTCATTCTACAAGCCCAGAATAATGTAATCCTTTAATGCTTACAATATCTTCAGCTATAAAGTTATAATAATATTGCTCATACAACAGTTTCAGTCATACAAAAATAACAATGCAGAATGGACTGTGAGAAGGTACAATTCCGTTATGCTGATCATTTATAGATAAAAACATTTTCTCTGCTCTCTGAAAATCAGACATATTACTTACAAGGAATCACACATGTGTCTATCATCGTCTATACCTCCTGATCCGCGACAGGATCGTGGGGCCTCTGGAGCCCATCGCAGGAGACTTAGGGCACAAGGTGGGGTACACACTTAATGGGGTGCCAATTCATTGTAGAGGACACACACACACACACACACGATTACATGCTCATTCACACCCTACAGGCAATTTGGTAACATCTAATTAGCCTAATCTTTGGACTGTAGGAGGAAACCAGCGTACCGGGTAACCGACCAAGCATGCAACATGCAAACTCCATACACACAGACCAAGCAGGAATCAAATCTCCGTTTCTTTTCACCCTCTACATCCGACTTTAGATATAACTCAGAGTCATGCCACCTGCAGAAGTTCTCTGACGACTCTGTGGTTGTTGGGTGTATAGAGGAGGGTGACACCTCGGAGTACCAGTCTGTTGTGGATGACTTCGTTTCCTGGTGTGAGCGTAATCACCTACAACTCAACATCAGGAAAACAAAGGAGATGGTGGTAGACTTTAGGAGAAGCAAGACCCCTGTGACTCCTATATCTGTCAAGGGGGAGATAGTGGACATTGTCTCCGATTACAAATATCTGGGAGTTTATCTGGACAACAAACTTGACTGGTCACTCAACACAACGGCACTCTACAAGAAAGGTCAGAGTCGATTGTACTTTCTTCGAAGGCTCAGGTCTTTTAACGTCTGTAATACCATTCTACGGATGTTTTATGAGAGCGTTGTGGCGAGCGTCATTTTTTACTCTGTGGTCTGTTGGGGTGGTAACATTAAGGTGTCTGATAGGAACAAACTGGACAAGTCAATTAAAAAGGCCGGATCTGTGCTAGGCATGGAGCTTGACGTAGGATGTAGTAGCAAAAAGGAGGATTCTGTCCAAAGTAGAATCCATTGTGAACAATCCTTCTCACCCGCTATACAGTGTTTTGGCTGAACAGAGGAGCAGTTTCAGCCAGAGACTGATTACTATCAAGTGTTCCACCGAGCGTCACAGGAGATCCTTTCTCCCAACGGCCATAAAACTTTACAACTCTTCTCTGTAACTCATACACACATGTATGTGTCACTGACTGGTATACAACAGGACACTAATACTTACCCATTTTTTTTTTTTTTGGTATTATTATTATTTATTACCTTTATTACCTTCCTTAGTTAACAACTGTGAGCACCTGTAACCGAGCATAAGCAATTTCCCTTTGGGATTAATAAAGTTCTTTAAATCTTGAATCTTGAATCTTGAAACCCCGGACCCTGGAGGTGCAAGTCGACAGTGCTAACCACTAAGTCATAAGTAAAGGCCTAACCTTTACATATTTATTGAATTTTTTCCAGTCACAAATGTGATTTTATAATAAATCTTCATTAAATACAGTTTCCTTCATTAAATTCCTTGATATGGTCATAATATAATAAGGAACATAGCTGCCTTTACTCTATCCCCTCTACTGTAAGTGCAACATTACTCACTAAAGCCAAATTTGAAGTGCAAACAAAAGTACATTTTCAGCTAAGCATTTGGTTTTTCAAAGATGACCGAAATGCAATTTTTCAGTGACACACATTTCAGAACTGACACATTTACTTTAACAGACTTGAGTGTTTAAACCTTTGCATGTTGCACAGGAAAGGCACAGACAGCATGAGGCATCACCTTAGCACAAAGAAGTGATCTCAACTCCCACACGGTTTAATAATGAATTAAAAACTCTGCTCTTTAATTACTTGAAGCCGCTTACCATGCATCATTCTGTCTTGTAAAAGCATCTACTGCATGTCTTGATACACCATGATGGTTCACGTGAAAGCTTTTAACAGCTGTGCCTGGCAATCAAGTATGTCATTCAGGAGTACATTTATTCTACTTTACATCAAGTGTGACTCATACATTTGTACAGAAAAGATTATATTTGTGTAAATAAGTTACAACATCCTTCTTCTTTCTTCTAGTCATAAATAAAACTGAGACTCATACATGAGAAGTACTTTTCTGATGGATGCTGATGGACTAAACAGTTTGGTGTTCCTATTAACTTTCAATGTATGAGGGGGGTACAAGAGGGGTCAAAAATTATCCGCACTCTGGCTGTAGAGTTTATTTTAATAAACTTTTAGAAAATCCAAATACATAATCTTTTACATAATCACCTTGCTTTCAAAATACTGTGTCCATCTGACAAGTTTTCATATTCTCTCACAAAAAATATTTTAGGGTGATCTACAAGCCATGAATGCACCACTGTTTTCATTTCTTCATCAGACGTGAATCTTCCTCCATATAAGGCCGCTTTCGGGGGACCAAGTAGTTGAAAGTCTGATGAAGCAAAATCGGGGCTATAGAGACGATGCTTAAACACCTCAAAATGAGTGTCAACTGTGCGGGCAGAAGTGTGTGGACGGGTATAGTCATGCAAAATCCAACGCCCTTGGATAGCAGTCCTCTGTGTTTTATCCAAAATTTGGGCTTTAGCTCTTCAATAACCATCTCACACTTTTAACATTTTCTTAGTTGGCAATTGAGAATGGTTCTGGTCCATACTCTGCTGTTTACTCTCAGGCTCGTAGTGAAGAATCCATGTCTTGTCACCAGTAATGATTCTCTTTAAGAAACTTTTATCTTGGTTAGAGTATCGGTCCAAGTTCTGTTCTATATCTGTTCGCAGATATAGAAACATTTCTGTTAAGGAATTGGTTCGGCACCAGGTACACCTTCAGACCACCAAAGAAAAAAAAAACGGTCACTGCACGCTGCTCTTCTTTCTGGCAAATCACAAGTGGGGCATCCATTGTTGTTCACACTGGAATGACAAATTTACTGATGTAGCACGTTCACACCAGTGACTTGGTAGACAGTATCCTTAAACAAAAATAACTGAGAAGAATGCAGCCAACAGAAGTTTTAATATAACCGGGGTGCAGATAATTATCGACTTACCCGTGTAACTGTAAAAGTCCTGAAGAGTCAATTTTTAGTAGCCTCAAAAGGTTACAAAAGTAAGAAAATTTGAATATGCTCACTGTGTTTTGAAGTGGAAAAAAGTCATAAGTCAAATTAATGCTACAACGTACATACTCAGTTCAATATAATTAGCTGCAACCATGATTAAGTATGAAGTGGTTTTCCTTGGCTCGTATTATAAGATTTGATTTGAACTGTTTGCAATCACTTTAGCATCAATCATCATCTTGAAAACTCTGTTCTAATGAGATTTTAAAGATGCAGAGAGAATGATATTGATTTATTTTGTGGTAAAGTATTAAAAGATTATAAATTAGCAGACATCAGTAATGAACAGAAATTCACATATATTCATATTAAATATGTATAATCAGACACTGAAATTGTTTTTGAAACTAGTGGATGGAGGCTGTTTTCAATATGTGCTAAACAGAGTTTGAAAAGCCCCAGATCTGCACTTTTGTCTGTACTTTAGAATGGACCTATGCACAAGTCATACACACACTCAAATAACAATATAAATCATAGTCACCATTATGTTGTATGGCTACACAAAGGTAGGTTGTGTGAAATCATCACTGATTATATTCTGGATGATGCTCTAAAAGGAACTGTGCAACAATTTAAATCAGGTGATATACTGGTGGGTCTTAATGAAAATTTTCTAATAGAAACACTCATTAGGCTTATCTTTAACAAATACATTTGTCAGACAGAAGCACTGAGATAGTTTGGTTAGATGGTTTAAAGGGGATAGAAAAGACAGATTAATCAACATTCGAATCAAGCTGATTTAAAAAAAAATGTTTAACTAACAATACATACAAAACCCACAATGCATTATAAAATGTTATAAATATATAAGGCATGACATCATTGAAGCCCTATTGTATGGTGCTCCTCAATTATTTTTAGAAAAATAGACTGAGCATTTCAATTTCATGCTCCTATATACTACTGGCAAAAATTAGTTACACCTGCCATCTTACCTTTTCTTATAGTAGCTTTTAGTTGCACGGGACAAGATGCTTAATCCATCTATTTAAAGTTACAGTACAGACATCCAACATAAAAATCTCTCAGTGCATTGGTTTTCAAAGCAGGACCGGCAAAGCATATTCATGAGGGTTGCTGTTTTTTTTTTTTGCAGTGGTATATAAATGGCATGGCTGAAAATTTGTGGGCACCTGACCATCAATCTCACACAGCTGTGGTCAGATGTTTACATACACACATCACAAACAGGAATAACATGACCATACTGGACTTTCAATAATTTCCTTAAACTTAAGATTTCTTTTATGTTGGGATTTGTGACATGCAGGGTCAAAAACATTCATACAGCTACTTAGATTATGTATTTGAAAGATCACTAATGTGTTTTAATTTGCCAAACCCAAGACCTCTTGCGTTTACAAATGAAATTTCCTGTTAGTGGTCATGGTTGACCACAGCTGATACTTCCTCTGTGCCAACATTAAAGAGTTTCTTTGACAGTGCTTACTGGACCCATCAGTTAGAACAACTATACACAAGTACAAATTATTGGGAGGTTGAGGCACTTTGCCGAGGTCTGACAGAAGACCCAAACTGTCATCCTCAGCAAAGAGCAAATTAGTCAGATGGCTATAAAGAACCCAGGAACCACCAAAGCACAGGCCTGCCATGAACTGGAAGCTAATGAAAACACTGTCACTGTTCACATATTATGTTCTTTACAGCTTATGCATTTTATTGTTAACGGTGTCTGTTGTACAATCAGTTAATCAAGGGAAAAGGAAAACTACAACTGCAATGAGTGTATATGAGCATCTAACCACAACTGTGTGCTATTTTTTTTTATATCTTATTTCAGATACAGTTCCCCTTTAATTATATAATGATTTTTTTATTTTCTGGGTAGGTTCTCCATAAGATTATGAAGCATGGGAACATATAGTTAAATGGGGTTCAGCCATTTAGCCACAAAAGCTTTAGAGGGGCAAGCACTGATATCAGATGAGGAGGCCTGGGGTGTTTGTCAGTGTTCCAGTTCATCCTAAATTTGTTTAGCTGGGTTGAGGTCAGGCCTCAGCAGAACGATGGATAGCTTCCTCTCCAACCTTAGTAAAACATGGAGGTTGTTTCATGAACTGCAGCATTATCACAATACCTTCTTAGTTATACTGAAGGAAAAACATAATGTGACGGCGTGCAGTTGTTTGCTTTTAACTTTGTGAAAAAAAATTGGGAAAGATCCACATATAGATGGTCAAGTGGTAACAACGAAGTGGTCATAGATTTTATTTGATTTAATGAATTAGTTAGCTTAATACATGGTGGTGTCAAAATGTTTTGAGATTAGTTTTGCAACATGTCAACAAATTAGAGCAAAGAGCGAAGTGAAATTCTATGCGAAACTGGGCAAATCTGCCAGAGAGATGTTTGACATGATTCTGCAAGTTTACAGTAATGCTTCCATAAGTCATTCTAGGTGTTTCAAGAGCACAAAAACACCACTGGAAATCAACAAGAGATTAGGAAGACCTTCAACAAGCTCAACCCCCAAAAAATGTCAAAAACATTCAGCAGCATGTGCATAATAATCATCTATCCACAACAATCCACAACATTGCTGCCATTGTTGGTGTGTCAAACAACTCTGCCAAGAACTCTGTCAGCATGGCATGGATGGCCCGTCCTTCATGTTAAAGATCATTATCAGTGACAAAATTGGGGTTTATGAGCACGACCCTGAGACTAAGCAACAGTCTTCACAGTGGAAGAGCCTATCATCTCCACAACCTAAAAACGTGAGGCAGTTCCGCAGCTCGACCAAGTGCATGCCATTTGTCGCATTGTGCATCGTGAATTCGTTCCCAGGGGCCAGACAGTCAATAGCGAATTTTACTGCCAGGTTTTAAGGCGTCTGTGGAAGGACATACAGGCTAGTTTATTATAGTATTAACAGAGCTTATCTCAAAACTTTTTGATACCACCTCATACAAACCATAATAACTCAAACAAGTCAGCCTATAAATAATGTCAATATGGACCATCAGTAGACGTTTCAGGAATCAACTGCTTTAATAAATAGACAAAATATTACTGTACACATTTAAATAATATTTTTGAAATAAATCAGTTCTGAGGGTGCCAGTGGAATTTATTTTATATTAAAAGAAGTCACTCAATACAAAACGTCTGAAAACTCCTGCTTAATGCTGAACTTCACCCAGCAGCCTCTCGTGTTAATTTCTCCAGAACCTCCTCTTGACTAATCGATGCTGTGACTTTAATGACTTTTTCTCTGGATTTGCTTCCCTGTAATAATAAAGTAATGCAAGAAAACAAAACAAGAAAAATGGAGTGATGAAACAGATGAAGGAATATAGATATACTGTAGATATCATACCTATTTGCCAGTTCACTGATCAGCCATAACATTACATAACATTATGACCAGCCGCTATTGACTGCTATTTGATTGAACTACATAGGCCAGCCTTCACAATACTTCACCGGTATTTCTTCCTTGGACCACTTTTGGTAAGTCCTGATCACTGCAGCCTGGGAACATCTCACAAGAGCTCCAGGTTTGAAGTTGCTCTGACCCAGCTGTCTAGGCATTACAATTTGGCCCTTCTCACAGCAGATACATTTTCAATATCTGGTAAAAATGGGCAAGCATAAGGATCTGAGTAACTTTGAAGGGACAAACTGTGATGACTGGGTCGGAGCAACTCTAAAACTGCAGCTCATATAGGTTGTTCCTGGTCTGCAGTGGTCAGGACACAAAAAAGTGATCCAAAAAAAGGTACACCGGTGATCTTGCAGCAGAGTCATGAGTTGATGAGGATTATTGATGCACATGGGACGTGAAGTCTGGCCTTTGTAGTCCGATCCAATGGAAGCGCTAGTGTAGATCAAATTGATGAAAAGATTAATGCTGGTTATGATAGAAAGGTGTCAAAACACACAGTGCATCACTGTTATGGTGGCAAAAGGGGGGACCCACTCAATATTAGGCAGGCTGATCAGTGTAGGTGTACCTTATCCAGCATTACTTCACTCTTCTTCAGCGCCAGCACTTTGCACAGATAGCGCACGAGCTCCGCGTTGGCCTCGCCGTCTGTGGGTGGTGCAGCAATAGCGACCCCTACTGCCTCCGAGCTCACATCTACACCCACAATGACAGAGGAATTGAACCAACGAGGCAGACAAAATGTGCATGAACACGATTGAAGAAACACCAACCTGTGATGGCATTTTGTCTCGCGCCAGGCTTGGCGTGCACTGCTATTGCGACTCCGCCGTCTTTAAGGGCAGAAACCGGACAGCTCGGCGTTTCTGGCAGCTTCTTTGTCTCAGTGATTTTGCTCTGATGATTTAATATTATGGTGAAAACAACAAAAACATGTAAACTATCCAAAAAAAAGATCTTTTATCCACAATGATGTAAATACTTATACATTTCCACGTCATTAAAATGAGAGATTAGATTACATATAAATAGTGAAGCCGTACCTTTTTTTCTTTCTTGGGCATCTTGTTTACAAGATAAATACCTCTTCTTTGAGACTTGATTGAGGCACACAAACTTCCCCTACAGTTACTTTCATACAGTGTAAATATCGCTATTCTCATAAAACCATGACGCAAACTCGGACAGGACATGGACCAAACTGTTGTAAAACACGCAAACTACATAACAGACCACCAGATAATACAGAAAAATGACAAAAACACAATTTAACTAGCTAGTTAGCAAAACACGTCCATCTGTAAAATGAAAGCTAACGCACTGCGCATGCGCTTAGAACGACGACGTCAACATCGCGCCATAAGTGCGCAGGCGCCTACATTTTCAGTCTAATGCATGGATTCTCAAACTGTTAAAATTGTCACATGTTAAACGCATTGTGTATGTACCATCGGGCTTAGAGTATTTCATTATTTATTTCCATGGATGATTTATGGATGCAGTGAGAGAGGACATGAAGTTAGTTTGGGTGAGGAAGAGGAAGCAGAGGACAGAGTTAGGTGGAGGCAGATGATTCGCTGTGGCGACCCCTGAAAGGCAATAGCCGAAAGACAAAAATAATTATTTATTTCCATGCACAAAAACAAGTGAAGATGACATTACTTTTCATTCATTCATTTGTTGAACTGCCTATCCCAGGGAATTCAGGGCACAAGATAAGAGGTTGATGGGGTGCTAAATTCACCCACTACAGGTAACTTGGCAACACCATTTACATTTGGCACACACTCTTATCCAGAAGAAATTAAATTTTTAGCTCATTATATTTTATCTAATTGAGGGTTAAGGGCCTTGCTCAAGAGCCCAGCAGTAGCAATTTTGTGGGGCTGGGGTTTGAACCTGGGACCATCTGATCAGTAGTCCAATACTAATCAGCTGGTAATGCATTACTTTGAAGTGTGGGGGAACACATGCAAACATGAAAAAATGTAGTAGTGAAGAGGAAGATTCTGTCCAAATTACCATCCATTTTGAACAGTCCTTCTGTTTGAACTGCTATACAGTGTTTTTAATGACCAGAGGAGCAAATTCAGCCAGAAACTGATTTACCATTAAGTGTTCCATAGAACACCACAGGAGATCTTTTCTCCCAACGGCCATAAAATTATACAACTCTTCTCTGTAACTTATACACTATGCGGATATTCACTGACAGTAACAGTAACACAATAGGACAATATTACTTACCTGTATTAATAATATAATAATTGCAATATTACATCTCAATAAAATATGTAATACAATATTATATATAATAATACAACATTACATATACATATTAGATTACAGTGCAATATTTAAAAATGCTCTTGGGTCATTTAGGGTATTCAAAAGTTTAGTGTGCAATATGGCACTTACTATTTTAAGACTCTATGCAATATGGTGCTTACTGTATATTATTTTATTCTATTTTATTCTACTTTTTTTGTAGGTATTTATTACTGTGAGCAACTGTAACCAATAATACGTAATATCACTCTGGGATTAATAAAGTTCTTTGAATCTTGAATCATGAATATGGTTCATCAATTACTAATGCTAATTGCAAATTTTTTTCAAACTTTTATATATTGGTCTCTGTACTGTCTTAAAAACTTTGTTACTATACAGTACTTGAGGTCCCTCCTATTTCTTTAACTATGTGCTCTCCTGTCCCTCCTCCAGCCTGTGGAGACGCAGTGCTTCAGACAATAAACACTTTCATTCACTCCACAAAGTCTCAGCTACAGAGTCTTCGGCATATGAGCATTAGGTGTGCTTGTTTCCAGTCTAAGCAACATTAACTATCTTTTTACATCTTTTTATGATCTTTTTAGTTGTGTGCTGCAATTTACCGGGTAATTCTGTTTAAAAAGGAGTCTAAAATCTTTCCATGTCTAGCCAAGAAGCAGATGAAAATCCTTATCTCTGGTAAGGCTTTATTTTATTATGATTATTATTATTAATGTTATTATTATTATTACTATTTCTACTTTCATGTATTTACTTTTATATATGTATAACATTTATAATTTTACTTTATTTTTTTTATTTTACTTTATAATTTTAATACTAAACCTAAGAATATTTATACATTCTTTTGTAGGAATAACTGAAACAAGGTCAAAACTTGACAAAACCCCTAAAAATATTTGTAATGAAGAAGAAGTTTTAAGTTGTGCCGAACATGAATATAGTCAAGATGCTTAGTACTTCTAAGTACTTCCATTCTTCATGACTGGACTTGCCTCTACACAGATGCTCACTTTGCAGTCCAAAATTTCATGTGTGTCAGGATGTCTATTAATATGTAGCTTATATATTTAAGCAATAAATAAATGATCAAAGAATATATATATTTAAAAAATTATATATATATATATTATATATATTTATGATTTTTTTAATTCAACAGTTACTAGTTTATATTTCATCTCTCTCTGTTAAAAAATAGCATTCGATGTATAATCGTAAATGTTGCATTACTAGTTTTCAGAGAACACCATCTCTTCGTCGCAAGTGGAGAAAACGCTATGGAGGTTTGGATGGGAATAAATTACTGGAGCCAAATAAGGAGGAAGACATGAGAGGTATAAGACCACAGTCTGCTCCATTCACATGTATAACTTGAAAGTAAATCCATGTGGCTGTATATGCTGTGATGTACTGTGGCAGTTTCTAAATGTGGATGTAGTTCCAGTTCTAAATTTACACACCATTTGCCCACATCTAAAGCCAGATGTTTGAAACCAAATCCCAATTTTAATTATTACAAAAGAAAGTCTAGTCCAAGGTCAGCAGCAGTAAAGATGTTCTGGCTGAAAGTAGAGGAATGCTGCTGTGGAGAGTGTCTCATTTAAGTCTGCTTGTGGTTTGAGTTTGGAAAAACAAAAGTGAGTGTATCAAGAAGCAAAATCAACAGCATAGCAATGTGGTGTCCCATTTTCTGTGTGAGTATAAATAAGTAAGTAAGTCACCCATTTTAGATTATATAATTGTTTCTTTTTGCCTGTTTTTATTTATTCTTATTTTCCATTAACCTGAATGAGAAGTCATAATTAATAACATGATAGAACTTTTATTTAATTGAACTTAAACAGTTCTAATCTTCTTATTGATGTCTTCACTGAGTCATCCTGTTTTCCTCAGAGATCCAGGACTCTAAATGCAGCACTAGAATTATTAAATATTTTGTGCAATCGCTTCATGAGCTGTATCTATTCTCTGATAGAGTCCTCCTTTTACTTTTTTTCCATCAGGCCATGAGGCCAAAGTTTTGGCAGTGCTGTTTAATTAAATATCTGGAATATGCCGGTCAAGCATGAATAAAGGTCATTTTATGTCATTTTAAAGTCATACATTTTTATTATTATGTTATTATTGTAAACTGGTTAAAGTAAAAATTTTAAATCAGGAAAAAGTTCCCTCATCCCCCATTTTATAGAAACAACAAGAAGCTTAAATCTCATCAGAATTGCGGTAGAATGGCACAGAGCCCTGTTCTGTAAAATTGGCTGTAATTAGACCTACAAATGAGGCATCTTTAAGAATCGATGAAAAAAGATCATACAACAAACTGGCTTCACAAAACCATGCCACTACATATTTTTCTTTGTAAAAGAAAACTTCACAATTCCAGCTGACATTTAAAATAGAAATTACAATCATAACCCACACACCAAGCGCCGGATGTTTGCAGTTTTATTATGCAATTGCCTGCAATTCAGAGGTTTTGGGAGGGAACCAACATCTCAGCCAACAATATCTAAAAACTTGTGCCCTACATTGTACAAAAGCCTAGATGCATATCCTCTCAACAAATCCTCTTTTAAGTCTCCTTGTTTTATTTTTATTTTTTTAAATAAAAGACTCTGCTTCTCTGCTTGTGGAGTAAGGTGTATCAGATCATACTTCCTCTTTTTGTTCCCCTTTTTACCTCTTTTTAGAGAATAGTGTGATGACAGATGGCTTCTCTGAAAGGAATGCCGCCCCTGTGAAGAGTGCAGAAGCTCAGGTGCCTGTCTACAAGCTCTGTCCTGCTCAGCCTGCCACTGCCACATCAACACTTACATGATCCAGATAAACCTTAAAACACAGTTACAGAGAGTACCGATCTAATATCTTTTTAAAGATTTGAGTGATACAAACAATATGAGATGATACTGCTATATTAGCACAGCCATAGGCTATATCTTCATGTACGGTTTTATAAATATGATATAAACTAGCATTGTTGGTGGCACAATATAAACCTAAAGAAGCCTGTCTGTGCAAGAAACTAAGCTGACATGTCCTGTAATAAAACCATTGCTTTAGGCGCTTTTTTGCCAGCACTATACATGTCAGCCATCATGCTACCTTGTAAAGGTAACAATTAGGTTTACCCCATGCCACACCTGGATTTATTTAGACATCAAACACATCAAAGTAAGTGTCTGGTTCTGATCTTAAAGGTTCTTTGTTTACAATATACAGATGGTGGATTTGAGGCATGATAAACACTTTAAATGTGCTAATTTGACTGTCACGGTTTTATCTAGACCAAGACTAGACTTACTTTTTAATAATAAAAAATGCTGGTAAAATCTTGTGGCATTTTTCAGAAAGGAGTAGGAGTGCCACGAAATATTATTTCCCTTTATAGCTCTGCTTTGACTGTCATGTTGATTTTAATGTTTCCAGGAGACCAATCTTGCAGAGAATGTTTCAAATCCTATTCCAAGAAAAGCTATACCATCTCAGAGGCCTGTCAACTTCGTGGCTCCAGGATCAACAGGTAAAAATCTATGAAAGCTATGAAAAAGGCTATACTAAGACATGCAGATTTATTTATTATGGGAATTTATAACAGATTAGAATTTCAGCAAACTTTGTTTGTATTAAAAATATATAAATACAGCATTATGCTATAAAAAAAATACAGCATTATGTTATTAGCAATATGCAAACTTTATTAAGTTAACAATCAGACTGCTTTAAATAATTTTATATGGTTTTTTTGGGCCCAGACTAAAATTATTATCAGATCAAATTTTATCTCTGCCACAAGAACTTGCTTTAACCCTTTGTTATCCCCTTTCCCATATGGATTATGGCATAATAGTGCCGGTCGCGGTGCGAGTGTGTGTGACAAATCCCTGGCCAAAAAGTCACCATTTCATAAGCGTCAATTATTAAGCTGCATCAAGCAAAAAAAAAAATCACCCAAGGGGATAAGAAATTAGACCTGGGTTAGGAACCTTTCAATCCATTTATCAAAACCTGTATCGATAGTGCTGAACTGTCAACTTGCTGAACTGTCAACTGTGAAAGAAATGTGGATCATGAATTTAAATCACTTTAACACTTGGTAAGGTTGCATAGTAAACATCAACAATAAAAACCATAGCTATGTGTAAATAGTGAAAGTAAGAGCATTTCCACACACACAATGTGATGAGAGTGACGCAGGATTGGGACTAAACAGCTGTGACCATAAGAAAACCACTTGTTAGTCAGACTAATCAGAAAAAAAGTTTCAGTTTCAGCTAGGGAGCATAAAGATTGGACTTTGTAGCAATGGAAAAAGGTCATGGTCTGATGAGACTAGATTGACCCTATACCTGAGCAAGGGGTGCATCAGGGTAAGAAGGGAAGCACATGAAGTGATGCACCCATCGTGCATAGTGTCCACTGTCAAGCCCCTGGAGGCAGTGTTATGGTCTGGGATTTTTTTTTTTTTGGATGGTCAGGACTAGCCTCAGCAATGTTATTTGGCAAATTAACTCTGTAACCAAAAAATTTTAATCACTAAATTACAGCTTTCCTACTGTTGCCCAGTTTTACCAGCATTTATCAACAATGGTGGCATGAACATCCCTCAGACAGAACCAGAGCGAATGCCCACTGCACAGCCTTGGCTAAGCATCAGCAGGAATGAGACCCAGCGTAGTCATTCCAAGAAAAAAGTGTGAGTCTCGTGTTTCATTCACAAAATTGTTTTAACCTTTCACACCCCCTTAAAATCTACTTATGGTAACTTTATTGCTACCGACGTGTTTTGTGACGCACATTTTGTCCCTGGCTTTCTGTAGAGCTGCTGATGTGCTATTCGACAGCTTTGCCTGTGGAGGAAGAGTCAGCACCAATAATTTCTTTGAGGTACTTGAGAAAGGCATAACCTGTCATGCCCTAAATAACACTCTAATTCAGGACATTTTACAGGCTGATTTATTTTTTTCTCAACAGACCCTGTGGTGCTCCGGCATTTTAAGAACTGACCCAAGGATTAAGGACTGCTATGCACTAATGCAAAAACTGCAGGATGCTGATGGGGCAGTGGACAGGAACACTTTCCAAAGGTCTTAAACCTCATAAAAGAGTCATAGACCTGTAATTGAATGCTTGTTAGCTGCTTATTGTACCTTGTGACACTGGCTGTACTCTTTTGTGAACATCTTGCAGGTGTGTGACAGGCTTTGTATCGCTCATTCTAAAAGCAGTGCAAGGCAGATTTGTCATTCCAGATTTCTGTATGTTTGCTGAAGAGACCCAAAAGTTGTTCATTAAATGTAAACAGCTGTCTTCTGTAGAGGTTTGTGTGTAATTTCATCTTTACTCAATTGGGCAATTTGGCATTTATTTACAGAGATTTATTTTAGAAGGCAAGATGCCTTGTTTTAAGAAAAGCCATATACAGAAAACAACATAAAATTATAGTTATAATGCTAAATAATAACCAAATACTACATAATATATAATACTATATACTGTACTGTATTAACTAAATTGTTGTTTAAAATCTATTTTAATAGTACTTAAGTTTATATTCAATTATAATCCCTTTCTTTTGCCAGGAGAAGGAAGATGGAAGCAAGGACAGTGTAAAGTGGGGGATTTCAATTTGCACAGTGGATGGCCAGAGGTTAGAAATGAAACCATTTTTAAAATATTAACATTTTGTCATATAACCAATTCAAGATTTCCACATAAAACCCCAAGCAATCTTTCATTCTCTTCTATTCACAGCAATCTACACTTAAATTGATAACTATCATATAGTTGAAATCCACTGTGTTGATGGATGAGATTTAGATTATGCTGAAATAAGATATAAATGTGATGTCTTTTGTATTGTAGGCTCTCTCTCGGGGAGTGGAATGAGCCGTGTGTTCTTGGAGAGATTGCCTGGCCCATTGTTTATGGGCTTGCCGTAGATCAGCTTGGAGTTGACCATGTCCACAGACATGTAGGTGTGGAAGAATATTCAAAATACGAGTCTCCCTTTACCCTGAGCAAACAAGGTAACTGCACCAAACCACCAGCACTGAGACATAGAAATGGGTAATAGTACATCAGCCCAGCTTAATTAATGTCCGGTATTTTTCATCATGAGTAAATAATGTATATTGACATTTACTTGAATTGCATATAGAAACCTAATCATTAGTAACACATAGGAGAACAGGACATTTTAATAGTACAGTGAAACATGTAGAACATTGATGTGGTTATTTTAATGAATTCTTAATTATTATATTAAAAATCATTCTGGATTGTAGGTGTCCCTCATACTCCACTGTCAGAGACAGGTGCTATCATATGTGCATCACTGCTGCTGCAGGTGCGGACCTGTTTAACTTATCATGTGCATTATTATATATGTGTGGCTATAATCACACACATCATACTTGTTGATTGTTTCTAAACAGTTAACATTAAGGCAAGTTACAGAGGAGGAGGAGAAATATGAGTCGGTAAACGCATTCTAATATACATATTTTACACTTTTAGATCTTTTTTTAAAATCATGCCTGTCATTTATATTAAATATAGTGAATGGTTATTCCAGTCAATTGTAAATTTCACCCTTAGGTTTTAAATATTGTACGAAGATTATGTAACAAGGAACATGCCAACTTAAATTGTACAAGGTAAGTCATCTGTCAAACAGTTTCTTTTGTTTTTGTAACATTAGAAAAAATGCTGTGTTTTATTTCATATTGCTTGTTTGGCTTCAGTTATCAAGGCTTGAGGAAGGATGTTATTCGTCTACACGCACTTTCATTTTATCTACAAGAAAAGAAGGTAAGCTTATTTTTTAATTATGGACATCAAGTTCGTAGTCAAAACAGGATAATAAATTCTAAAAATCGTGCTGCTTTAAATTTAACATTATGACCCATTATAGTGCTTTCCAGAAGCCACTGACATAAATGCTACACTTGATCTCCTTTTACAGGTACTCAGTTTAACCAGTTTTGTTTTACATTACAGCATGGTACAAGCTCTAATCTTTTACAAAGTCTGATGTTTTTATGTTTCTTAGTGTTTATCTACAGAAGTGACGTGTGAGTCTGGAGCAGCCTTGGCCGCAACCTTAGCTAATGGTGGCCTCTGCCCTATGTCAGGTGACCAGGTCCTCTCCCCCTCTGCAGTTCGGAGTACTCTGTCCATAATGCAAGTGGCAGGAATGAATGATTACTCCAGAATATTCCATTTCAAGGTGATTAAGATTTCTTGGGTGTCTTAGTGTGCATGATGTAATTGTCTATATGTTTACATTTAAATTATATGATATTAATTCATACATTAATTCACATTATGTATTTTTTTAAAAATATATTTATGTATTTTTCATCATGAGTAAATAATGTATATTGACACTTACTTGAATTGCATATAGACACCTAATCATTAGTAACACATAGGAGGACAGGACATTTTAATAGTACAGTAATAGTCTTTAATCACCCCCTCTGCTGGTGAAAGCCAAAACTTCTATATCTTCTATATCATAAAGTACTGAACTACTTTTAATGGTAGAACAAGAATCATCATCCATTTTCCAAAGATAAAGTGTGTGGCATGTGAATTATCTATATTACCCATAAACTAGGGATGGTCACAAGTCCAGATAAAATAGGAGGGTTGCGTCAGGAAGGGCATCTGGCATAAAATCTGTGCCAAGTTGTTGTGCAGATCGGATTGTTCACTGTGGCGCCCCCTCAACGGGAGCAGCCGAAAGACAAACAACAGCAACAACGATCTAGAAACTAGGGATGTTCCAAAATTAATATACAGTGGTGTGAAAAACTATTTGCCCCCTTCCTGATTTCTTATTCTTTTGCATGTTTGTCACACTTAAATGTTTCTGCTCATCAAAAACCGTTAACTATTAGTCAAAGATAACATAATTGAACACAAAATGCAGTTTTTAAATGAAGGTTTACGTTATTAAGGGAGAAAAAAAACTCCAAATCTACATGGCCCTGTGTGAAAAAGTGATTGCCCCCCTTGTTAAAAAATAACGTAACTGTGGTTTATCACACCTGAGTTCAATTTCTGTAGTCACCCCCAGGCCTGATTACTGCCACACCGTTTCAATCAAGAAATCACTTAAATAGGAGCTACCTGACACAGAGAAGTAGACCAAAAGCACCTCAAAAGCTAGACATCATGCCAAGATCCAAAGAAATTCAGGAACAAATGAGAACAAAAATAATTGAGATCTATCAGTCTGGTAAAGGTTATAAAGCCACTTCTAAAGCTTTGGGACTCCAGCGAACCACAGTGAGAGCCATTATCCACAAATGGCAAAAACATGGAACAGTGCCAAGTGGTGAACCTTCCCAGGAGTGGCCGGCCGACCAAAATTACCCCAAGAGCGCAGAGACAACTCATCCGAGAGGCCACAAAAGACCCCAGGACAACATCTAAAGAACTGCAGGCCTCACTTGCCTCAATTAAAGTCAGTGTTCACGACTCCACCATAAGAAAGAGACTGGGCAAAAACGGCCTGCATGGCAGATTTCCAAGGCGCAAACCACTTTTAAGCAAAAAGAACATTAAGGCTCGTCTCAATTTTGCTAAAAAACATCTCAATGATTGCCAAGACTTTTGGGAAAATACCTTGTGGACCAACGAGACAAGAGTTTAACTTTTTGGAAGGTGCGTGTCCCGTTACATCTGGCGTAAAAGTAACACAGCATTTCAGAAAAAGAACATCATACCAACAGTAAAATATGGTGGTGGTAGTGTGATGGTCTGGGGTTGTTTTGCTGCTTCAGGACCTGGAAGGCTTGCTGTGATAGATGGAACCATGAATTCTACTGTCTACCAAAAAA
Organism: Channallabes apus; assembly: GCA_030522415.1. Lineage (NCBI taxonomy): Eukaryota > Metazoa > Chordata > Actinopteri > Siluriformes > Clariidae > Channallabes > Channallabes apus. The sequence continues at coordinate 33,712,716 of CM060113.1, forward strand.
TCCTGAAGGAGAATGTCCGGCCATCTGTTCGTCAACTCAAGCTGACGCGATCTTGGGTGCTGCAGCAAGACAATGACCCAAAACACACCAGCAAATTCACCTCTGAATGGCTGAAGAAAAACAAAAAAAAGACTTTGGAGTGGCCTAGTCAAAGTCCTGACCTGAATCCTATTGAGATGTTGTGGCATGACCTTAAAAAGGCGGTTCATGCTAGAAAACCCTCAAATAAAGCTGAATTACAACAATTCTGCAAAGATGAGTGGGCCAAAATTCCTCCAGAGCGCTGTAAAAGACTCGTTGCAAGTTATCGCAAATGCTTGATTGCAGTTATTGCTGCTAAGGGTGGTCCAACCAGTTATTAGGTCCAGGGGGCAATTACTTTTTCACACAGGGCCATGTAGGTTTGGATTTTTTTTCTCCCTAAATAATAAAACCCCTCATTTAAAAACTGCATTTTGTGTTTACTTGTGTTATCTTTGACTAATAGTTAAATGTGTTTGATGATCAGAAACATTTTGTGTGACAAACATGCAAAAGAATAAGAAATCAGGAGGGGGGCAAATAGTTTTTCACACCACTGTACAATTAAGAGGTGTTTGTTTGGTTGTTTATTGAAGCTCAGAAAAGGTGACAGCATGTGGTTTAGGTGGTTTCTGTGTTTCTCATGCATATTCAGGTTCAAAAACACAAAAGAAAAAAACTCAAGATTTCTTTTTCTTGTTAGGCCACACCCATTCTGGGTTTTAATTTGATTGCAAATTGATAATTAGAGCATGCAAATACAGAGAGTGGCATTGTGTTATATCCGGGTAAAAAAAAACACTGTTTTGTTTAGTATTTTTGCGCCCCCCAAATTAAAGCGACTCATTGAGGTAACCGTTCACATTAATCAGATAGCATAATACTGTACCTCTCACATTCCCTCTCAGACATCCCTGCCTGCAAAGTCCAGCAGCTCTGGTGTTGTCTTAATAGTAGTCCCTGGCGTGCTGGGCATCACTTGCTGGTCACCAGAGTTGGATGCATATGGAAATTCGTGGAGGGCTGTGCATTTCTGTGAGGTAAGGACCTATTATCCAAATGGGGATTTAGCACATGATTGGTAGATGCAGGTGCAATGATACTCTTCTGTTCTTGTTTCAGGAGCTGGTGTCAGTTTTTCAGCTGCACAGCTTTGATATCAGGACTCCATTCAAACAGGTGCTATCCTACAGGCAGTGGAAAGTGGAGTCTGAGGTCAGCTGAACAACTTTCTAATGATTGGTTTGAGACATTCGTTAGTTTGCTGTACAGCATGGACAACCCTGCATAATTTACGATTAAATGTTTCCTTTCTCTGGTCCCACAGGGCTACCAAATCATGAATATCCTGTTGGCTGCTTATCGGGGGGACCTAAACTCATTACGAAGGTAAATTTATTATAACGTGCTGATAATGCGAAGTCTGCATGTGAGCTCTGAATCTATTTGTTTCTGTGTGTTTTTTCATTGACATTCTCATCAAGAAATGTGATTATATTAGCCCGCTTAAGTGGTGCATACCCAATTCCTTTTTGGCTCTTAAAATATCCACAAAGGAAATTAGTTTTTCTTGTGCTGTTAAAACCCTGGGATTACATCTTGCATTAGACTGAACATGCAAAACCTAGGTAAAAAGAACTTCCCTGCTTTCTGAGTGGACGACTTCTTTTATATCCAAGTGTACAACAATCAGCCATACCATTACAACAGAAAACATTATACAGTACCCAGTATTGTGTTGAATGTAGAATTTAAAGAACAATCTAGCATTATTACTATGGCAGGGAATTGTAGACTCCTTTTAAAAGTGAGTGAGGGCATGTCCTGTCTAGCTCTGATCCTAACTGTGGCTGATTTAATGGATGATCTGAATTGTCATTGGTTAACCTATAAATCAGATTATTTTTTAAAGATATATGTGTTTCCTTAAATTTATCAAAAGTTCTTTATTGTCCAAATGTCTTAACATAAAATTTAATTATGGTGTAGCTACTGTACTATAAGAGATAACAAAGTCCCCAAATGCATACCTCTTTTGGGTTATAAAACTTATAATATAGCAGTATAAAATTACTGCTTGGTCATTTTATCAGTATTTTCAAAAAGCATACATCAATTAGAAACTTTAGGATAAAAAATAGTCCTTGGTTCACTACTGATATAGCAAACATTGCATGAAAGTAAATAAAGTACTGCTTGGGCTAAAGCAAGAAAGACAGGCTCTAAGCTAGACTGGCTCCAATTTCACTAATTGAGGGATCATGTACAGCTCATGGGGAAAAAATGCTTTTTAGGTTACAAATTACCTGTATGGTAGGGCTCTTACTTCTAACTGACTTTCTGTGCAATGAAGTGGCCCTGGGCTAAATACTTGGTCCAGGTTTATTCTCTTTTTACATAAGTAATTTAGGTGTCAATGCAGATGACATGCATATATGACATAGTCATATAAAGCTATGCTGGAACTTCATAAACTACAGTCTACTTTTAACATTTACAGTCTCAGGTTATGATTTAAAGCTTGTGTTGAATGCTAATAAAACAAAATCAATGTTATTTTCAAATGCAAGGGGAAAAATTATATTGTGACAATTAAATGTTAAAGATTGATGTTTTCACAATCTACAAATACCTTGGTATTTGGGCTGATGGTTGTATTTGTTTTAAACAATGTTGAAAACCTTCTGAAAAGGCTATGAGTGAAGCTTGGATTTTCTGCTTGGATCTTGTATTTCTTTTGCAGTTAGAAACAGGCTGGTTGCAGCCATGTTCGTATCAGTTTTAGATTACAGTGATATTTTATATGAGCGCCCCAGAACACTGTCTTCATGCTTTGGACTCTATATAGCACAGTGCACTGTGATTGATTACTAACCTAAAGCCTTTAACTCACCATTGTGTTCTGTACTAAAAAGTTGCCTGGTCATCTCTGTTGATAAACCAATTAAGTCACTGGTATATTTTTATATACATTTACTTGTCTGTCCCAGTGGATGGAGTGGAATAGGAGAGAAAGCTTTGGTGTTTTCTCCAACCATTAGTTTGTCAAGAGAGATTAAATTAAGGAATCTATTGAAACATAAATGTGCAAGTATAACTTTATAATGTCCTTTATTTACCAGAATAAATGTCCAAATTAATAAGTAATGAATAAATGTACAATTTATTGGATTTGTTCAGATGATTTATTTACAAGTTCATGAAACCTTGTAGGCATCACGACACATTAAATGTAGACTTATTTTAAAAATTCTAACGCAAGTTATATTTATTATTTAACTGGTTGGATTAGACACTGCTAATGTTTTTAGACAAAGGACATTAAACTGCATAGCTATTTAGACAGAGAATTACAGCTACAATGTTGAATAACTTTCAGCAGTGGTGAGGTTTATGGACACAAAAAGAGACCACCTTACAACTATGCAAGTAGCTGTGGCTTTTCAGAAGGTGAAAATATATCATTGATTAACTTTGTTAAACATTAAAGGTTTCAGCTTCTAATAGCCAGTGCTGTTGTTGGTACTATGCCTAGAAAAAATAATAAATACAGTAAATAAGAATCGCAGAAAAACTTACAGAAATGCACTTTGTTTTTTTTGTTTTGTTTTTTTTTCCTTGGTGTTGGCAGATTAAAAATTGATAATTGACAGATTATTAAGTTACTGAAGCAAATGAAACGGCGGCATGATGCCACGACCAGTTGAGTAGTCTAGTTACTGTAAAGATAAGTCTGAATTATTATGCATAATATTGTATCATAGTGAAGTACTGTGATATTGTTCTACAATTATTGCAGTCAGATCTCTTCAAGTGTGCCAACTTTTCTGGAGTCGACACGAACATGAATATGAGTCCACTTAGCAGTTCCATAGCACATCATTTCTGATTAGAAAAAAAACTTTTAAATACTTTCATTTTCTTGACTTCATAAAAAATAAGTCTCCTGCAGTGAGTTATTTTAGTAGGCCAGTGCTTTCAAAGCTCAATGTGGTATCCACTCTTTAAATGATGCAGATGGTCCAAAACAATGACGCACATTTGCATCTAAAACAAGCATCACTCTTTGTCACTTCACACTCTAAAGAACTCTCACACCACTCAGTAATCAGGACGCATGGAATGCTAAAATGTGTCATTCCTCACCTCGGCAGGTATTTCCTCTCAGGAGCAGATGTGAATGCTGTTGACTATGATGGAAGATCTGCACTTCATGTGGCTGCCTCAGAAGGGCGTCTGGAGGTCATCAAGTTTCTGATGGAGAGCACTGGAGCCAAGTGCACACTCAAAGACAGGTAAGGTTAAGAATACAGTAAAACATATGATGCTTTATGGAACGTAATAAAATAAAATTATTATATAATAATATATACAGTTATACACATTTTCCTGATTATTTGTCATTGGACTTGTGTTGATGTTGATGTGTTGATGTTGGCAGATGGGGAAACACAGCTTTGCAGGAGGCTATAAGATGCAATCAAGGACCTGCTGTGCAGCTCCTCACAAAGTACTCAGACTACAAGGAAATGTTATGATAGTACACTAAGCCCAAAACAGATAATCAACCAACACATTCAGCTTACACTGTGCAATGACTCACAGGCCACTTCATTAGGTACACCTGTTCAGGCAAAGCATCAAAATGAGGGAGCAAGGCTAGTGACTTTGAGTGGTTATGGGTGCCAGACTGTCATAGTATTTTTAATACTGGTGATGTTTTTTACTGAGATTTTCCTGCAAAACCATCTCTGGGGTTTACGGAGAATCGTCTGAAAAAGAGAAAATATCCAGTGAGCAGCTATTTCTCTGGGTGAAAATATCTTGTTAATATCAGAGGTTAAACAGGCCAAGCCGATTTGAGCTGTTAGAACAACAGTAACCTTGCCTTGTATCAAGAGTTCAAGTTGGTGGTTCTGGTGTAATGGTGTAGTGGGAGGTATTTTCTTTGCACAAATTGACCCCTAGTACCAATGAAGCATTGCATAAATGCCCCATCCCTTTATGGTCACAGGATGACATGCCATGTTACAAAGCCAAAATAAAACATAATAAAACATTTGCAGCAATTGGGTAATGTTATCATGTCCATATGAACCAAACTCAGGAATGTAAAAAAATTAATCTTTCCAGCACCTTGTCGAATTTATGCCATGAAGAATTAAGACAGTTCTGAAGACAAAAAGACAACCACTGCACTGATTGATTGATGGACGGGAAGAACAAACGTGCTAAATTCACAAGAACGATGGAGACGGACAAAACATATGCCAGTGATGCAGACAGAGCTGAAAGTGAAATACCAACAAATTCTTATGAAGCAAACCCCTGATCATATTTAAGCGACTACTTTGATTTAAAGCACAACAAAGGCAACAGATTTCTTATGCAAGGGTGTTCCATCCGCCATCCCACCCCCGCTGTTAAAAAAATGTAACTCGGTAACTTTTACTCTGAGTAAATTTTTAATGAGCTACTTTTTACTTGAGTAGATTTTTATAAGGGTAACTTTACTTGTACTTCAGTAAAAGTTAACTGAAGTAACAGTACTTTTACTTGAGTAAAAAAATGTATTACTCTTTTCCATCACTGGTTGTAATCTATAATTAATACAATTACGCTAGAATATATGAGGCTCATTTTTTAAAATTAATTTCATAAATTCATAATTAATACATATGGTTTGGTGAGTCTACAGCAAATTGTTCTACTAGTTCTGCTTGTACTGTATCTTATTTTTTTTCTTTACATTCATGAAAACTCATCCACTAGAGCAACCTTGTTTGTTCAATAAAATGTGTTGTCTAATGTCTAATACCTCTAATCGTCTTGGAGCTTAAAGATAAAAACAAATGCCATGTATGTGAGTAATAATGCATTAGTAATACCAAAACCTGCTAATACAACTGATAGAGGAATTTTGTCCAAAATGCTAATTCCAATAACAGTGAAAAAACAGTGAATTCATTTGAGAAATAATTTGAGACCAATTGGACCTATAAAAGTCACCATTGACCTCCAATGGTCACCACTGGCCTCCACGGTTCATAGTTGGACTACAAAGGTTCTTAGAATGACAGATGGATGGACTTATATAAGCAATGTAGACAATGTAGACACTGTTAATTCAACAATCAGGGTGTCAATCAACAAAAGTGGATTTTGCTGTGTAGCAACATTTTCACTATTTGAGAGCAGTTATGTAAGGCTGGAAATGGAGGACAGTCCGTCTAGGGGATGAATTGAAAACCATCAAGAGTGAAGCTTTTAGAAGTTGCACAGTGACCAATGAAGCAGCAGCCGTTGATTCATCCCAAACTAGGAGAGATTTAGAAGGTGTTTCAGTATGAGGAAAAGAAACGTGGCTATATAATGTATAAAACACATTCCAATAAAATGTGCATTGTGCCCATCATGAACAGAAGCTATTCTGGGCATAAGCTTTACCGATCAGATTTTGGTATTGTTTCAGAGAGTAATCTGTGTAATAATGTGACATAAACTGTGCAGGTTAATAGACAGATAGACAAGCCATTGATCCTGTAACTGGTGCTACATTTTTGCAGCCAGAGACATTGCACAAGCAAAGCAGTAAATATCTAAGAATATGTGGCAGCTTGGTGGCCAGGGTTGGTACTCCAAGTTCTTTATAGGCTGATCTGTGTTTCTAAATTGCAAGTAATAAATAAATGTGTATCTGTGCTTGTGCTCTGTAATGGGTTAGCATCCCATCCAAAATGTTCCCCACTTTGTGCCTTATTTTTGTGGGATAGACCTTACACAGACCTTACGTTTGCGGGGACCCACAGGACAAGTGGTATACTAGATCCATATTTCACAACCTGGGGTCCATGCCCCCTGTCAAAGTGGCGCCAACGATCACAGCGGGTGTGTAAGCTTTTGTCTGCTCTGTGGCTGTGAGGTTGTCGTAATTAGATTTGCACATGTTAAATAAGATAATTGCAAAATTGAGTATTCATAGAAAAATATTACAAAATATCAATTTATCCTTTTTGGTGGTGGTGGTGGTGGGGTCTTAGCCACAAGTAGGGGGCTCTATGGAAAAAAGATTGAGAACCAATGGTATAGATGATGGGTAAATGGTTAAGAATTAAATAGTAAATGGTACAATAAATAACTAAAAGTAATACAATTATTTTTTAAAAACAATATGTTTTTTAGATATTCATTTATTCATTGTTGCCAAAATCATTTATCCTGTATAGTGTTGCAGGGTCTTGGAGCCTATCCCAGAAGAATTTGGGCACAAGTGTACACCCTGGACAGGGTGTCAGTACATCGCAGGGCGCACATAAACACACACACTATGGGCAATTTGAGAAAGCCATGTCTTTAAACTGTGGGATGAAACCGGAGTATCCGGAGGAAACCCACCAAGTGCGGAGAGAGCTTCACGAGCACAACCCTGAGGCAGGACGAGAATTGAACCCTCAAACCTGGAGGTGGGAGGCCACATTGCTTACAACTATGCCACCGTGCCAGCTAGTTTAGAAATATCATGCATACCAAAATCTCCAGAGGATCATGATCAATGTTTTAAAGTATTTCTAGAGATGTGGAAATAAAAGCCTTCGAGTCAAAGGCAATTCGTAATGACTGAATGAATAATAATTAGCACGCGATTTGTGCTGTAGATGTTTTAAACCAAATCTCTTGAGTGTAAGGAAGGAATAACACCAACTGACTAATATTCTAAATTAGCAATCTTTTGGTTCCACCGCGCTCTTGTTTCTCTTTCTCCACACCATGTCTAAAAGCCTGTGGACACAATACTGCACAGTAACACAATACGCATGACCATACTAATTTTGTCACGTTCCACCCTGCAGATCAGGAAACGTTGTCCAACGCACCGGATTACTGTTTAACCCTATAAAGTGGACTAACAGCTGTGTGGGATTCTGTATATACGACGTCTGTACGCGTAGCGCACGTGCCGAGTAACGTCACCTGAAAAACTGGTTCGAGCTGTTTGCGCATCTTGTCTACGTGCTTCGACGTACCCGCGCTATTTTGTTTATTTGACCAATTTCGACAAAATGAAAAAAAATCCCTGTAAGGATTCAAGTATGGACGGACAGTTTCGCTTCTAAGAAACGTCATAATGGGTGTGACCCTGGACTCTGACATTATTGTGTTCTTAAAGTAGACGCCGTGTCTTGGAGTCTATCTGATTTCGCTTTTCCTGGACTTTTTTTTTAATTGCCTTTTTGTTTTATGCACGGAAAGTCCCACGGCTAGGGCACTGATTTGATTTCACATGTTTATGTGAAGATATATCGGTCGTCTCAGTTTACCTGAATAAGAAAAAGGACGAAGCTGAAAAAAAAGCATGAAATATGTCCGTGGCGGGACTGAAGAAACAATTTCACAAGGCAAGCCAGGTAATGTGAGGGAAAGCGGTCAGTCACGTGCCTGTCGAATTGTATCGTTAATAAGTTTTTGTAAAGTTACAAACTGTACTTGGAATTGGAATGAGAAGTGAAGATCAGCTTGTGCAACTTGTCTTATTGACGGGTAGTACCTATCTGAATCGGTTCTCTTGAACAATTCATTTAAGTGAGTCGGATCAACGAGATTGCAAATACGATCTAATCGAGAGTTTAACCTTTTTTTTACTTATCTTTTTTTCGTTACTACATTAATTAATGAATAATATATTTTTAATGGTGGTTTGTACTGTCGTCTTGCAACCCCAGGGTCTAGGTTCGATTCCCGCCTCAGGTCTATTTGCATGCAGTTTGCATGTTTTTCCTCCCATAGTCCAATGCCGGTTAGTTCAACTGGCGTTCCCTTATTGCGCATAGTGTGTAAATGTGTGTGCCCTGTGTGTGATGGATTGGCACCCTATCAAGGGTTCTTCTGGGATAGGATCACAGGAGTTCCTATGTCCCTTGGGATAGGCTCCAGTTCCCCCATGACCTTGTATACAGGATAAAGTGGTATGATCATGAGTTGAGTAAGTGAGATTTTTTTTTAGTTTATTACATATCAAAAATAAAATGGCAAAAAAAAGACAAAGTAAAAATATCTTGACCGTGAATGTATTTCGTTACTGAATCGGCCACCTAGTGCTTAAATGTGTGGTGAATCAAATAACTCAAATCTAATATGATTCGGTTGAGTTAAAAAGATTTGTTTGAAGAAACAGAATCAGTGAAGTGAATCGTAAAGTAATCAAGCCAATGCACACACCTCAATCGCTTTGTTTACTCAAAGAACTGCATGAATTACTGCAGTGCTACTTGGGAAATATTTAGAGGTGACTTTACAAACATAAAACTAAACATAGTAAGTGGAAGGTACTGTATATGCAGAGCATTGCATCTTTGAGATAAAAAGACAACGATGTTTGTCTCCCTCTCTACTTTTTTTGGGAAATAAAATATTATATATCACTTGTGAACATACTTCACTGAGCCAGGAAGTTCCTTGTTCTTCAGCTAGTAGGGTACATGTCAGAGTATAGTTTTTATAGTTTGTATTATTTCATATAATAATAATCACATTCGAACATAATTCACACATTGCATTCAAATTGTTCTGCAGCAAAGTTTATATATTATATCTTATTATATATCATTTATATATATTCATATTTTATATCACTTTTCTGTTCTGCTTTTCATTTAGTAAACTTTGCTGCCCAAATATGCAAACCTCATTTTCTTTCTCTTCCCGAAAATAAAGACAGAACAGTTCCTTCTTTGAGAAAAGATACAAAGGTTTTATTACTGATAAACCTTCTTAACATCCTTAACAGCTTAGGACATTATTGCACCATATGAACTTTGTCTTATTTGAGCACACTTGTAGTCACAAAATAGACCATATTGTAACATTATATAAATATTTGATCTCATTAATATTACAAAATATGTAGCCCACAACAATGTCATTGTAGGGAACTATCAAAGGTTTACCTTAAACTCCTAATGACTGTTAGTGTTTTTTTTTTCTTGTTGTTAGGTTGGAATGACATGGTGCAAGAAATTATCATAACGCATAATGCATTATCATTGCATGAAACTGCAATGCACTTGAAAATGTTTGTTCATGCGTAAACCACATTATTCTTACCATAAACTTCACAATTTCAAACCTCATGTACAACAAATTTTTATATGCTTTTGTCATCACTGGTTACTTACAGTATGTATCCCACAGACCATCCGATTTATTGTGCTTTGTATCAATTTAGTTGCTTAAGGAAAAGATCAGTGGTGCTGAAGGAACAAAGCTGGATGAAGATTTTATCAGAATGGAAAAGGTATAACGTATGTTGCTTTCTTTTAAATCAGATAAAAAGTTAATGACAAGATTAAAAAGGTGGTCTTGCTTTCAATGAAAATATATATTTTTCGCATGCTTTATTATAGAAAACAGAAATCACCAATAAGCTGATTGTTGAACTTCTAGCCAAAACAACGGAGTTCCTTCAGCCAAACCCAGGTATGCCTTAGGAAAGTTTCCTGATCATATATCTACTGTCTTGGCATTAATAGGCGGAAATGTTTTTTCTTATTTATTATTTTCTGCTTTATGTGTTTGATTCTTAGCATATAGGGCAAAACTCAGTATGCTCAGTAAAATGTCCAGGATTCGTGGAAATGTAAGACCGGTTGGATACCCACATACAGAAGGAATATTGGGGGACTGTATGTTAATCTATGGTGCTGAACTAGGGGGCGACTCTGCATTTGGTAGGTTTATTAGCCTGAATTAAGCAAAATTAAGTATTTTAGTCCATGACTATATTTTGCTTGTGCAAAACAATTTAAAAGTTTAGAATAGTACTATCACTGTTCACAGAGAAGTAAACAATTGTGTATTTTTTACAGACTATTCATAAAAGAAACATTTAATACTATTTATTTGTTTTTTGAACGTGTAAAAGCTAACTCACTTCATTTTCCTAATGATGTTTAGAGTCGAGTGACACATAATAGGTTTAAATAGGTTTCTCAGACACAGCATGAAACCAAGTATTATAGTAATATTAATGTATTATTAAGCATAAAATTATGGTCTACCGTATGTAGTGTGTGAAGGGCCATTGTGTGGTGGTGCAAAAGATATTATTGTTAATCATTACTGCAGTATTGGCCTTCAGAACTATGGAATATGCAAGCGAATCTGTAAACCAATCAATAAGGGCTTTATTACATGTTGTAATGTCATAAGATTAATGTTGTTCAGGCGCAAGACTTACTTAAGTTAGAATATGTGACAGTGTAATCGCAGTATAATATTTTTTCTGTCACTCAGCTATACAATCCAGAAAAATTATGAATGTAATTTCCATTCAGTCCAGTGCTTTGTTCTTTAATCATAAGTTTAATCATGGTGTTTTTCACTAGGTAGTTCACTGGTGGACATGGGACAGTCATTAAAGCAGATGGCCGAAGTAAGAGACTGCATGGACGTGCGTGTGAAACGCTGCTTTATCAATCCATTTAAGTTGCTGCAGGAGAAAGAGCTAAAGGAAATTGCAGTGAGTCTTGTCATTATGAGTAATAGAGAAAAATTAAATCAGTGTAATGTCTTAAGATGGTAGTGTCCCATTTCTCTGTCTCTATAAATATGAACAAAAATATATAAATTAACCAAGCACAGCAACCATTTAGTGCACAAATATAATCAGCAGAAGGCTATGGTTTGTGTAAGGTTTTTACTTAAATGATTATGTAGCGTAAATTATTACTTATTTCTTTTGTGTCTGCAAGTTTCATCTGAAAAAGCTTGAGGGTCGCCGTTTAGATTTTGACTACAAGAAAAGTTCTAAAAGAAGGTTTGAAGAGGCTGAGCTTAAACAGGCATCAGACAAGTTTGAGGAATCCAAAGAGCTGGCAAAAAGAAGCATGTTCAACTTCTTAGAAAATGATGTAAGAATATTAAAAAAGCATTAAAGAGAATTTTCCGTCCATATTTTTGTGTAAAACTGAGTCAAATATGGGTTGGTGATTAATTTACTTTAGGTGGATCAAATACGACAGCTGTTAGGACTCGTTGAAGCATCGATGAACTACCATCAGCAATCCCTTGGCATTCTGGAGAACCTCAGAAGCGGTCTGCAAAACAAGTCAGCCGAACATTCCTTTACATAACACGTTTGTCCAATTTTAGCATTTTAAGGGGATTATTTAAGAAATTGTCTTTTTCCTTTTATTCAGGATTGCTGCTACCAGCAACAGATCAAAGCGGGAGCTCATATCAATGTCTAACGCAAGTACAATGCGCTGCACGGACACTTATGTCTTTCCCACAACCTCATCTTATGGTCAGTGATATTTTTATTGTTGCCACAGTGCTAAATCATTATGAAGTTTCATTATTATTATTATTCATATTATTATACTGTTAAGACTATACAAAGTAAGATTTTACCATTGACACTTTCAGACGCTGAAGTAACTCAGGAGCTAAGTGAAAAAAGTAAGTAAAGTTTGCATCCACAAGTAGTATCTACACTCACTAAACCTGATTGGACTGTTGAAATGTTTTTTTCCCCAATCTTCAGCTGTCAAATTTAGGTTAGCCTGGCCTGTTGTCACTGTAGTGTCAGATTCCTACAGAAGTTACCATAACCTTCCTGGAAGCTCAAACTACTGTAGTTAGGCCATTCTTTGCTCTCCTTAACAAGTTGTTTCATTCATTGTATGTAATTTATCCTACAGGCAACTGTGATCTTCCAATGGACCAGCCTTGCTGTAAGGCACTTTTCACCTTCAGTCCTGAAAATCAACACGAGTTAGGCTTCAAGAAGGACGACATCATTATTCTCACTAGCCAGGTAGATGAGAACTGGTGTGAAGGGCTTCTCAATGGGCAGACTGGCTTTTTTCCTGTCAATTATGTTGAGATCCTTGTGCCACTGCCAAAGTGACAACCGGTCCCCAGTGCACTGAGCCATTACATAAACTTTTCATCTTTTTGGTGCTTGGTCGAAGCTGTGTGTTTTATTGATCAACACCTTTACAGTATCTGAAGAATGTGCTTCAAAGTTCACAACTGTTCTCTCAGTCTTTTCTTCCACTATGCAAGTATATCTATATATTGTCTTGATCTCTTCCTTATGTTTTATTTTTATATTAAATGAAAAATGAAGCAATGACTAGTTTACAACTATTAAAAGTTGATTGGTTGTATGAGAGTGAGCACAATATGAGTATTCTGTGGTATTAAAGAGGTTGCAAGTAACCAAGTATAAATACTTTGTTACTGTACTTTTATCAGTACTTGAGCATTTTCCATACAGTATGTGATACTTCTTACTTATACTCACTACATTTTTTGATTACTAAGCCTGTACTTTTACTCACTACATTTTAAATAGAGACTAGTTGCTTTTCAGATCACAATCACACAAAAGTGCATTGATTGTTTAACCTAGCGTTTACGCTGTCACTCACACCATGGCGTGACCTAACAGGAACAAAAAATTCCACAAATCCTAGTTTACAGAGCGCTGATTGGTTAGCAAAATAAATTGTTTGACAGTTACCTGGACAATGGATCCCATCCATCTGGTCTCTGGATTGAAGATTCTTTTGGCTCTTTTATCAAGCATCTCAAACAGGCTAACTTGTTATGGTAAGATCATAAGTGATCTAGGTAATACCAAAGGAAAAGAGATGTGAAGTCTCATGTGGTTGGTTAGTGTTTTACGCAAATAACAACAATTTGTTTTATAACAAGCTTATAATGTTTTGGTGCATCGTTTATTATATTTCCTATGTTTGCAGTATGTCCGTGTTTAATTGCATAGACTACTTGCATTACAGACGATAGCAATGGAAGTAACTAGCTAGTTTACCGAAGTAATGAAAGGGATTAACAATTCTGCACCCCATGTATTTAATTAATGTCAAAACTTTTCACTATCAACATGTCCTGGACCTTCTTTCAGTTAGACAAAGCATATTTGTCTGGCTTGTCTTTTTTTCCAAGGCATATTGCCAAGGACCATCACTGGCTATTAAAAGGTAAAACATTTAATTACAAAGCATCATTGCACAGTGATCTCTCCTTGTCTATTATTAGCAAACTCACCAATGCTGAAAGTTATTCAACACTCTAGGTGTAATGTGCTGTGTCGAAGAACTTGTGCCGTGGTATCTCCTCTCTGCCCAGCTATGTCTAAAACAACCAGTCAAATAATTTATTTATTTTTTAAATGAATTGCCCTAAAATAATTCATCTTTTGTAATACCTACAAGGTTTTATAAACTTGTAAATCAACTGAACATAGCCAATTACTTGTACATTTATTTATTCATCATTAATTTATGTATATTTTTAAATACTTTAAAATAATGTTTATCAGTAACTCATTCAGATAGATATCCAGAAAAATATTGTTTTTGTGAAATACTTAAAGTACATTTTACAGCATAAGTACTTTGTACATTGTACTTAAGTAAAATAATGAAGTGCTACTTCTACTTGTAGGAGAGTACATTTTTAGACAAAATTGTACTTTAACATGAGTAATGAGTTAGTGTACTTCTGCCACTCTGGATATTAAAACATAATTTACTAACTTCCCAATTAGGTGAATGTAGTTTCTGTATATAGTCTTGCCACACTGTACTAAAACTTTATGCAATTATGAAGCAATATTAATATAGCAAAATTATGAGTTGTTGTATGATGTTTTTTTTTTATTATGACCATATTGAATCCTGTGGTATGTGATTAATTATGTAAGCATTTACTACTTGCTTTAGAGAATAACAGTGTATATGATACAAATGCATTTGAATGAAATATGCTTTAAACCGATAACATCACTATTGTGTGAATGTGAATATTCCTGTCCACATAGTGACTTTTTGGACTTTGTAGTGATTTTATTAATGCCTAGCAACAAACCTAACCTTAATAACTTCCCTGAGCTCAGTGCGAGTCTCCAGCTCATGATGAACTTGAAGCCTGAATGAGTTGTACTTATCCAAGCCGGCCACCAACCAATTACTCATCCCTACTGTTTGTTCAGTTTAAGTAACTTTCCTTTGTTTTAAAGTAATAAAGCATGTTATTCCCTCTGTAACTATTTCCTTTGTCATTTTTGTATACTCGTTGCCACTGCTTACTTTTTTGTTTTGCTTTTATTTTTATATATATATATATATATATATATATATATATATATATATATATATATACACTACCATTCAAAAGTTTTAGATCACTTTAGATCATTTCTTTGTTTTTGTTTAGTGATTTATTTTCTACATTCTACAACAATACTGGGTATTTCAAAACTATAAAATAACACATATGGAATTAGGCAATTACGTAACAATTCAATTCAATTCAATTTTATTTATATAGCGCTTTTAACAATGGTCATTGTCTCAAAGCAGCTTCACAAAAATTTAAGAAATTTAACAAAAAAAATTTTTAAATAATAATAATAAAAATAAATTAATTAATTAATAAAAAAAAAATAATAATAAATAAATAATAATAATAATTATTATAGAAAAGAAAATAATTGGAAGTGTGGATGTGTGAGAAAAATGTGCAGATAATAATAATGAGACGAATGAATGAAATTTCTCTGATGAGCAAGCCAAGGGTGACGGCGACGGTGGCAAGGAAAAACTCCCTGAGATGGCATTAGGAAGAAACCTTGAGAGGAACCAGACTCAACAGGGAACCCATCCTCATTTGGGCGATAACAGATAGAAATGATATAACATCTTGTGTGATGTGCAGGTGAAAATTCAATATGACAGAAATTATTTAAATTGACATGAAGACCAGTTCAGCATAGGGACGAGTCAGTAGGTGCAGAGGGCAGATGAGGTCTGGATCACTGGAAGCACAGGAACAGCATGTGTAGCTCCAACCATCATAAAGCTGAATCCAGCTGGAGTCCTTCTCTGGATGCCTCAGGAACCTCGCAGGGTCGGCCTTTGTCTACTGAAGCTGGCAAAATCTCCCGATGCCTCAGGATGGGTAGAGAAATACAGAACAGATGGGGAGAATTAGCGTAGTTGCCATTCGGTATAGGTGTACTGGAGTATGAGATTATGGGATGAGTTATGTGTATGCCAGATTAAAAAGATGCGTCTTGAGTCTACTTTTGAACTGAGAAACCGTGTCTGCTCCCCAAACACTGTCTGGAAGGCTATTCCAAAGCTTTGGAGCTAAATATGAAAAAGCCCTACACCCGACAGTTAGTTGTTATTTTAAGACACAGAGGTCAGCCTTTCTGTAATAGTTCTTGCAAGAACAGTATTGTCAAATGCATTTGCAAAATCCGTCAAGCACCATAATGAAACTGGCTCTCATGAAGGCCATCCCAGGAGGGCGAGACCAAAACCTACCTCTGCCGCAGACGAGAAGTTCATTTAGAGTTATCAGCCTGAAAAATGACCAATTAACAGCACCTCCAGCATTCCTTTACAATGTAGAAAGAAATAAAAATCAGGAACGATCATGGAGTTAGAAAGTGATCTAAAACTTTTGAACGGTAGTGTATATATATTATACAAGTCCAGAAAGTCTCTCCGTAGTGACCACATGGAGTACTAGTAGTAGTGTGTTGATACGCTCTTGTTTGGCATCACCAGTCTGTTGCACATATCCAAGGAGTTTTTGCTGAGCCACAGCCGTATTTTTGGGTGAAAGCGTTAAACATCGAAGAACGTGTTTTTCTAGTCGAGCCCGTTTTTAAAGCTAGCGATGAATACACGGATTTAGTTCGTGGAATATTTTAAGACAAGAACAACACATTGCAATACTGTACGATATGTAATAAATAAATACAGGACTGAGAATAATAATGTATTAATGTATGTAATAAGTAAGCTGTGGCCACATCATAGTATCTCGTTCCCACGCCTTAGGAAGTTATGGCCACAATATAGTATCTCGTTCTCATGCCTTAGGAAGTCGTGGCCACAATATAGTATCTCGTTCTCATGCCTTAGGAAGTCGTGGCCACAACATTATATCCTATTCACAAGTCTTAGTAAGTCGTGGCTACAGAATGTTTTTTCGCCCACGGTCACTAGAGGGGCTCTAGTTAAAGGCAGATATACTGCTATTATATATTATTCAAAGATGATGTACACCTTCTGACCAATCGGATTCGAGCATTCTGCCGCGCTGTGAAATAATTAAAATGTAACGAATACGCAGTATATCGAGTGACGTAATATGGCCTCTTCTTGGGATTTTCCCTCCCTGTCCATTTGCTTTATATAACCTTAATTTACCCTAAAAACAATTCCCACACTTGGCTGCGCGTTTTGACCCTCGCGGGTTGCCGTAGTGGCGGTTCCAGTCCGAGTGTACAGTTTTTCAAATTTTTATTATATTCAAATAATAGCTTTAAAAAAACTGGGAATATTAATAATCGAGGTGTTTTCTTAACAAAACCGAATTTGTTGCATCAATCCAGGAGTGACTTTGTCCGTAAACCTTACGGTAAGTCGCTACAGTTAGAACGAAAAACTTGCGAAATGTCAACAACTGTTTGCTAGCATAACCTTGTCTGGGGCTAAGTAAGCTGCAAACCTAGCTAAGATTGAATGTCTGCATTTTTATGATTAGTCTGTGGTGTAGTATAAATATGTAGGTGAAATTTATGTAGTCGTTGTTTCTAGCTGCTTGTTCTGCGTCTCAGGAGAAGAAAGTTAGCAAGTCCAAAAACTAGTTAGCTTGCTAAGTTTCCTAGCTAGCTGATCACAAGTTTATTATGGTCAATTAATGTTTGTCCACGCACGTTAAACATTTTTGTTAAAAACGTTAGTGATCATACTAACAAAAATGTTGAACGTTTATGATGCACAAATGGAAAAAAGAAAGTGTTGCACTTTATATGGTGTACAATTTACAAGTCCCTATTCCTTGAACACTTTTAGCTCTGTAACACTACAATCTTTAAGAACAATGAAAATTATAGCTTTTTCTATGTTCTTGTATTATTGTTTTGTTTATTGTGACATTCTTACATTTATCCATCACTGTAAGACAGTTCAGCTTTGAAGGAGTTAATCTTTCGAGCGAAATAGTCAGTACTGTTTTCGATTGGTAAACTTAATTATAAGTCCCAGTGTAATTGTCACTGTTTGTAAACTACTCATTCAATATTCACATGCTGAAGCTGTATTCACAATACGAGTCAAGTGTCACCAGCCTATCTGACATCTGGCGTGTATTTTTTGTTTTTTGTCCTTTCTCAGTGTTGCTATGGAGGAGGTGACCCGGTTGATGTCAACAGGCGACTGCCTGAAGATCTGGGATTCCACTTCCATGAGTGTGGTGGAGCAGTTCAACCCTCACAGTGCCAGTCACCCACTAGCACAGGTGTGCTGGAGCAGTAGCAGTATCCTCTACGGCAAGCCATTATATAAACAGTGTGTAATTTACTCCTTTGGGATTTTAACAGAATCGTGGAGGTTTGAGTAATGGTTAAAAACTGTGTTAGAATGGGTTTCTAATGCAGAAACCAATATGCTAAAGGATGCGAGGCTTATGTCATTATGATAAATTGCCCATAATCCTCCACATTGTGAACTGCCACTACAATTTGATGTATGGATGGCACAGTGTGCTGACACCATTTAAGACAACTGATTTAAATCTTTAACATATGGAATGAAAAGGAGGGAAACGCAAAGTCAGAAAATAATTATATTATTTATGGATATATATTGATAAGGTTTGAAGCATACAATTTTATACAATTTACAATTTCCTATTCCATGAAATAAGGAGTCTAGACCAAAAATATTCCAGCATAACAATGCTTCTTTGTGCCTTCTTTGTAATGCTTCAATGCATCATCAAGTATGGAGAAGAATTACGTTGAATGTCCTGCACAAAACTGGAATATGAAAAAAAAGAAATTATGACCTCACTAATGCTCTTGACCTCACTAATGTTCTCACTAATTCTCTTGTGGCTGAATGGGAAAATCCCCATAGCCATGCTCAAATCTAGTGAAAAGCCTTCTTGAGAGAGTGGAGTTTATCATAACACCAAAGATAGACTACATCTTCAATGGCATTCAACAAAAATACATGGGTATAATGGACAGATATCTATGTACGTTTTGCCATTTTCGCTACACGCATTCTTTACTTTCTCTACTATAGAATTCATTGTACATTGTAGCCCATTTATTGTGTAATGGACAAGTTATGTCATATTTTGTGTAATTCTAAGATTATTATTATTCTAAGATTATAGATTTCATTACATTCATCCGGCATCTCCAGTATGAACACAATTGATTTTTATCAGAGCTGTTCTCCATTATTCTAGTTTTAATATATAAAAAAAAAAAGAAAAATCCATCTACACTATTTTGTTTGCCTTAACAAAAGTCAGATCAGTACATTGTCAGTGCCAGCAGTATAGGAGACAAACTGGTAGTGACCAGTCTGAAATCCTCACCGGTGCCAGTGATGGAGCTTGCAGAAGGGGTCAGTAGACAAATTGTATTTTTCAGCAAAAATCTCACACAATATCATTTTCAAGTCACAGCATTCTCATCTGTGCCTCATCTGGGGTTTTGTTTTCAGAAAAAACAGACACGAGTCGCACTGAATTCAACATCACAGTTCCTGGTCAGTGGGGGACTGGATAACACGGTGAACATCTGGGACCTGAAGACAAAGAGATTACATCGCAGCCTTAAGGTATTAAAAGTATTCGGCTGCAAGTCTATCTGAATTGACCAGTTGTACTTTATAGTTTACAACTTAAAGTTTACCAAGTTGCCACTGTTGGGCCCTTGAGCAAGGCCCTTAACCCTCATATGCTCAGATGTGTAATGAGATAAAAATGTAAGTCGCTCTGGATAAGAGCGTCTGCCAAATGCCTAAATGTAAATGTAAATGTTATAGACAGTGTTTAAATGTGTTTCTTGATTTTATCTGTGATATGATTAAAGTTAAAAACTCTGCATGAAGCATGTACCACATTAACTTATTCACCAAAAAATGCTTTGTTTTGCTAATTAATATTTTGGTGATTATAAGCAACTTAATTACTCATAGTTTTCAGTTAATAAATATGGGAATGGATTTGGATTGTTCAAACTTTGTGCAGGAGCAGGGAGGGGAATGGGCCCAAAAAAAAAAAACAGTTCCATTTGTTCAGATGTTCAGATCCTATCTCAAATGTCCGTTTTTCATATGCTCTCCTTGTCATTAGGACCATAAGGAGGAAGTGACGTGTGTATCCTTTAATGGTGGCGATAGTTACATAGCATCTGGTTCCACCAGTGGCGACATCATCCTCTACAGCATTACCACCAATCTGTCCAGCAAAGCCTTTGGTCATGGGCCAAATGAGGTAAGTTTGTCCCTTTTTAACAAACTCCTTCCATATTCTCATGCCAGATCACCCTGACAAATTGTGTCTAAATATAAATTGTGATTTAAATATAATATTTTCACTTTGCAGCCTGTGCATGATTTGAAGTACTCACTGATAAAGCGGTCTCTCTTGGGGACTGTGTCAGACAGTGGCTCGGTCGTACTCTGGGATGCAAACACACAGAAGGAACTACACTCATTTGAAGGAGCACACAAAGCTCCTGCATCAGGCCTGGTCTTTTCTCCAGCCAATGACCTGCTCTTTATTACAGTTGGGTTGGATAAGAAGATTGTTTGCTATGACACTTCCAGCAAAGTGTAAGTCATGTCTGTGGCTAGAGTGCGAATAATTAAATAATGGTTAGTTTAAAGCATGGCAAGATATGGTATGTTTTATACTTTTGACTGTTTGTGGTTGTATACTTGAGTGAAAATGTTATGTTTGTGCAGTATTTTCCGTAGTAAGCAAGTGGAGTCCCCGCTAACAGCTGTAGACTTTACTCCGGATGGAGCAGGGCTTGTAGTGGGCACCACGCAGGGACGGATCTACATGTATGATCTGCGTAATTTAAGTGCTCCTATCAAAACCACAACCGCTCACAAGACCTCAGTTACGTGCATCCGCTTCCAGCACTCCAACACTAGGCTAAAGGTATGGCTTGCAGTGTGATGTCTACAAAATGTATGTATGTATTTGCAGTTCTTTGAACTTAATAAATACTCACCGTACACTATATTAGAGATATCTTTACACATGCTAATATCTAATCAACCAATCATGTGTCAAAAGCACAATGCAGAAAATTAGGCATATATAGGGCAAGAGTTTCAATTAATCTTGACATCACATATCAGAATGGTCTCACCTGCTCACCTTGGTGTAAAGAGTGCTATTTGAGTTACTGTCGTCCTCCTGTCAGCCTAAACTACAGTCATTCTTCTGAACAAAATGCTTCAGTCTGCAGCCCTCTACACACAGGATGTTTATTTTTCTTGTTTTTCACATTATATTGTGTCTGTTGTGTGTAAAAATAAATAAATTTCTAGAGTGGCATTTTGTGCCCACCTGGCACCAACAACCATACCACATTGAAGTCAGAGAGATCACACTTTTCCCATTTTGACATTTGTTGTAAACATTAACTAAAGCTTTAGATGATATTTTGCATTGTGCTACGGACAGATGATTAAATAAATAGATAACTGTATGAATGTTCCTAATAAAATGGACAGCGAGTGCATATTGATCAACTTTGCCTAAAACCTAGCTCAAACCTCTAACCTATGTTATTATTTTGTACAGTAATTACATCAGATGCCATAAATATAACTACAATTTTTCCTCAGACTAGTAAAACAGTGTCTGGTAAGACATCGTCTTCTCAGTCCAAGAGAATCTCGGTTAAGCTGGGGCAGAACCAGCAGTGTGGTCCTCCTACACCAACCTCCTTAGTTCCTGCAGTCCCTGAACAGCAGCCAGTAACCCGAGGAGACGGACAGGCTCACAACCAGGGCGAGTATTTCCTTTCAACTAAATCCAGCACAAATCATTATTTCTGCTGCTTTGAGCCTAATCAACGTTTTATCTGATGACGGCTATTATTTCCTGCAGATCATGAGATAAGATTCATCATCAAAGAATCCATAATGTATATTATATCCATGAATATTAAGCATGTCAGTATCTCAAATCTACCCCATATTCCATCTCAATTCAAATCAAGTCAACATCTATGTGCGGCAGCACAAAACCTTGTGGGCTTCACCTGTACAGGGTTGCGGGAGGTCTGTAGCCTATCCCAAGGGACTTGGGGCACTAGGCATGACACAAGCATGCATACACACATAACAATTTGGAAACTCCAATTAGTCTAATCTATGTGGCTTTAAACTGTGGGGGGGAAACCAACAAGAACAGGGAGAATACACAACCCTGGAGGTACAAGGCCACAGCCACTGCATCATTGTATGTACTAGTGCTTTTATATTGTACCTTTGTGCTGCGGATCTGTTTAGGGAGTGTATGTGGTTCCGAGGTGCCATCTAGAGAGGCTGAAGGCCAACAAAGTCTGGATAAGTTCAACAGTGTGGGTAGAAACAGCCTGAACCTAGACATCTTCTCACCTGTAGCTGATGGTAATTGCTTGCTTGCACAGTTCTAGATTTTTCTTAATTTGCATTCATTGCTGTAATTGAAGTTTTTACTTTTTCCTCCCCTGTTATGTCCACTTCATCCAGGGTTTAAAACACATGGTTTCATTAGTGATACTCCAACTTCAAGAAATGGTGTGTACTTTTTCAATTATCATGAAGACATAGTACTGTACTTACTTTAAGTCACTTTCAGTGGTCAAGAATGTCTTTTTGTGTGATGGTGATATTGTTTGTATTGCCACTAGGAGGCAGTGCTGATGTGTTCTTTAGAGAACCTGAAGGACAACACAGTTCTGAAAAGTTTAGGGTGGGTCGCAACAGCCTCGACATCTTTTCTCCTGTCCGAGATGGTGAGAGATTTTCTAGCTATCCTAGAATATAGAATACAGACACATATATATTTCTTTTCTTTTTTGTTAGCTTTTGCAAATAAAAATTAATATTTGAAGAGTAAATGCAATTCTATGCTACTTACGCATTATTATTTATCTCATTAATTCTAGATTACAAAGGGCATAGAGTCAGCGATGCTTCAAGTGGAAAGAAAGGTGAAATTTCATTACTTGCATCAGCGATGACCTGAAGTTAATGAGAAAATGCCATTCTATTGAATTATTTACATGTTATTTGTCATTGTTTTTTTTTTTTTTTGTATTAAAAAGACTTAGATTTCTTACCCCAGCAAGGATCAGCCCATCGTAAGAACCCACTGGGTACACCAGGTACTCGCTGCTACAGTCCTCTGTCTGCCGTCCACACACCACCTCCAATCAAAGAGGAAGAACCTGTCACATCACCCACACATACGGACACACAGAACAACACGGTCAGTCACTGACATTCTTCATGTATGTAAGAAACAAGCTAAATGTACTTCTACTATACGCAATTTAAGTATATAGTGTACTTACACTTTTAGTATGTATCCATATATAGACAAGTAATACATGTAGGACTATATTGTATAGTTTACTTTGGTATAGTATACTGACATGTTATACTCCTGATGGACAGGTGGAGAAGACAAATTGTCCAAGGCAGAATGTTCTGACCACACCCCCAGCTCCTCAAAGCACACACGTGCAATCTGTGCCTTTATTCAACACTCCTGAACCCAGTCAGAGAAAAGAAGTACCAACCCAACTCAGTTACGATTCGCCAGTGAGTAGCAGTCAACCTACAGCTGAATCAGGTATGCGAAAAGGACATCACGTGCGCATGATCAATTGTATATATGAACAGATGGTCACTAGAAGTTTTGTTTCTAATTCTAGCAGCAGGCGCATCTGCCAGTAGTGGAGCACCACTCACCTCTGTCCAGATGAGTTTTGTGCGCAACATGATCCATGAAGCTCTAGAAGACTTCAGGTTATTTTTTATTTACACAAACACATACAGTATTTGTATTCACAGGAAATAAAAATGAAGTTTCATAGAGTGTATGTTCTTAAATTATCTAAAGTAACAGATTCATTTTATAACAGTAAACACAAGATACAGTGGCTTGCAAAAGTATTCGGCCCCTTTGAACTTTTCCACATTTTGTCACATTACAGCCACAAACATGAATCAATTTTATTGGAATTCCACATGAAAGACCAATACAAAGTGGTGTACACGTGAGAAGTGGAACGAAAATCATACATGATTCCAAACATTTTTTACAAATAAATAACTGAAAAGTGGGATGTGCGTAATTATTCAGCCCCCTGAGTCAATACTTTGTAGAACCACCTTTTTTTGCTGCAATTACAGCTGCCAGTTTTTTAGGGTATGTCTCTACCAGCTTTGCACATCTAGAGACTGAAATCCTTGCCCATTCTTCTTTGCAAAACAGCTCCAGCTCAGTCAGATTAGATGGACAGCAGTTTTCCGATCTTGCCACAGATTCTCGATTTGATTTAGATCTGGACTTTGACTGGGCCATTCTAACACATGGATATGTTTTGTTTTAAACCATTCCATTGTTGCCCTGGCTTTATGTTTAGGGTCGTTGTCCTGCTGGAAGGTGAACCTCCGCCACAGTCTCAAGTCTTTTGCAGATAAACTCCACGAGGTTTTCTTCCAAGATTGCCCTGTATTTGTGTCCATCCATCTTCCCATCAACTCTGACCAGCTTCCCTGTACCTGCTGAAGAGAAGCACCCCCAGAGCATGATGCTGCCACCACCATATTTGACAGTGGGGATGGTGTGTTCAGAGTGATGTGCAGTGTTAGTTTTCTGCCACATAGCGTTTTGCATTTTGGCCAAAAAGTTCAATTTTGGTCTCATCTGACCAGAGCACCTTCTTCCACATGTTTGCTGTGCAAACGGGACTTCTTATGGTTTTCTGTTAACAATGGCTTTCTTCTTGCCACTCTTCCATAAAGGCCAACTTTGTGCAGTGCACGACTAATAGTTGTCCTATGGACAGATTCCCCCACCTGAGCTGTAGAGCTCGTCCAGAGTCACCATGGACCTCTTGGCTGCATTTCTGATCTGCGCTCTCCTTGTTGTTGCTCCCAATATTCTCTTCGACAACCTCTGAGGCCGTCACAGAGCAGCTGTATTTGTACTGACATTAGATTACACACAGGTGCACTCTATTTAGTCATTAGCACTCATCAGGCAATGTCTATGGGCAACTGACTGCACTCAGACCAAAGGGGGCTGAATAATTATGCACACCCCACTTTTCAGTTATTTATTTGTAAAAAATGTTTGGAATCAGGTATGATTTTCGTTCCACTTCTCACGTGTACAGAACTTTGTATTGATCTTTCACGTGGAAATCCAATAAAATTGATTCATGTTTGTGGCTGTAATTTGACAAAATGTGGAAAAGTTCAAGGGGGCCGCAAGCCACTGTAAGTCACGGTTTATATTTTGATCCCTTTCTTCTTTAGACTTAGCTCGAACCTAAAGGGCTATATCTTCCAGTTTCTACATATTTACTTTTTTATAATCCTTTAACACACCATAATTAATAAGATAAAGTAGCAAGATTCCAGGGGCAAGGGATGAGCTTAATAGAGGTTTGGGTTTTTTCAGCTTTAATTTAAATAGGTTAAACTTAATTTCAAGGTTGTTTTAAAAGATGACTCCGTTAGTTAAATTTTTTTTATATAAAAATACGTATGAAAACATGTGAACAGCTGATGAATTATGTGTGTGTGAGCACCTTCTAAACATACTTCTTATTCACTTTTGAAGGTCAGGCACACATTTATGCTATAACTGTAGCTCATGGTTCCGATTCCTGAAAACTACAACACCACACACATTAACATCATTATATGAGATTAGCTTAGTCATTTGTCCTCCAGACAAACATAAGGTGGGCAGCACGTCAGTGTTTACTTGTGTGGTATCTTGCTTATCTTTGTCCACAACTATATTGCCTTTCTCAGGTCTTGCCTTAAAGAGCTTTTGCAATCTCTTTCAGAGATACATGCCATAGGGATATTATCAATCTGCAAGTGGAAATGGTGCGGCAGTTCTACATTCAGCTGGTAGTTTATATTACCTGCAAATCTCAATTGTTTTAATCATCCTTTTTGACTCCAATTTTGTCATGCAGCATTGTTAATATGGGGATTCCCGCTCTTTCAGAATGAAATACATGGGCTCATTGAGAGGTACTCTGTGAACGAGAGTCTGGTGGAGGAGATTGAGAAGCTGAAGGAGGAGAACAGACGACTCAGAGCGAATTACTAAGAAACATGTGGCTACCTGTTTGACATGTAGAGTGTGCTCAGTACAGGTTTAGGCCTGAGACATGTGATAGCACTACGGCACTGGCCTAACTGATAAAGGACCCGGAGTTTTTCCTGCTGATATCTGAAGTACGTACTCATGCCCTAAGGACAAGCACACAGCACACATTTTGTAAGGTTACCCCATGTATGTGCCTTAAAATAAGAGTTATTATTATGTTTTTGGTCTCAATTTTGTGCATATTTTATAACAGCTAATTTGTTATCAAATGTAGCCATATCATATGGCTTACATGTCTGTAATAGGCAACAAGGGTATTTGATAACTTTACAACCAATATTGATGATTTTATACATTAGAATGATACATTTTGGGGACATCAGTACTGACAGTCCTATAAAACACCAAGTGTACTTTTGTTTTACAAAAGTAAACAAGCTGAATCAAAGGATGGATCTGTTTCCAGTGAACTTTTGTAGTAGTCATGAAAACATTTGTATGTTGAATAAATTATTGCATTGAACCACCACAGGATGTTTATTAGGTAATATTCATAATAAATTGATGAATTATTAAATCACTGACAACTTTATTTGTAAAAAGTGTTGAATTTGTGCAATCCTGGATGTATGTAGTATATCATTTTTCAATTAAGCAGGTTCTGCTGACATACAGTAAGTCATATTTAGGCATCATCTTTAGTACCCTTGCACTTTAGTATGTAGTGCTTCAGAAGCACCATTACCAAAACTGATGAAGATTAGGTAAGTTAATAAAATGTACAAATTTCAGCACTGCTAAATATTTGGCAATCATATTTATCACAATGATCAGTGAGAAACAGAAAATAAATTTTATTCATAAAAAGTTATATGCACAATAGTATATTTGAACAATGAACCTGGATGTCTGAAATTATTTCAGTTACAGAACTCGTGGTCCATCAGTTAGCCTTAAAAGTTCTTAAAAAGACCTTTTAAAAACAGACCTTTTTAGAGGCACACGCAAATTAAAACTGCATGTATACAGATTTTGTAGTTGTGAGGTAGAGAAGCAGTCCTGAGATAATGTGCACTACAATGACACATCTGCTCTGCAAATTGGACAGGTGGCGTTCTCCTGAGAATAAAAATAGAAAAAGAAATGTGTGCATATTACACAACAGCAGTGTCTAAAAGGTGAGGTTGTACAAAAAGGGCACAATGACTCACTTTCAGCCAGCGGTCAATGCATTTCACATGGTAGTCATGGAAGCAAGGGAGGATTCGCAGCTTTTCTCCCTTCTTGTAGTCAGAGAAACAGATTTGGCAGCTGTTGACAGAGAAATGAAACATTACCAAAAATAACCGGAATAAAAGACTGCAAAAATTTGAACGTAAAAGTGCTTCAGGCACTTACTCTGTCTTGCCTGCATTGTGTGCAGGATCATATGCTTTCGCAGGGAGTCTTTCAATCTCCCTTTTACTGAGGGTTTTCTTAGGAACCACAGACCCCTGGTTCTCCTCAAATGCCAAAAGGGCCTGAAGAAAAATATGCAGAAAAACACTCATAAGAAAAGAAAGGGCACCGACAGATATGCGAGCACCATTTAATGGAGGATAAGTGCTTTGCAGATTAACAACTTGTACCTCATAGTTATTTCCCTGGCTGTCATCCAGCAGGTTTAAGGACACATGCAGGGGAGCTCTCCAGCGAGAGCTGCGACCTCCCCGTGTGGCTCTCGTTTGTATGCCTGATCAATCAAAATAACACAGCGTCAGCAAGGATACTTCTTACTAAATATAATCTCTCAATGTTATTGTGGTAAACAATCATTTAACAATCTTTGTGAAATAAAAAAAAACTTACTGGGCTGCCCTGCAATCATGGGATTGATTGAGTGCACCATGGAGGCCCAGGGAGAGATCCAGCTCAAACCTACATAGGAATCAAGCTACAGAAGGTGCATGTTTAAAAATAAGTTTTTTTCTTTCAACTTTGCAATCATCAGTAAACAGTGTGTATGGACTATATGTTTAAGAGAGCTAACCTGGAGGTTTTGTGGAGGTCTGTTAGGTGACGTGTTCTGTAATCGGCTTTGCTCCTGATTAAGCTGCTCCTCTCTGTCAAACTGATCCTGCATTAAAAAAATATTAGAAAATCACTTCATAAGGGCTGAGTGGTAGGGGGAGGTTCTGGCTCTACACCCATCTGCAAATAATATACATTTCTTTTTCTCCCTGAAAATTTATGACAATAATACTTGCCTGGAGGCTTCTTGCAAATGCTTCATCTTCAGCCATCTGAATAGAACGAACTGTAGCCTCTACAAACATATCATCATCCTCCTCATCTATAATGACAATCTCATCTTGTCCAGCTCTTCTTTCTGTGTCTGTCAATGACAGAACAGATTCAAACCATGAATTAATGACCATAACTTGTTGTACCCACAGAAAGCACACACAACCTTAACTCATACCTGTATCTTGCAAGTGTGTCTCCCCTGCTGCTGATGAATGTGTTATTGTACACTTGGAGGACCCATGACTAATCATAGTTGATGTCTTTTTCGGTCTCTTTTCCTTATTGCATTTATTAAGATGTTTTTTCTCAGAGGCACGGCCACTGGGAGAAATCTTACTGGAAGAAATCTGACCAGTAGCAGCTCCCACCACTGAGCATTCAGGAGCTGCATCAGAACTTGTAACGGTTGAAGTGGAAGAAAGGGAGAAGGTGGACCGCAAGTGACGTGGAGACTCCTGCCACGTGTTTCCAGATAAAAGAGATGAGGCGGGTACAAATAAAGGTCCATTTCCAGCTTGTCTTTCATTCACAGCTCCTGCAGGGTTTTGCAATCTCCTTCGTTTTAGTGTCCGATTAGAGCTTGGGGTTGTGTGGAGGTATCCGGGTATCATGTCCTTTGTCCCTGAACTTTTGGCATCTTGACCACAAATTGCAGCCTAAGGGAATGAAGCCACCATGAGAAACAATGCTTACATTTGCTGAAATGTCTTTACAAAAATATATTGTTTTCAAAAAGAAAGCTGTCTTTACCCCACTGAAGTTATCGGTTATGTAGGAATGCCTTTTCCTTCCAAAAGTGAGAGGGCTGAAAAGAAGGAGCAGACAAGTCTGTACTTAATCAATTAAAATAATAAAATATATAGAGTTGGTAGAAAATGCTGACATGTAGTACTTCGCAAAAGACCAATGCAGTATGGCACAACTTGTTATAAGCTGCAACCATTTCCAATAGGGATAAAAAATGTATCCTCCAACATGACAGTAACCCAAAGAACACAGGGAAAGTGGAAATGTCCTTGCATAGCCTAATCAGAACCCAGATTTAAACCCTATTGAAACCACTGAAATGACTTGAAGACTACAGTCCACGTTTTGTGCCAAAACTTCAAAAAAATATATAAATATACATTAATGAGGTACCAATCTACCCCATAGAAAGGTGAAAAAAAAAAATCACAAAGTCAATTTGTTGGAATTTTGGGGAATGTGTGTGCAAAACTGATATTTTACCATACCATACCATACAGCACTACCCGATGGGAAAGGGTCATGGCTTTTCTAACTATTTAGGCCCCAAGCATTATGACAGTGAACCTATGTCGTCAAGGTGAGAGCCCTTTGTTTTGTTATACGTAGAATCTTTATTGAGCAATAATCTGATTCTGCTTCAACCTTGAAATTACCTTTCTGGAGTTTCTGGAACGACCAGGTTAGAAAAATCATAAGAAGATCCTCGATCATCAAAAGATATCTCGGTGTCACTCAGTAAACAAGCATCATTTAACCGTTCAATGGTTTCGTCTTCATCCAGGTTGCTGGGCCTCGGGTCTTCCAGTGTCCTCTCCATCTGATGTGCTTTTGTTTAGTTTATTGCTTTAGGATGAGAGAAGTGAAAACTTAACTCTGCAAACCACAACAATTAAGCTAGTAGTTCGCCAGCTAGGACACAAAATATCCTAAATGTTGGTGAAGTAACAAGTCCTAGTAAACCAGTTTTCAACACTGTAAAATTGTACAACAGAGATAAACAAAAAATTCCGATCAAGGCTATAGAGCCAGTCAGGCTAGTCGGTTAGCAAGTAGCTACTACTGTGAAACAACGGCCACACTTCTGAAATTATAACCACACTTATCGTTCTATATCGAACAAAAAGCGCACTTACGACGCGTACAGCGTATATCCTGACTATTCTTACTCAACAAACTATTCTTATTTAACAACCCGCGTGATTATTACAAAAATCCTGCACTAAGCTCCATGTAACAGCTCTTCCGCCTACGTCATTTCCCCTTGGCGCGTTCTAGCCAAGTTCCATGTTGTGGAATTTCTTCAAACAAAAACATCAGAATTTTTGGGATTACACTGTTGTTGTTGTGGTTTTTGGTCATATAAAAATCAATGAAAAATAAAAATATTACATTTGTAATAGATCATATATATATATATATATATATATATATATATATATATATATATATATATATATATATATGTGTGTGTGTGTGTGTGTGTGTGTGTATATATATGATCTATTACAAATATAATATTTTTACTTTTCATTGATATACATATATACATACACATACATGTCTAACAGTATTGAAAATAAATATTCACAAATAAACGAGTTCACTAGCTACAGTATATTGGGTTTTCCCACAGCTGCTATATATATATTTTTTGGTTGGGGATAAAAGAAAGAGAGTCAAGAAAAACCAAATAACAGCTTAGTGGTTAGCACTGTTTCCTTACACCTCCAGGGTCCAGGTTCGACTCCCGCCTTGGGGTATTTGCTGATTTCCTCCCGTAGTCCAATGCAGGTTAGGGTAATTGGTGTTCTACAGTGGTGCCTAGTTGGACTACAGAGGTTGATGGATTGACTGATGGATAGATCAGTAGTTTTATTTTTAGCATTAATTCTGTACTGAACAGCTTTTTTTTTTATATTGCAAACAGTTTAACTCCTGACAGTTCTGCCAAAGCCAGTATGTATGAATAACCCGGAAATCATGAATGCTATAATATTTTACATAAACTGTAAGTGCAGTCTTTAATACAGTTTCAAATATTTACCATACAAAATTTCTACGTTTAAAAACTTTTGTACATCAGCTCCAAAGTTCATCTTTGGGTTGGTCATCGGTGTTGGTCTGCTGCATATTTTGTAAAGAACATTTGATGAGGTTAACCTTAATATATCCTTTATTCAGGAACAGTCTATACAGAGCAATATATAAACGGTTGGAAAAAAAACAACACAATAACACTTGCGTACATACACGTATTGAATTAGTTTGATCTGATAAACAGTTTTCAGGCAAAATAAACAACAATAATTAAATCTTCCAAATAAACAAAATTACATGAGACTTTAAAACAGCATGGACTGAAGGGACTTCCTGACAGTGGCCATCTCCTGTTGTTGCTATAACATAATTACAGAACAAATTTATCAATGTTCTACAGCTAAAACAAAGCCAGAGAATGTGTGTGAACACACTTACTGTATCCATCATTATCTTTTTCTGCAGCAGAGCCATCTCCTTCTTCAGCTCCAACTGTGCTCCCTGAAGGAAAGTCTCATGACTCTTCTCCATCTCCTCCATGTTCTATTGGACAATTAAAGAAACATATCCAGCCAAGATAGAAATAAAGAATACATGAAGAGAATAGGCAAAATTAAATATTTTTAACTGATATGAAGCATTATACCTTAATGAACTGCTCATATAGCTCTTTTATTGTTTTCATTTTTTGATTCTGTACCACCCGAGCCTGTTGTAAGAGCTTCTGCTGCTGTTGAAATAAATTCTATGCACATAACAATGACAAGTTAGATCATGCTGAGATTTTTTTAAACATGTACTCTAGTGACACCAATAGCATTATCCCAGAAGCCTACAAAATACACTGCCTATGCAAAAAAAGGAAAAGTATAGAAGAAAAAAAAAAGTCAAAAGCCTTTAGCTTTAATTATAGTACACAATGCGATGGCGAATTAATGTAAGAAAATGATTCCTCATCCTCCCTGAACCAAACCTTTTCAATTTGTTTGAATCCTGGAATACAGTATGCCTGTGCCATCAGGGGCACATGCATAATGTCCACATTATATTGCCACATAAAGTTGCTTAGCCAAGACCTGACCAGAAGCAACCCCAGATCATAACACTGTCTCCAGAGACTTGCATCATGGCTACATCGCTTCACCTGCTTCCCATCTGACGCATTCATCGCTCTAGAATATGGACAAATTTGTATTCATCAAACCACATGACCCTTTCTCCAAATTGTAATTTTTAATGATCCCTAGTAAATTTTAAGTTTTTTTCCCTGATTAGTCTTACTAAGTGGTTTTCCTGTGGCCACATAGCTGTTTAGTCCCAAGCTGTGAGTTCTAATCACATTATGCATGTCGACACATTATTAAATTTTTGGCCAGGCAGTGTATATTCTTTATTTTTATAGCAAAAAAAGGCAGATTATATAAATTTAAATTGAACATTTAAAAGTCACTCTGATGTTATTAATGCTGTGGGTTTTTGTGTCATGGTAGTAGAGACTAACATTCAGTTTCTCTTCTTGGTCCTCAGACTTTTTAACATCAGTCTCCCACTGCTGAAGCACTGACAGCACCTGCTGTGAATAATCCTGTGCCAGCTTCTGCCTGTGGTGGGAAAATATTTTTAAATAGTACCACAATGGCAAATCACCACAGACAAGAACTGACCTCTTATCACTAGTTAGGTCTTTATGCTGGTCAAAGTCAAGTAATTTCAAGAGCCTTATATGGCATGGAAGGCATTCAATAACAGCGCAAGCTGCATCATATCCGCCTATACACAATTTGATATAGCTGATCCCCACCCTGCACGGTTTGAGAGCTGGGCAGAACAAGCAAGACTTTACAAAGACACTAACCTGTGCTCAGGATGCAAGCAGCCTGGAGCTGTGAGGCAGCCATAAGTAAATAAGTTACTCATAAGTATTTATTACGTAAAGAGGTTTGAATTTTTTCCCCTCAGGATAGGCAACATTCAAATTCTTGCTCACTTGTTCACAAATATTGTGCACATATACCTCTGGCTATACTGGGTTTTCCACAGCTGCTCTATTTTTTGGTTGCTGCTTTTAATAGAGCTTCTGGTCAAAACCTCCAGGCGTTTTCTTCTAGCCTGCATTGCTTTGCCGATGTCAGCTGTATCAACATTCAAATACATATTACACATCACAAATTCATTACTGAAATGCCAAAACACAGTAAAGTGCAAAATCTTTAAACTTCACTTGACATGTCCTTACCTCCAAACTTTTCTAACATTGTCTGAACTTCATTTCTAAGGAAAATAATCACATGTATGTATCAGCAAACATTCTACTGTACATAACATTTTGTTATATTACTAATAAAGGATATTTAACTCACCCTACACCTCCAATTAGTTCATCTTCCTCAAATGTACCAGCAGGTCTCTTCTTGCCTTTCTTGTCAATGATGGGAGTTTCTATCAATGGAATTATTATTGGATGAACTGAATAGAGTTACTGCTGCTGCAATTTAACAACCCTTAATAAATATAACAAATGGATATCGATTCAAATTTCTTCCCTATAATGATATACTATTATATGTCATATAATTTTATTCTCAGTAACTAATCTGAATAACTTAATTGAATTAGAAGTCATTAAGTACAACTAATATAAAAGATAAATAAATAGCACCTTCTCTCGCCTCATCGTCAGAGCCAGTAAGACACTGTGCTTCATCTTTTATGTTGAAATCAAAAGGCTGATGGTGAGAGGGCTCTTCTGATACTTTGGGCTTCTTGGTGTGTTTTCTTCCTGTTGATGCCATTTTGCTAAAATAAAAAAAGACATTAATGGATGGATTTACCTTTTGCATTATCTGAGTCCAAAGTCTGCTGTTTGCACTACATCAATTGATCGATCGATAGATACAGATAGACACTTTATTGATCCCGAGGGAAATTCCAAACATCCGCTAGCAATGAAAACAGTAACAAAAAGAGTAGTTTTGATTGCATATTGTAGTGCATACTTATAGTCATTAGATACAAAATGTACATGAGCGATTAGCAAATTATCAGTACAATGCTAAACCACAAGGATATAGTATTTCTCACTAAAATTATATTGATAATTGCTGGGCGGGAAAAGTAAGTGAGAAAAGAAGCTCTTGCTTTTTTTTTTTTTAACCCAACATCATGTAGTGGTTAGCACTGTGGCCTTGCACCTTTAAAGTTGAGGGTTGATTGCAGGTCAGGTTATTGTTGATCCACAGTGAGAATTTTAAAGGTGATCTCTATGTTGTGTGCGCGCATAGAGTTTGTGTTCTCCTCTCATTTGGTGGGTTTTGTCAGTGCTAAGACATGCAGATAAAGCAAACTGCAGATTGGCATCCTGTCCAGGGTATACCCTGCCCTGTGCCCAAAGGCATTTTTTTTTTTTTTTACCTTTTGCTATTACTATTAGATATCTGCTCTAGCACTTACACAGAAGACATGTTAGAATACAATATATAACATTAATTTCTGTAGACATTATGTAAGTTCTGGGTTTCAGCTGCGATGACTGTTTGGTTTATACGCACAAAAAATATGTATTTTTATTAATAGAATTAACGGGAAAAATCTGAAACAGTCTCTTGTGAAGTTAGTTTCACAATTTCAGTAGCAGTACAAGTATAACTTTTAAGTCACATCTTTGTGTCGATTGGAACTTACAGCATTTACTTATTTGTTTATATATTTTAATGCTCATTTAAGGTCAAATAAATACCCGACCATTCAGCAGCTGATTTATTAGGGCGAAGTTAGCTAGGAAGCTTACCGCTAACACGACATGTAGGTTTGTTTAATATTATTGTTAAATATTTTGCGGACAATATGAGCAGTTGACATTGCATATACTTAGTTATAAATAATAATTTAAAAGCAATTGTATTATTTTCGGTTTCCCACTTAACACAACATATAATTAAAAACGATATTTTTTTTTTTTTTACCTCAGCTTGATCTGTGTGGTAAGTGAGCTTTCGTTGACTTGACCTTGTTGCCAGGTCCTCCGTTATCCTCCATAGATGAGGTAATCGCGTTAAGAACATGAACACTATTTCATATTTTAACACAATTGCAAATGTGTGCCAGTTTAACTTATAGGATTTTGGATGAAATAACT
Organism: Channallabes apus; assembly: GCA_030522415.1. NCBI lineage: Eukaryota > Metazoa > Chordata > Actinopteri > Siluriformes > Clariidae > Channallabes > Channallabes apus. Next base: position 33,748,159 of record CM060113.1, read on the forward strand.
GGCAACCCAGCGTGAAGCAGTTCAATGTTCCCGCCACACCATGAAAAATCCCTCTCGCGCTCTGTAGCAGCTTCTCTGGAACATTTGACCTACATCACTGTAATCAAAGGGTTAATAGAGGATTCGTGCTTGGGATCCCGGTGCAACGATGTGTAAAAACTTAAATGCAACCTTTAGAATGTTCTCAGAACGTTAGTTTGTGGCTACAAAATACATATTCGTGGAATTTCCTGTGAGAAATTTTGACCATGAAAATATATACTGTAAAGAGTGAATGTCAATAAATGGAATGGGACTGGAAAGTTGGTTTGTCTTTACTGATTATGGCATCCACATGTGAGCTTTTCCCCCATGCCACTGAATACTGACTACACCCCCAGACCTCCTCCACTCACATCAGTACTCATTGTCACAAAGCCCTTGTATCTGAAATCCAAAACACTAAATAATGGGCAAACCTTCTCAGTTTGAACATTTTGTTTTAAAATATGAAGTTCTCAATGTTCTAAGCAGGTTATCCAAGTTATGAATTAAAATAAACTATAAGTGGTCAAACCACAGATTTGTCATGATGTTTGTCAGTTTTTACACCAAATGATAAATTAGTCAGAGGATATTTTCTGGCAAATATACATGGTATAGTAAAGTGGTAAAAATTTACACATTTATACAAGTCCAGCAGATAATTGCCCTCCATAAAGAAATATGGATGCATCTTGAAATTAAAGTGTTTTTCTCTACAGCATTGTGAAAATGTACTGTTTTTGTCAACATCCTCATCATCAACACCAAAGCCACCACTATAATCCATCGCCATGATTAACATTTTCATGCAGATTACAGTTAAGAACCTCAGCTTGGTTTGCTCTTCACATAGCCCAAAAGATGCGTTCCTCTTAATATTAGCTAAAATCAACTCCTTTTAAGAAACTACCAGTTAAACAAGCCTAGTCACATAAACCTTGAAAAAAAGCAACTCCCATAATGAAGTTATATTTATTTAACATTGTATAAAAATTCTGTAAAAAAAAAAAGACAACATTCAGATTCAAGAAACAACATAAGAGGACATGAGCATATAAGACAAACCAAATATAGGATAAATAACAGCTTATCCCCCAGATTAAATGTCGAATTTCTCCTCACACACATAATGTCCATTTTCTTCATAATCCTCTCGTGTTACCACCATCTCCTCAAAGTCTGGGTTTTCTGCTAAGAGCTTTCCTCCTTCCCAAGGATAGCAGATTGGACTGGAAAATTTTTAAATAAAATTTCAAGTCAAAGACAGTGAAAATTTCAACACAGATCACAGTTCATTCCTCTTTAATGTACACTTACTTTTGTGGCTGTATTACAGAAACATCAAATTCACTAGGGGCCAGTGCACGGACTTCTTTATATACACGATCCCTGAAGCCGGGAAACAAGGTGGTGCCACCTGTCAGGATGATGTTCTTAAAGAAGTGAGGTTGCATCTCTAAAACAAAAAGAAAAAAAAATATTAGTGGGTCTGCAGCATGTTCAATATCATATTATCTTTAGTACCAATGATACGTTTGTCGTGTGTGCATTATAACAAAACCATTCACCATTTCCAAATTAATAAGATGACAGAACATTTGCAAGGCTGTAAAGAAAGCAACATTTTACATGATAAACCAGTTTTCTGAACAAAAAAAACAAAAACAAAAAAAAATAATGTAGGATCCTGTGTGACAAACTAAAAGAACTGATTTTCCAGCATGCTTAGTAAAAACCTAGCAGCTGTTTTACTTATAGTACTATGCAAAAGTATTTTGCACATATGAAAAAAATGCAATAAAGATGCTTTTGAAAATATTTCTAAATAAAATAAACTTCTGTAACAATCACTAAAGAGTAATAAAAATAAACAGTTAATATTTGGTGTGAAAACTCTGGTTCTTCTTCTAGTAACTTTGTCACACTTGCTCCTTTCTATTTTCATGCAAAACCCAGAAGCCTACATAATTTTTTTTTTTTTGCTTCCATCTGAAAACCAGTCTGTCATGTAACTTGTTCCTTTATTCACAAGCATGCAAATATTCTTCTGTAATGTATTTAATTATTTATTTTCAAGTCACGTTTAAAAATATTGTATGGTTTTGTACATAATGCAGACATGATGATAAACATATACAGTGGAACCTCGGATTACGAGTAACGCGGTTTACGAGTGTTCCGCAAGACGAGCAAAGATTTTTAATACATTTTGACTTGAAAAACGAGCGTTGTCTTGGTTTACGAGCACCGAGTATCATGTTTCACGCATGCGCCTCTTGTTTTGATGCCGAGCATCACGTGATCTTAACTGAGCCAATTGTTTTTCTCTCTCTTGCGCTGCGGAATTGTGGGTTATAGTCTCCCCTGCTGGGTCTTAGTGCGCGCGTGTACTGTTTACTATAACACTGACCCTGTGTGTGTGTAAAACATTTTATTTTGTGTTCGGAAACACGTGTGTACGGTATAATAAACATCCGTGCGCTCGTGTATTGTTTGTGTTCGAAAGCGCGTGTGTACGGCGCGTGTACTGTTTATAACACGTGTGCGTGCGAGTAAAGTAAAAGAAATTCTGAATATAGTGGTTAAACATCCATTTTCTTCCTCATCGCGGTGTGTGTGTGTGTGTGTGCGCGTGCGTGCGAGTGTAATTTGACACTGTTGCCGGCTATGTGTGTGTGTGTGTGTGTGTGTGTGTGTGTGTGAGAGAAACCCCCTTTACAAACACACACAAGCACAGAAATTAAGGTCGAGATACACAGACTCTCCACAGAAACTCAGCTCTGTCACGGTACTTTTCAGAGGTAAAGTGCTGATTAATTTGTTTGTTTGTTTGACTTTACAGCAGTGATTCTGTTAGTTTGCGCTCACACGAGTGTCATTACCGATGTTTATTACTAATTTTCCGATCAAACAGTGTAGCGGGAGAGACGTTGATTTATGACCGCTGTTTATGGAAGTGTAGTTCAGTGCGGGAGATGCATTGTGGGTAATGCAGTCCGGTGTGTGTGAACGCGAATGCGAGATGTAAGCTAGGATATGGAGCCTGAGTTTTGTTCTTCAGTAGTTTTTTTTAGTTGATTTAAGTGCAGGATCCACCTGAAAGTTTGTACTATAGCCCGATAATGCAGAAAATAAAAGAACGGGGGGGGGGGGGGCATCGGTCCATCTCATCTTTACACTAGCATGAATTAACGGGCTGTTACGCTGTCACGAGCAACATTAAAATAAAGCGGAGAAGCTTTAATAATTTAGAAGAGAACAGTCTTTCCGTTAATGTGTGTGTGTGAGTGAGTGTTTAAACGAGAGGAGAAAGTTTTAATGTGTGAGATGAGAAAGGGAGACAGGAGGGGCTGAAAGCAAGAGTGTCCACTTACTCTAGCCTCACACATACAGCGCCTGTGTGCACAAATGGAAACACTTATCTGTCGGGATTTATTTTTTACTTTTTTGAAAGGTAAAGTGCAGGTTAATTTGTTTATTTTCACTTTATATTTTGTATTAACTGTTTTTATGTATTTGTTTTTTTGGGCTGTAGAACGAATAATTTAAGTTTCCATTATTTCGTATGGGAAAATAAAATTTGGTTTACGACTGTTTTGGAATACTCAACGAATTATGCTTGTAATCAGAGTTTCCACTGTATAACCAAATCTGTACTAAAGATAATACAGATAATATATAAATACTAAGACTTTTGCACAGTACTGTATATGATTAAATTGATGCATGTATCTCTAGACATGTTGTACCATCTTTGTAAATGATAGTACAGAATTCACTCACAGTGCTTAAGAAGTAAATGTTAAACAGATTAATTTATTTTGTCAGTTATTTATGTGCATAAAAAGGGGGGGGGGGGGTTGTTTTACATTTTTGTATTTCAGACTTCCCTTCTGACTCTTGGCCCTCCTTTCATGACATTCAATATGTTTACCTGTGCCTGATGTATTATTTAGTTAAAAAGAACAAGCCAATATGTTCTTGAGTCACTGAAGTATCATGCATTACCCCATCCAGACACACAATATTCATCTGCCCTTAACAGTCTTTAACTTATCAGATAAAAGTATTGTCTAAATTAGGTACAGGTAAACATGTACTACTTGGAACATCATGACAATTTTATTATAAATATCAAAACATGACTAAAATGTGATAGATTGTTAGCTGCTTTATCACCGTATATCCCAGTGTGGTGGTGGGTGTTAGAGGTCTACCCTACCCTCTGGCATTTTGCTGATGGAGTTGACTATTGCTTCTGGTATGCCCGTTTCCTGAATGCCAATATCCGATGGGTGGAAAAGTATCTCAGGAATAGCAAATCTCTCATTTGTGAGCCGCAGGATCTGCTCTCCAGTTTTATACTTTCCTGTGAAATTCATTTCCTCTCTAGGCTATAACAAATGGGAACAAGAGCAAATAATTTAAAAAAGTGTCTAGTAAAAAGTTAAAAAAGTAAAGTGCATATTAGATGGAATTTCACACCTTACAGAAGCCCTTTTTGATGGAACTAAAGTCAGGTAGGACATAGTCTCTCATTACCAGATTGTCCTCCCCTTTCAACCTATAAAAAAATAAAAGATGGTGACTGAAGGTTTCAGAATGTATGACAACAGACTTCTCCCATACAAGATAAACAACAAAGCAACACTGAAGCTTACTGAGCAATGTGCATGTCTTTGTAAAACTCCTGTGAGACATAGCACACATCCTCCTTTACTTGATTGATCACATAAGTCTCATCCATCACATGCAGTTGCCTTTGAAAGGAATGCAACAACGTCAGGCCAAAATCATAAGCTGAGTCACCAGAAATATATTAAAATATTTCACCTAAAGTTGCAGCATAGCTTCAGCCATAACAGAGCTAAACAGGTTAAATTCTTTTTCATACATTTCTATAATGGTTATTTATATATTATAATATTTATAAATATTCATTCCTTCAAAAAAAATTAAGAAGCTTTATTTATAATACTGTATATTAAACACTGAATCCTTACCTGTAGGAAATGATCTCTTTTAAGTGGTTGGTAAGAAGTTTTCCACCTACATTTACTCTGTGGAACAAAAATCAAAGCATGAACAACATAGCCCAAAAAGATCACCTTTAAAATTCTCACTGTCGATCAACAATCAACTGACCTGCAAATACCATCCTTCATCTTTCTTCCTCTACAGTAAGGGACAATGTGTGTGAAGGAGAAACCACTATCCACCACGATGCAACACAACTCTGAATTGTAGTCATAGAAGTGTCTGTGCGCGCTCAGAGATCCAGCTGAAACATGGCACATGATTAGTGAATCAGGCCTTTTGGGGAAGGTTAACAGTTTGTTAGTATAAGCACAAGTGTTTGATTATACATCATTAAATAAATAGAAACAGAAATCAAACTGAAAATTTATCTTGTAAACATGAGGGCTTTTTTAAATTACTTTGGTAGGCAAGAAATGCAGACATATAACTTCAAAAGGTTTACTTACTCATGCTTTCAACATTATATATACACTAGAAATAACTTTAGTTGGTCAATCAGAAAAAACTGAAGCCACCATCTAAAAGACCTGCCTACTGTAGACAGAGACCCACCCTTTGGCCATAAAAAAAAATCTTCATTAAACATAGCACAGCATTTACAATCATTTACTAATTCACACTCTGGACTCACCGTTAATTCTAAGAGCTGCGTGAAACTGGTACTCTTCAAACAAAATTTCATTCATGGATTCTTGAATTGAAATGAAGTTAAAATAGGGCTCGGTTATGATTATGTCAGTATCAGCAAAGTCCACCTGCAAAATGTAGGAATAAAACCATTGCATTAAGCAGAATTCTGACCATTTCTATTCTATTCAATTTGTCAAAATTATGATGAAAAAAGTATTTCTCTTCTCAAGTACAAAACGGCAGTGGAAGAAAAAAGGGGAAAAAAAGATAAGATTCCTTAGTTACATAAAGAACTATGATGAGCTGGCTCTAGGCAGAAAGTAAGAAGAGGAAGTTCACTGATCCCTTAATGTCATCATTAATAGCAGCATTACTACAAATCAGTGATGTTGCATTATTAAAATCTACAGTTTTATCTAAAATACAGTGTAAGGGGTACAGTGTAAGGGGTAGACGATCAAAATGTTTTGAGTTTAGCTCTGTTTTTTCACCATTTTCGATGTACAATGATGCAAATGTTGAGAAAGTCGATGAGCATGCACTGGTTCGAGCTATGGCCTTTTTCAGTCATGGAGATAATGGGCTCTTCCAGTGTGAAGACTGTTGCTTCGTCTCAGGGTCGTACCCATACATCCAAGTTTCACTACCGGCAATGATGACTCTGTGGCAGATTTGCCCATTTTCACACAGCATTTCACATTCTCTCTTTGTTCTAATTTGCTGTCCATGATGAAATAGCAAACGTGGTCAGAACTGCACCTGCTCCTGATGTACATAGGACAACGTCTTTTGGCACACTGACTTATGATGGTCAACGTTCACTGTGATTCGTGCTGCCATGTTAAAAAACTATTCTCAAAACTTTTTGATACCGCCTCATACACCATGCACCACTTGTAGATCTAGACATTTCATATACAATAACGATGTCTGATCTTCTCAGAGTAAAGTGTGACTGTACACTTCAAGTACCTGGAACATTTCTTTTCCAAACAGCTGATCCCACACTTTGCGTTGTACATCCCAGTTAACGAGATAACCCTAAAACAAACAGATTTAAATGAAACCCGGGCTGGTTTTATGACTGAGACTGTACCAGATATAATTTTGTAATAAATATATGTTACCTTTTGAAACGGAAGGATGTAAAAGAGTCCGGATGGATCTTTGATTTCATCCAGCTGATTGGCAGTAAAGGTTTTTAACCTCAGAGACTTGGAGCGGAACTGACAGTTAGGAACAACACTAGGAGGAAAAACAACTTTATTATCCACCGAATACAAACAACAAACACTTTATCTCCTTCAAGTATTAAAAGCAGCACACCTGGCTTTCTCATGGCTGTATCCAATCTTAGCCGTGTAAGCGCCGTTGTCCAGAACGAGGGTTCTCATCGCTAAAACACATTAAATCTTTCAGAAAGAATGGCACAACACGGTGTTAATATTTAATTCTAACAAACTACTTATTTTGGGTGTTTATTATCATTTGGTTGTCTTGTGGTTCCGTTTCAGCTTTTCTTCCCCTTGTATATGCTTGTCTATGAAACGCTATATTACGTATACAGCGCCCCTACAGGACTGGAGGTAAGATATAGCCCTCACTCAACACATCCGTGCAGGCCCCCAAACAGATTTATAAACACAATTCAACTATTACTTAAATGTGTACAATAATACATATTTTTTTTATCAGAGCTTTATCTTTCTAACATCATACCGAATGAACATAAACTTATTTATAAGGTTATAGGAGTTTAAGTTTAAGTTTCCATTTTCACAGTTGATGCTGCCGCCTACTATTATGGTCGGTAAGGAACGCCAATGGACAGACATAAAAGTTGACAATCATGCTGCCTATTGGTACATTTACAGAGGAACACCAGTGACAGAATTACCTGTGCAAACACAGACTGGTCAAACAGAATCTCTTTATAAATATCAGTCTGTGTGTACTGAATCCATAGATGAGTTTCAGTTTTTTAATTGAATTACTGAAATTATACACAGTATATGGTACGGTTGCTCTTGAAGCACTAACTACAGCTGCAGTTCACTCCTTGCAAAACTTTCCCAAATTCTTAATTGGGCTTCATTTCACAATCCTCCCAAAGCTGTGGTTGCCCATGTTGCTTATGCACCTTTTTCTACCCCATTTATCCTTTCATTCAACGCTTGAACCAGACTGAGAGACTATTTAAAGGCTCAGGAAACCTTTGCAGGAGTTTTGAGTTAACAAGCTGATTAGAGTAACACCATGAGTCTTTTATATTGAACTTATTACAATATTCTAATTTTCTGAGATACTGAATTTGGGGTTTTCATTAGCTGTAAGGCATAATCATCAAAATGTAAAATTAAACACGTATTATATCAGTCTGTATGTATGACTATTGACTTTTTAAATTGAATTACATTTAAATAAATCTAAAAATTCTAATTTAGACAAAGACACCAAATTGATAACTATTATGACACTGTTTGCAATTTCCACAGTGTGTAAAAAGGTGGGGTTGCTTCTTTGACTCTTTGGGGTTATTTTGAGAACTTCTTGTCTATAGTTCATAGAAAAACTATGCACCAGGTGAGAGTAGTCCAGTCCCTTTGAAGGCAAGATGCACGCTCTTCCTCTCAAAAAGAACAGAACCCAGAATCCACCCATGTGGACACATCAGTTTACACTCCTGCATTTATAGATTAGACATTTTATTTGTACCTTTCAGAGGGGAAAAAACTAAACAAAACAAAAAAAAACAAAACAGACTGACCAAGAGACACATTCAAAAGTAAATTACTCTAAAGAGTAACACTGACAGGTTCCAGCATGATAAAACAATCATAGAACATACAATCAACCGCATGAATAAAATGTACATTATTATTAGAGTCTTAGGTAGCTGTTCTCACAGCCTTTTCAAATGACAGTGTTTCTGTAGTTCCAGAAACTTGTAGTTCCAGAAACCTGAATTTGTTCAGTTTGCAATGCAGGTTTTTCAGAAGGACAAGTTAATGAGTGGAGGCGAGTTAGTTACAGGTTTTTCCTTTTTTCCTTCTGGACTCCATTTTATAAGAGGTGAGCTCAAATCAATCAGCTGGAGAATACAACAGAAAAAATACTAAGTCAGTGATATATTTTATGGAGTTGTGAAGATTCTGTGACATGCCAATGCTTTGATGAAAAACAAATATTGTACATCATTAGATGAAGATATTTATCTGATCTCTTACCTGTCCACTAAAAGCCTTACTGGGAATGGTTTTGATCAGGTCAGGTGTGTTGGAAAGGTCAATGAGTACTTTCTCTTCAGGCTTCAAAACAGGAGCAGGTGCATCTACCAGCATCACCTAAGAAAAGACATACCACTTAAAGTCTATATTGGCTCCGCAGGACTAATCATAGTGTTCATCACAGCATGGCAGGTATTTACATAATTTCTATATCATTCAATACAAATAAAATGTCTCGCTGCTATTTGAACAGTGTAAAAACATTAATTGGTTCATTCACTGTGTAGTGAATGCTATGTAGTATGCAAGCTAGAAAAATGCAAGCTAGACTAACCCCCTCCACCCTCTCCTGCCTCAAACTGACCTCCGGTGCTTCCATCTTCTTCAACTGATGACTGTACAGAGTTTTCTCAGTCTCTGGAAGTGTTGGCTTTTCTGGGTTATGCAGATGAGATGCCAGGTCATCTGCCATTGGTTTGGAAGACTTCACTGCTGCAGACTCACAAGCAGTTTGTCTATCAAAGTCATCTTCCAGAGTAAAGACCAGGGAGCAGGGCTGAAACTCAGCCAGAGCAGAGGAGTTCTCCTTGGGCACTGCTTGTGTGTCTAATTGGTGCTGCTCACTCTGTGTCAGCTGACCTGGGCTAAAAGAAAGTTTACAGTGTGTGACAAATTAGCAATGCAAATGGATTAACTTATTAAAATCTACAGCCACAATGATTTCCTAAATAAACTAAAAATGTAATATGGGCAAAACAGCATTTTATGATAAAACTCCAATGTTTATGTTACAGAGGTAATTTTGTAATCAATTTATCTACCTTAAAAATGCTGGGGGGGGGGGGGGGGGGGGGGAGTACAAAGTAACTTCTACTACCGTGAAAAAGACTCAAGGCCAAATCCTCATTACAGGCTAAATTGCTTATAATCTCATTACCTAGCATGGCAATTCCCTGAGCTGGAAGCTGGTGACTGTGGCTCAGGGGTACGAGATGCTTTGTTGAGGCGAGGCACACTTTTGGGAGTCAGCATGGGAATGCCAGACACACGGCGGTTTACAGGTGTAGGTAGTGCAGATGGGCGCCGGAGTTTAGACTGCAATGGCTTCCGAGTTTCACTTGAAGGTGTCTGTAGGCCATGAGGTGTAGGGACAACAAGTCTTTGTGGAACACTAAATAGAAATTATGAAAAAATGTGAAACCATGACCCCCTTCAAGTAAGCACTTGTTCACAGCTATATAGCAGGATACTAGGGTGCTACAGTACCTGTCCACACTGCAAGCTGACATCAGTCTTTTTGGTTTCATAATTCGAGGAACATCAGGCGATGACACAACTAATTCATATCACATGATATGAATCACATAAGACAATTTGGTTAATTCAAAATGCTCAAAATGCTTTGAATCTCTAATTCAAGCCAACATTTCTTACCTTCAGATCTTTGTCCTCCTTTCAGAGAGGTTGTTGGAGTCGGAGCCATGAAGGCTTTCAAGTTATTATTCACGTTTACAGTACTTCCAGTCTTAGATGTAAGTGTAGATATGCTGGGCACTGAGGTGGTCCTCTCAATAGTCCTCTTAGCTGGTGTTTGGTGCTGAACAGAAGGTCCAGTCTCTCTCCTTAAAGGGGTGGCCTTGACTGGTTTAGTAACAGGCTCAGATCCTTTCCTTAGTTTTGCAGAAAAGGATGTTCTTCTAGCAGAGGATTCCATAGGTTTGATGACAATTCCAGACTTTCGGTTGGAACTGGGAAGCCCGCTGCCACTGCTGGGAATGCGGCTACCAATGCTACTTAAACTGGTGTTCAGGGAGGAATTCAGTTTGCCTGCATGTAGAGGAGGGTAAAATATTCAACTTTAATTCTTTTTTGAAAGTTACAAAGTTTAAACCCCATTCACCAAAACTTTTTTGACTAAATATGCAGAACTTATGATTTATTTGAAACACTATAGACCTTATTAAGCGATCAAAGACTGGAAGTCATGTCATGGTTAAGCCCAGATTTTTTTGCATTGTAAGCATTACAAACTCAATAAAAAAATGGAGGAAATATAAACAGAGTCAAAAAAGTATTTTCCCTTGCAAAGTTAACAATGTGTCAACTGTGTGCATGAGTGTTTCTGCAAACAAGTGGCATCAAGTTAAAATGGTGTGTAAAAGTACAGAAGGGCTCCAAAAAAGATGTACTGTATACACACTTCAAGAGTTATCTATGCCCTTTTTTTGGCAGCAATGTGTAGTATTATGTTTCCTACAAGATGACACCATTATTGATGTTAACATGAGATGTAAACATATTTTAACATCAAAAGAGAGACATATATTTTTCATGTTGAAGTGGGCATACATTTTGGGTACCCCTGTATTTGCTAATTTCCTGCACAGGTTGATGCATAAAAAAAAAAAAAAAAACAACAACAGAAGACGAGAAATAGAATTCTCATTGTCTACCTCTTTATGGTCTCGCCCATCATTTCAAATAGATGGCAAGATTTAATCTCCCCATATATATAAAAATTGAACACTCTACCCACCATTATTTTAAGTAATTTATTTTTAACGATTACTAGCCTTGTACAAGTCAGGTGAGAGAAACCATTGGTACGATATAAAAATTATAAGTACACCAAGTTTAAATTTATTTAAGAATAAAAAATAAAAAAAAGGTGAACAGACTCCGTTTCTGGGCTAAAAGGATTAAAGAGCTCTATAAACAATTTGCATGAAAGTGTTGTTACAATCAGTGGTGTCAAAAGTATTCACATTCATTACTTGAGTAGAAGTATAGATACTGTACTAGGGTTTAAAAAGACTTCTTTAGAAGTTGAAGTATCAACTCAAGCTTTTTACTCAAGTAAAAGTGTAAAAGTACTGGTTTCAAAACTACTTAAAGTATAAAAGTAAAAGTAACGTAAGGGGGGAAAAAAGCATTAAGGATAAAAGCTTAGGCTGTGACACGGGCCTATATACTGCACTAACACCTCATTAAAAAAAAGAAAAATGTGTTGTTTTTTTGTTGTATTTTTAACGGCCATAGTGATTTGGGATACTGTATATGGCAATTGAAAAAGAATGCATTTTAGTACAATGCAAATACATTAAAGAACCATATATGTGTACTACTGAGCATTAACATGTTTTATGGAGAAGAAGATATGATAACTAGTTGCCTATAAGTATTTTAATGGTGCAAAAAGTCAAACTTCAGAGGCATGTCATCAGTAACCTTTATTGGAATGTAAATGTACATCCAAGAGAGGCGATGACGGGGGGCGCCGTATATATATATATATATACAGTGGTGTGAAAAACTATTTGCCCCCTTCCTGATTTCTTATTCTTTTGCATATTTGTCACACTTAAATGTTTCTGCTCATCAAAAACCGTTAACTATTAGACAAAGATAACATAATTGAACACAAAATGCAGTTTTTAAATGAAGGTTTACGTTATTAAGGGAGAAAAAAAACTCCAAATCTACGTGGCCCTGTGTGAAAAAGTGATTGCCCCCCCTTGTTAAAAATAACTTAACTGTGGTTTATCACACCTGAGTTCAATTTCTGTAGTCACCCCCAGGCCTGATTACTGCCACACCTGTTTCAATCAAGAAATCACTTAAATAGGAGCTACCTGACACAGAGAAGTAGACCAAAAGCACCTCAAAAGCTAGACATCATGCCAAGATCCAAAGAAATTCAGGAACAAATGAGAACAAAAGTAATTGAGATCTATCAGTCTGGTAAAGGTTATAAAGCCATTTCTAAAGCTTTGGGACTCCAGCGAACCACAGTGAGAGCCATTATCCACAAATGGCAAAAACATGGAACAGTGGTGAACCTTCCCAGGAGTGGCCGGCCGACCAAAATTACCCCAAGAGCGCAGAGACGACTCATCCGAGAGGCCACAAAAGACCCCAGGACAACATCTAAAGAACTGCAGGCCTCACTTGCCTCAATTAAGGTCAGTGTTCACGACTCCACCATAAGAAAGAGACTGGGCAAAAACGGCCTGCATGGCAGATTTCCAAGGCGCAAACCACTTTTAAGCAAAAAGAACATTAAGGCTCGTCTCAATTTTGCTAAAAAACATCTCAATGATTGCCGAGACTTTTGGGAAAATACCTTGTGGACCGACGAGGCAAAAGTTGAACTTTTTGGAAGGTGCGTGTCCCGTTACATCTGGCGTAAAAGTAACACAGCATTTCAGAAAAAGAACATCATACCAACAGTAAAATATGGTGGTGGTAGTGTGATGGTCTGGGGTTGTTTTGCTGCTTCAGGACCTGGAAGGCTTGCTGTGATAGATGGAACCATGAATTCTACTTTCTACCAAAAAATCCTGAAGGAGAATGTCCGGCCATCTGTTCGTCAACTCAAGCTGAAGCGATCTTGGGTGCTGCAGCAGGACAATGACCCAAAACACACCAGCAAATCCACCTCTGAATGGCTGAAGGAAAACTAAATGAAGACTTTGGAGTGGCCAATCAAAGTCCTGACCTGAATCCTATTGAGATGTTGTGGCATGACCTTAAAAAGGCGGTTCATGCTAGAAAACCCTCAAATAAAGCTGAATTACAACAATTCTGCAAAGATGAGTGGGCCAAAATTCCTCCAGAGCGCTGTAAAAGACTCGTTGCAAGATATCGCAAACGCTTGAATGCAGTTATTGCTGCTAAGGGTGGCCCAACCAGTTATTAGGTTCAGGGGGCAATTACTTTTTCACACAGGGCCATGTAGGTTTGGATTTTTTTTCTCCCTAAATAATAAAACCCCTCATTTAAAAACTGCATTTTGTGTTTGTGTGTTATCTTTGACTAATAGTTAAATGTGTTTGATGATCAGAAACATTTTGTGTGACAAACATGCAAAAGAATAAGAAATCAGGAGGGGGGCAAATAGTTTTTCACACCACTGTATATTTATATATATATATATAAAATCATTCCTGTTACCTTCCTCGCTCGTGCTTGGTTGTGACATTTCGCTCGAATCTTGAGTCTCTATCACGGACATCTTCGTCTACTTATCACAACCTTATCAACCGAAAATGCTATTTTATTCAAACGTCCTTGCTGCAGTGTGTGACGTGACATCATGTGCAGGTGCGATGGATCGCGTACCAACCAATAGGGTGTCGGAATGGTATGTTTATACTTCTCATCCAACCACAATCAAATTCGCTCCATTCGGGGGGCGCGATTTATCCGGATGTTTTTTTTGGTTTGTTTATTGAATGACAAGCTGAAATAAAATAGGAGTAATGAGCCTATTTTTTAAAATGTAAGGAGTAGAAAGTACAGATAATTGCGTGAAAATGTAACGAGTAGAAGTGAAAAGTCGGCTGAAAAATAATTACTCCAGTAAAGTATAGATACCCCAAATTTCTACTTAAGTAAGGTAACGAAGTATTTGTACTTTAATTATCTAATTGTAACCAGAGGTGTCAAGTAATACAGTACTAGAATTGCATCCAAAACAGTACAAACGATCAATCATTAATTAAACCTGTTATTTGTACCATTAAGACTCACTTTTTCCAGCTGGAGAAACAGACAGGCTTGAGTTGATACTAGACACAGAGGAGGAAGAGGAAGAAGTATTTCGACTTCGGTCCACCACTCTCCTGTTAGGTAGCGCAGGAACTTTGCGAAGAGGTGCACCACCTCTTAATTCAGTCTAAAGAACAAAGCAAGAATTTTCCTAATTCTATTCATCTGTAGTCATAACTATTAATTTTACAGGCAACATCATCAGCCATTTTAAAATAAATAACGAAAGTGATTCGTTCACCTTGCTGGGGGCTGGAAGGCCTCTCTTTACCGGCAGGCTTGTGTTGAAGGAAGAATCACTCATATCAGAAGCTACACTTGTTGTATCAGAGAGCAGGTCTTCAGCAGAGCCTGTTCTGCTTGTGTCTCTGCTACCAGGACTCCGTTTGAGCCCAAAACAACCCTGAGACATTAAGAATAAAGTACACTGAAACCAAGATAAAAGATTCTGATTTAACATGCAAATTATTGTTTTAAAATGTGATCAAGTTGCCAGTAGTATATTGTACATGTGAATGGTTGTACTTTTCTAGAAACTTATATTTGAGAATGAGGGGCAGAAACCTGGCTTACACTGCTGGGTGGCGGAAGCCGAGTTTTGCTAGAAAGTGCTGGTCGAATGCCAGAGGAAAGCCGAGAGCCCCCCATGGCTGTGGGTTTGTTGGGAAGTACTCTACCACCGGGCACAAGGCTTTTCCCTCTTGAGGCTATTTTAGGTTGAGTGTCAATAGTTCTTACAGGGCTGGAGGTGCTGAGACGTGGTTTGCCTACAGACATACTGCTAGACTTCTGAAATTGCTTCTGGATGGCTGGTGGAAGCTGTTTCATGGGGCTATCCTGAACACAAAATGTTTCTCTCTTAATAGGGCTAAGTGCATCAGCCGGCTTGAACATGCCCAGTTTAGCTGAAGAGTCCATCTCAAACTTTTCTGCATCTTCGGGCAAACTGGGAGCAACTGTATGGTCTTTTGCAGCAGGCTCAGTAAGAGTTCCCTCAAGGTGGCTGGCTAAAAGATGAGCTTCTTTGCAAATTTCCTCGAAGTTTTCCTCAAGCAGCGGGCTCCAACTGGGCTCCTCACCCAAAGACGGCCCACTGCTCACGCTTTCTTTCATTTGGGTCGCCATTCCATGGGAAATGCATCTCTCCTTATGGGAGACAGGACCCAGGAAGACTTCATCTTCAACATCATCTCCTTTAGAACTAACGGAAAAAAAAATAGACATCTTGAATATATGTGAAAAAAGGTAGGTTCTAGGGTATTGTTCCATTACTGTTCTGAAAGCTAAAATCATATGTAACTCTAGCCCTTGTTTACATGGACCCTAATATTCAGTTAATGATTGGAAAATCGGATATATGAATTATCATGTAACCACCTCAATCAGTCTGGCATGATCAAAGGGAATTTTCACAGTACGTGCTCAGACATTCCACTACTATTTTACTCTGATCTGTCTAAAACAGGGTCAAATCTATTCGTATTATTACAATCAGTAAAAATGACAAAGATTCACATACTGTAAGATTGCAAATAACAACCCACCTTGCTGGTGACAGTGAAACTTCAAAATCAAACTTCTCTTCAGCCAATGAGCAGAAATCTAGAATTTAGAATATAGAAATACGTTTGGTGGGGGGGGCGGGGGCTGGAATCAGCTCACAATTTATATATATGACAGAGAAGGACCTGTACACTGATCAGCCATAACATTAAGACCAACTGCCTAATACACCCCTCCCCCCATTTTGCCACCAAAACAGTAAAGTTCCTGTGTGTTCTGACACCTTTCTATCACAACCAGTATTAACCTTTTCATAAATGGATCCCTAACTCTTCTATTGATATGGACTACACGGCCAGCGTTTGCTCTCCATGTGTATCGGTAGGCCGTGGTAACCCATGACTGGTCGCCATTCACCGGTTTTCTTCTTTGGATTATAGTACTCCTGACCACTGCAGACCAGGGATCTCTCAAGACCTGCAGTATTGGAATTGCTCTGACCAAGTCCTCTAGCCATCATGATTTGGCCCTTGTCAAAGTCACTCAAATTCTTATGCTTGCTCATTTGTTTCTGCTTCCAACACATCAAATTCTAGAGGAAAAAAGTTAACTTGCTGCTTAATATATATCCCACCCATTTCCAGCTGCCAATGTAATGATATACAGACAATATAGCTACTATATGAAGGGCCAAATTGTGATGGCTAGACAACTGGGTCAGAGTAACTCCAAAGTTGCAGCTCTTTTGGGATATTCCTGGCTGCAGCGGTCAGGACAAACAAAAAGTGATCCAAAGGTCCAGGAAAAACCAGTGGTTCATGGGTGGCCAAGGCTCACTGATGCACATGGGGAGTGAAGTCTGACCTGCTTAGTCTGATCCAATAGAAGCGCTATTGTAGATCTAATTGAAGAAAAGCTTATTGCTGGTTCCTATAGAAAGGTGTCAGAACACACAGGAACGTTACTGTTTTGGTGGAAAGGGACGGGTGGTCATAATGTTATGGCTGATCAGCATATGTGAATTAACGTAGTTACTTACCATCATCAGCCATCATCAACAGCAAATAAGATGGGAGTCCAAAGTCCTGAAAAAAGAAAAAAAAAAACACACCGTCAACCATATTAAATGATTAACAAATTTCTAACAAAACGAAAATAGCATGATTTACTTCAAATAAAATGTTATGGTTTATCCTGCGTTAAGGAGATTTTACGGAAGTGATGATTAGCATGACTAAATAGCGAGCTAGCCAACACACTACAGGGTGAACATCTAGCCTAAAATACATCTATCCAGCAGTACAACGACTTTCACTCATCTTAAAACTAAATCTCACCTGCTGTTTGTGCTTTTCAAACCCACGGTGCGAAGTTGGATCTTTTTTTTTTTTTCTTCTTTTACCCCTATTGGCATTTAGTGCAAACAGTCACTTCTAAACAACACTGAACACATTTAAAATTTCGTCCGTGGGTGAATTCAAAGATCACGTGATTTAAATGGTGCTCCCGCATTGGTGTAGAAAGCTTCCCGGAAGTGAAAGTGTCGAACGCACACGCATGCGCACGACTGCGTTTCAATAAACTGCTTAGGTGCTGTTCAACGCAGTGATTGGCATAAATCTATGACTATAATCCATTTCCCATTCTTGGTTATAAAAGCATGTTGTACTTTTAGTGTAATAATTCTTCTACCAATGGTTGCAGACTAATTATCAAAAGATTTCTTGGGTTATTTTGTTTGTCCATATAGTTATGTTAGACGACTTGGGTACTCGATGCCACAGCCAGCGCTGCCGGTGGACCAAATGGTCCATTGTGGAGACTCTTCGAGTCAAGAGCGAATCGTTCTCTAACAGATTTTGTGTAATGAATCGACTTTTGTGTGATCTCTGCGGCGATTATTCGGCAACAGCATGTCACCTACCGAGCAATGATTGATTACACGGCCTATGTGAGAAGACTTCTATGAGAAGACTCAGCCCTGGTTCCTACTGAAGGTGTTGATGTTGTGTAAGAAATCATTGATCATTATGGAAGGAAAACGATAGCACGAAGATTTCAATCAGGATATAACACATAGTGCCTCTCAAAAGATTTTCAAAAAATTTAACTCATATATGGGTCATTCTATAAAAAATGCTGGAAATTGCTGTCACTTGGTGATACCAAAATCATTTAAATTAACACGAATATAATTTGTCACGTACACAAACATACAGTACACAGTATAATATGCCATAAAATGCTTACAAAACTGGTTTTGACCTTGAAAAGAAAAAAAGGAAGAAAGGAGGAATAAATGCTTATAGGAAAGAATAAAAAATATAAAATCTATCTTTTGTTACAATGAAATAAAATAGGAACCCATTTTCATTTAAGTGATAACGGAAATTGTTTTGCAGTCATCCGGTGTGTTAGGCAACTGGATGTTCAATATAACCGGCGATGTCAATATAACTGGCGATGTGTTTAAGGTAATATCGAGTCTAGTTTCATTATTTGTGGCTCAGGTACAAAATTGTATGAAATTCCAGTCCTAAACTATTGAGCGCCTGCAGTCACAAGTCCTCAGAGAACGGCTGTGTGCATCAGCCGAGTTCAGAACCGTCTTCATGGTAAAGTTGAACCATTCCCAGTTACTGGCGAGAAGAGAGAGATACCAGTTACTGTAGGTATGGTCACAGTCACATAATATATATTTAGTGGAAAGTGCAATTAGGGAGTGCAATTTGCTAGATTTGCAATCAAAAGCACTTTGGTCAACGTTTTTAAATGTGCTATATAAATAAATTAACTTAACTAACCTAACTAACAATACAATTATCTGGGCAATATTTCTGAGAGGAAAAATGCTATACTGTTGATATTATTCATATCATATGAGCTTCATATGAAATATTGGAATCTATAATCACATCAAGTTCTTTTACTGCTGCACATGATGAAACAGAATGACCATCCAGAGTTACTGTGTTATCAAAAAGCTTACTTCTAGCTGCATGTGGTCCTTATACCATAACTTCTGTCTTGTCAGGATTAAGCAGAAGAAAGTTACTTAGCATCCAGTGTCTAATGTCCTTCACATATCCCTCAAATTTATTAATCTCATTTTTTCCCATCTGGGTTAATTGACACATACAGGTCCTTCTCAAAAAATAGATATCCCTGGTCTGCAGTGGTCAGGAGTACTATAATCCAAAGAAGAAAACCGGTGAATGGCGACCAGTCATGGGTTACCACGGCCTACCGATACACATGGAGAGCAAACGCTGGCCGTGTAGTCCATGTCAATAGAAGAGTTAGGGATCCATTTATGAAAAGGTTAATACTGGTTGTGATAGAAAGGTGTCAGACCCCACAGGAACTTTACTGTTTTGGTGGCAAAATGGGGGGGGGGGGGGTGTATTAGGCAGTTGGTCTTAATGTTATGGCTGATCAGTGTACAGGTCCTTCTCAAAAAATTTGCATATTGTGATGAAGTTCATTATTTTCTGTAATGTACTGATAAATATTAGACTTTCATATATTTTAGATTCATTACACACAACTGAAGCAGTTCAAGCCTTTTATTGTTTTAATATTGATGATTGTGGCATACAGCTCATGAAAACCCATAATCCCTATCTAAAAAAATTAGCATATCATGAAAAGGTTCTCTAAACGAGCTATTAACCTAATCATCTGAATCAACTAATTAACTCTAAACACCTGCAAAGGATTCCTGAGGCTTTTAAAAACTCCCAGACTGGTTAATTACTCAAAACCGCAATCATGGGTAAGACTACCGACCTGAGTGGTGTCCAGAAGGCCATCATTGACACCCTCAAGCAAGAGGGTAAGACAAAGAAATTTCTGAACGAATAGGCTGTTCCCTCTCGTCACCTCTTTTTTTTATTTCCTATTTTAAGAACTTTGATAAATACTTCTTATTCCTATTCCTGAAAGTATGTTCAAAATGGGTCATTCTGAGAATTTTTGGAAGTACTCTGAGATGCTTAGTAAATACGGACTTAGACATCATTCTATAAAACCAGAAATTCAGACTATTAAAATATGACGAACACAAAAAAACCCCACAAAAGCCAAGTTTAGAGCCTTGTAGAATCCCTTAAATGCGGTTGCCTCCAGGCAGATGTGTAGCAGGCCGATATAATTTCTACATGGATCTGTGTTCTTGGTCAGTCTCAGCAGGGAATCTGTACAAATTGTTTTGTGCTTTGTCCCACTGCTGGTAAAATTGGTGCATGCAACAGCTCTCCAGCATTTATGGTTTTATAGATACAAAGCCTTTACAATCTTTCCTATGAGACAAAACTGACATCGCAGTCCCGCCTGGAAGCTAAACTATTACATTTCTATATTGTTGATTCCCCCCCCCCCCTACAACACGATAGACCTACAACTGTATAGTTGACCTCCACTAATTTGAAAAGACGTTGCAATTTAGTGTTGATAGAGTACCAGTGCTGTGAATAGATAAATGCATACTTCCAGCCTTTTGACAACAGTGTGGAGGTCATTAAAGCTTCATATTAGCACCTTTAGTTTTTACCATCCACTTTATAATTGAGAGACTATGTTAATCGGCAGCAAAGGCTTTCCAAAGAGAAGCAAGTAAAGCTAAAAGCTTAATCTCAATAAATAAATAAAATAACATCAGTTCCCATTCTAACTTTAGTACAGTGAACATCAGGGGAGAGCGCGAACGCAGTCCCCCACTACCAGAAATTATGCAGTCGAGATTCCCACATTTGGGGAATTCGCAGGGGTCAGCACAACCGGGACCAAGCCCTTTTTGTATCAGGCTACTTTCTGGCTTTTCAATGAAATGAGGTCTCTTTCACTCCATCCAAACAACACAGTTATCTTGTGTTAGTTCTGTTGAAGCAATGGCCTACGTTTTATATTACGTTATATCTGCGAATTACAATGGACAGATTCTCACTATTGGATGTTTAAAGTACCTATTGATTTTGAAATTGTAAAAAATATTTGACGCAAATGTTAAAACAAAAACACCTGTTAATATCATTCCATGTGTATAAATGCAAGATAAAATCTGACTTTAATACAATGAAAATCAGGGGAGAGCGCGAACGCAGTCCCCCACTACCAGAAATTATGCAGTCGAGATTCCCACATTTGGGGAATTCGCAGAGGTCAACACAACCGAGAGTGCAATGGTTGAGCCTCACCCTGGGTGAACCACCTTCTTGATCATGGTATCTCCCCTGCCAGGTAAGTATGAGTTGCTGCACCATCGCCTAGCGACTGCACCACCACACACACTGTTTACAATCATGGTGACAAATATACCATTTATTACACGAACATCCAAGTATAAAAGACATCAATCTACTACTGCTAAAAATAAGCTCTATTACATATAAAGCCGTGTGGTCCTCTAATTTCTATTTTACGTAAAACAGTACACTACTTCCCATGATGCATTGCTACTGAATACATAACGAGATCCATACTGTTCAAGAAATTTTTTTATTTCTTATAATGACATGTACTATTCAATAACAAAATAAAGAGACAAGAAAAAATATGTCAATTATAGTTTTCAACTATTATAATATACATTTCCTGTAAATAGTTTTTTGAAGCATGGCTACAGTTAGCCCCGCCCCTCAATGTGCAGGTCAGGCGGAGAGCTACAACCGACACAAAACGAATTATCTACAAGAAAGTTCACTTATATCTTTCTTTAGCCAAGAGATGGGAGTAGAATGTTTGATGAAATTACAAAATGACTATGTAAGCACAATCTGCGGAGAAATAAAGACCTGAACAAACACATGAGAGCGGTGTCCGCCCATTAATGAGATTCCGGATACAAAGCTCCGGATAGATAGTTCCGCCTGTCACAAATTGTGACTTATTTCGTCAATGTTTAGACGCATCAAATGATGCCACATTGAATTACAAAGGGGGCAAGCCCAAAAAAAAATTATATGGTCCCGGGGTAGGGGATGTATTAGATATTAGAGTAATAACATTATGGTTTACATGTGTTTTTTTTTTTTTATATTTAAAAGTTTTAGATACAAAACTTAATTCATACACTTTTCCTTCTCACATTAGAAACACTAACACCATCAAACTAGTGCGTGGGTACAAAAGTTTCAATTAACAGACAAGGTTCAATTAAATGTATCTGTGGGTGAGTTAGGGTTGTAATTCATGGAGTAGTGTGTGTATGTATGTGTACACAGTCAGCCAATTTATACATACTTCTGGAACAGAAAAACATAAATATTTAAATAACAAATTAATTGATTTATGTTATATATTGATATACATTACAATTTTATAAAATTAATGTATTATTAATATTGTATTAATATAACATACATAATACTATGTTTCTTTTCCTGAAGTGTGTATAATTTTTTGGGGCTGACTCTGTGTATATCTAAATCACAGATAAGGTTAAATGCAGCTCTAACCAAACATTTAAAC
Organism: Channallabes apus; assembly: GCA_030522415.1. Lineage (NCBI taxonomy): Eukaryota > Metazoa > Chordata > Actinopteri > Siluriformes > Clariidae > Channallabes > Channallabes apus. The sequence goes on from CM060113.1 coordinate 33,770,601, forward strand.
TGGAATAAAAATTTAATTGGAACTTACACGTGACAAACTAAATGTGTGGAATTTTCAGAAATATATTAAACTTGACCTGAAATACCTGTATACCATTGCCTCTGTGGCCGCATATGGTATATTCACGAAAAAAAAGCTAAATGTCTACAAGTTGACATGCACCGCAATGTAAAAAAAAAAAAAAAATTTACGACCATTTCCTGGGAAATCAAAGAACGTAAAAGGGTTTATTACATACAATCTAAACACATAGTAAGAGGTGGGAATCACCGAAATGTGTGCATTACTTCACCAAAATAATATGACAGTAATTACCAAGAAAACCTTTTTGACGTTTTTTTTCCCCATGGAAAAAGTGTGAACATTTCTAAAACATGAACAACTGACCAAAATAATAATAAAATCAACTTCACGCATGCGTTCCTCATCCGCCATTACCTAACAGGAGTTTATAAAGGCCTGCTAAGCCCTATACAGCGCTACCTACCTTCATTTAATTTATTCTGGAAGCGTAGTTTTCCCACCATAATGCATAAAAGTCTATTTCCAAAACTAAATAAATAAATGCTTACACTACATGTGCGAATATTGAAAGACAACCTTCAGCTAGCAAACTAAACTCCTATATCAGAAAAAAACTAAAAATCTATTTTAGAACTTTCCACATTTATCATTTACAAAGATTGATTAGCTTTATAGTCTAATTACCTTGCTTAGTCGTGGTATTCGAAATCAATGCAAAAATGTTTTGAAAAGTTTTTTCCAAAAAATTGCAATCACCTCTTGATACCTAATCGAGGTCCTCTACAAAATACTGCCACCAAGCGGTCGGATACAAAACAAGAAGACAAAATAAGTTAAGAGATAATAGTATGTCCACTGTAGGGGATGGAAGTATAATAATGCCAAAATTCCTGAAAGCAAAATAGCAGGTTGAATTACATGAACTGAAAAAAAACGTGTTGAAATAATGTTTGAATTTTTCTGCAATTTACCGGTCGGTCTACGTTCCTACCCTCACCTATGGTCATGAGCTGTGGGTAGTGACCGAAAGAACAAGATCGCGAATACAAGCGGCCGAAATGAGTTTCCTCCGCAGGGTGTCTGGGCTCTCCCTTAGAGATAGGGTGAGAAGCTCAGTCATCCGGGAGGGGCTCAGAGTAGAGCCGCTGCTCCTCCGAGAGGAGCCAGATGAGGTGGCTTGGGCATCTATTTAGGATGCCTCCTGGACGCCTCCCTTGTGAGGTGTTCCGGACACGCCCCACCGGAAAGAGACCCCGGGGAAGACCCAGGACACGCTGGAGGGACTATGCAGTGTACTTTGCAGTGTGCTCCCTGTGCAGTCTACTTCCCAGAAAATACTTACCGATCGGAACACAGCACTCTTAACTAACAGGCTGGGTTGCCAGTTGCACAATAAAGGGTGTAAATTGTTAAAATTACCCCTCTGCCATAAACACTATATTCAAACCAAAGCCGGTGTTATGCTCTAAACCCCCCCCCCTACATAATCTCTTTCAAATATTATATTAGAACATAAATTCATAGATTTATGGTTTACAAATTACACGAAACGAATTTGATTATAAAATATACATGTTGTATAGGGGGAAAATATAAATGATAAATTATATATATTTTTCATATACAACATTTATATTTTTATATTGCCTATTTTATAATAAAAATCGTTTCATGTAATTTTTCATCATAAACAATAATTATTTAGTGTAATGTGATGAATACAAGTGTTAGTTTTGTATTAAATGACAAACCCCTGTGCCATAAAATAAACATTTTGTATATGACAATTTTTATTAATGGTCTCGACGGCTTTCACGTGCCTAGGGCTAATTATAATTGTAATATATTTGATAAGAATAAACCTATGAATTTATGTTCTAATATAATATTTGATGGAGATTATGTGGGGGGGGGGGAATCCGTGGCAGGGGGGCATTTTAGAGCATAACACCGGCTTTGCTTTGAATATAGCGTTTACGGGGTGTAATTTAACCGTTTATTGTGCAACTGGCAACTCAGCCGGTTAGTTAACAGTGCTGTGTTCCGATCGGTAAGTATTTTCTGGGAAGTAGACTGCACAGGGAGCGGGAAGCACACTTTAAAGTACACTGCTGCACGGACAGCAGCAGGCGGCACTCCACTGATCTTCCTGTGATATCCCGGATGTGAAGACCAGCATTTTAGCGACCTGAATTTTATTACCTGAATTTTAGCGACCTCAATTTTATTACCTGAATTTTTGCAACCTGAATTTTGTCGACCTGAATTTGTAAGATTGAAAAATAATAAAGATTGTATTTTTAACACCTGAAAATATTTTTGAACAGCAATTTATTAACTTGAATATTTTTGCATTGAAATTTAAATGCTTGAATTAAATTTTCACTTGAAATATACAACCACAATAATTTGCAATGCAGAAAAATTCAAACATTATTTCAACACGTTTTTTTCAGTTCATGTAATTCAACCTGCTATTTTGCTTTCAGGAATTTTGGCACTATTATACTTCCATACCACTGTGTTTTTAAATTACTACAGCAATCAAGTTCCAAGTTCACAACTCAATTCCCCACTGCCAGAAATTATGTATTTAAGAATCTCCTGAAGTTGGTAGTCTAGAGTAAGAATCAATAGTGATTGCAGACTCTCAACCAATTAGAAGACTGAGCTGTCTACTGACTGTTGTCTACAGTCAAACTCTATCCAGATTATATACAGTCTCACTGATGGGTTCAGAATCTAGTCACTACAGGCTTCTACCATAGACTATAAATCAAGTTGTAGAATTCGACTGTAATCTTGTCAATCACAAATCATGTACGTAAATTTTCGCGTGTAACGACAACAGAGCAGCTCTTTGTTCTGATTGGTTGAGAGTATAGGGTTACGGGTTTGATTCACTTTGTCAGACAGCGTGAATTTAAGTGATCTATCTATTCAACTGGTTTGGCAGTAATCAGGCCTGGATGTGGCAAGTGAACTTTAACTCAGCTTTCCAAAAATCACAGTTCATTCATGATTTAGCAAGGGGGACAATTACTTTTTCATATACTGCATTTTTCACATTTTGGACATCTTTTTTCCCATTACTAAATGAAATCATCAATTTCAAACTACATTTTGTATTTACTTGGGTTATCTTTGTGTAATATTAACATTTGTTTGATAATCTCAATCATTTAATTGTGACAAAGATGCAAATCAGAATTTTGGAGAGAAGTACATAAGAAACAGGCCTGTATAAACCTCTGCTGGAAAATGATGGATCAGTGGTAAAAGTGCACTACTTTTAATTATCAGTAAATTTGACTGAGGATAACATTTGTGTTTTAAGAAACGGCGAGAGTTTACCAAAATGGTCACTTTTGTACCACAAAAATCATGAAGGTTTTCTTATTTCCTTTCCCTTTTTTAATTACTGGATGTTTAGTTAAATTTGAATTCATTAATTTTTTTTGTAATTCTCGCCTCTTACGTTTTTGCAATGTGACCATTCGGGTCAAGGTTAACCAAGTACCCCTGTCTGCAGCCTGTTAACTGTTTTTTTTTTTTTTTTTTTTTATATATATATTTCGTTTTTCGTGTTAGTTACTAACGGTCGATGGATTTTACTCTAATTTAAAAGTTTTGAAAACTACAGTACTTTCTAAAACAAGGCGTGTTTGTAGTTGGGACGATTTTTTAATTTTTTTTATTTCTGATTGAATAGTCGATACGTTCATTATCATTTCGCTTTTGTTTGGTGTTAATTGGCAATTAAATAGCCTCTTTCGTCTACTAATTTCAGTAAGATTTTTCAGTATATTTCTGATTATCCATCGATTTTTTTTTTTTTTTTTTTAAGATTGCTTTCAAGGTGTTGTTAACGGCCGAGTTTTAGAGACTGCTTACATCATTCTTATTGTTACATTTAGATTCAGATGGCAAGCTTCCCGGATTTTGTCAACGAAAATGAAATACCTGGAGCCCAGTTCACTGGCGAACTTTTACCTCCTTCGACTCATCTTGACCAGAAGTCTGGACGGGAGACATGGACAGGCTCACACTGACATTGTTAGAGATCTTACTTTCGCTCCAGATGGCAGTTTAGTGTTGGTGTCTGCCTCCAGAGACAAGACTTTACGTGTTTTGGATCTCAAGGACAATGGTAACATGATGAAAGTGCTTCACGGCCATAAGAACTGTGTGTACTGCGGTGTTCCTGTGGGGCATGGATAAGTACACTCTGATTCATGAGCTGGAGGGCCACCATAATGATGTGGTGTCCTGCGATTTCTCTCCTGACGGAACATTGCTGGCCACAGCCTCCTATGACACTCGCATCACATTGTGGGATCCTCACACGTGCCTTAACCGCAGCAGCATAGTGGCAGTCTTCCCTCCTCCTTCTCTCATTTTCCAAGGGGAACAAATGACTGTTGGGTTCGCTCTGTGGCCTTTTCTCGTGATGGCCGTCATCTTGCCAGCATCACAGATGACTAGTTGGTGCGATTTTGAAGCATCGATGAGAAATCTCCCCAGGCCATCGTGTCCCTCACTAATGGCCTCTGCTGTGCCTTCTCGGCAGATGGAACGTTTTAGCTGCTGGCACACACGATAGCAATGTGAGGCATCTCCTCGCAGCGTCGCCAGTCTGCAACACTTATGTCGCATGGCACTGAGAAGAGTACTGTCCACACAGTAAGTCTACACATTGTCCATACCTCAAGGCATACCTGGCCTACAGGAGGTTAAAGGCCCTCTGCACACTTGGCAAGGAAATTTGGGGGTGGAGGGCTTTTGGATGTTGGGGAAACAAAATGATAATTGAGGGGGAACAAACATTTTTTTTTCCATAACCCTGACAATGTAGTGATGAGACTTTTTTCTTTTTAAACTATATTTATATCTGTACAGACATTTGTATCTAAAACTTTGTGGGGTTTTATCTCCTGCTGAATCTAATAATATAAGACATTTGTTTTTTATATATATATATATATATATATATATATATATATATATATATATATATATATATATATATACAGTGGTGTGAAAAACTATTTGCCCCCCTCCTGATTTCTTATTCTTTTGGCATGTTTGTCACACAAAATGTTTCTGATCATCAAACACATTTAACTATTAGTCAAAGATAACACAAGTAAACACAAAATGCAGTTTTTAAATGAGGGGTTTTATTATTTAGGGAGAAAAAAAATCCAAACCTACATGGCCCTGTGTGAAAAAGTAATTGCCCCTTGAACCTAATAACTGGTTGGGCCACCCTTAGCAGCAATAACTGCAATCAAGCGTTTGCGATAACTTGCAACGAGTCTTTTACAGCGCTCTGGAGGAATTTTGGCCCTCTCATCTTTGCAGAATTGTTGTAATTCAGCTTTATTTGAGGGTTTTCTAGCATGAACCACCTTTTTAAGGTCATGCCACAACATCTCAATAGGATTCAGGTCAGGACTTTGACTAGGCCACTCCAAAGTCTTCATTTTGTTTTTCTTCAGCCATTCAGAGGTGGATTTGCTGGTGTGTTTTGGGTCATTGTCCTGCTGCAGCACCCAAGATCGCTTCAGCTTGAGTTGACGAACAGATGGCCGGACATTCTCCTTCAGGATTTTTTGGTAGACAGTAGAATTCATGGTTCCATCTATCACAGCAAGCCTTCCAGGTCCTGAAGCAGCAAAACAACCCCAGACCATCACACTACCACCACCATATTTTACTGTTGGTATGATGTTCTTTTTCTGAAATTGTGTGTTACTTTTACGCCAGATGTAACGGGACACGCACCTTCCAAAAAGTTCAACTTTTGTCTCGTCGGTCCACAAGGTATTTTCCCAAAAGTCTTGGCCATCATTGAGATGTTTTTTAGCAAAATTGAGACGAGCCTTAATGTTCTTTTGCTTAAAAGTGGTTTGCGCCTTGGAAATCTGCCATGCAGGCCGTTTTTGCCCAGTCTCTTTCTTATGGTGGAGTCGTGAACACTGACCTTAATTGAGGCAAGTGAGGCCTGCAGTTCTTTAGATGTTGTCCTGGGGTCTTTTGTGGCCTCTCGGATGAGTTGTCTCTGTGCTCTTGGGGTAATTTTGGTCGGCCGGCCACTCCTGGGAAGGTTCACCACTGTTCCATGTTTTTGCCATTTGTGGATAATGGCTCTCACTGTGGTTCGCTGGAGTCCCAAAGCTTTAGAAATGGCTTTATAACCTTTACCAGACTGATAGATCTCAATTACTTTTGTTCTCATTTGTTCCTGAATTTCTTTGGATCTTGGCATGATGTCTAGCTTTTGAGGTGCTTTTGGTCTACTTCTCTGTGTCAGGTAGCTCCTATTTAAGTGATTTCTTGATTGAAACAGGTGTGGCAGTAATCAGGCCTGGGGGTGACTACAGAAATTGAACTCAGGTGTGATAAACCACAGTTAAGTTATTTTTTAACAAGGGGGGCAATCACTTTTTCACACAGGGCCATGTAGATTTGGAGTTTTTTTTCTCCCTTAATAACGTAAACCTTCATTTAAAAACTGCATTTTGTGTTCAATTATGTTATCTTTGACTAATAGTTAACGGTTTTTGATGAGCAGAAACATTTAAGTGTGACAAACATGCAAAAGAATAAGAAATCAGGAAGGGGGCAAATAGTTTTTCACACCACTGTATATATATATATATATATATATAAAATGCTCATACTGTGTATAATGGGAGTGGAAGTGATCTGGTATTCACCAGCAAAATCACTATAATTCCCTCCTCCAAATAGACACTTCTGGCTTTTATTTAATTGTAAATCAAACTGTACCTGACACACACAATAAAGTCATAAATATTTTTGTGAAACACAAAGTCTGTCTTCACTGCACAACTAATCGAAGTCATGTGAACTTAAAGTACAGTAAGCTTGATTCTAGCCAGTCGAAAGCATGTTTAAAGGATATGTTTAAACACTTTCATGCACAATATCTAATTTAATATTTCTGGGCTCAAGCGTGTTTTCCAGCACTTTGTTTATAGGCTGTGATTATATAGATCTTTCTATTGGTAAGACATTTGAAATCAGTGAATTGTACCCACTTATTTGGTAATTACTCACTTATTTGGTAATGAAGTGGGTTTAAAATGGCTCTGTAACCAATTATAATACAGTAGTTGACATTTTTACTGACTTTTCTTAAACGTTGTAGCTCTCATTATAGATTCAGAAGCAGTGCATCATGGAAACTGTTTTGTTGATAAGAAAATAGACGACCGCATGATTTTAAGTGTTTCTCTAAGATAGTGTTTATTTAGATTGGAATGTTTTACACTTAAATGTTAGTGAAATGGTAAGTGGGCCCTGGGACTGTACGATGTGCAAAATTTAATGTAGCTTGTGAGATAAATACGGAATGGGATTGGTTAGTGATGTGCAATGAAAAAAAATCTGTCACAATGTAAAGGGAAATGTCCCCACAATGCCACGTCATCAAAGTAATCGGAGCCATTTAACATTAAAATTTAAAACACTGTAAATGACTAATAAAAAAAATGTTTCAGTGCTTCAAAGGATGTTGTGTGATGGTGATCTTTTGGCCAGTGTCCAAAGAAAAGCTGCATCATTCATCTGTAAGTGTTTTGGTCCTGCTTTGAATTAATATGTATTAATAACTTGCTTGTACAGTATGTGTGTCATGTTCTCTGGCTTATTCAATAAGGACGCAAGATGCAGGTTCAAGTTCAAACTCAAATTAACGTTTTATTTTCTCTTCTTAGTTTAAAGTCTCTTTCTTTTTTAAAGTCTTGGTTGCAATATGCACTCAAACTAAAAAACAAACACAAGCACGTAACAAACGAAACAAAACAAAACAGGGAAGCTCCTCAGGCTGGGTCTGCAGGCGGGCACAGTTACACAAGCACAGTCCTTTCCTTCCAAGAAACACACAGTAGTAATCACTCGAGATAATGGCGCTCACGTATCAGCATTGACTTTAATCCAAGATACCTGTAATGACAGGTCTTACCCCGACCCTGCAGACTCGGCTCAGCCCTGAGGAGGAGACACGCACACACAGAGAGGTGAGGAGACACAAAGTAACATAACGTGAAGACAACAGTGAACGGACAAACGTGTCCGGATCTATCTGGCATTTATAGAGACACACAGGGGAGTGACACATACCACGTTCACACACTAGGGGGGGACAAGGTGCGGCACAGTAGTCCGGAGACCCAGATTGTATTTCCCCAAACCGTGGTGGCACAGATGTGACAATGTGGAATTGCCCACATTTATGTTTTCGCTCGTCTACGGTCTACAGTATAACCGTAGACAGTTTGGCCTTGCACAGTGGACACCGCACGTTGCCGGAGCCCATGTCTCAAATGCATAATGTACTGGGGGGACTGTTTGCGCTCTCTCCTGATATTCACTGTACTAAAGACAGAACCTCTGGCATTTGTTCATGTAGATGTTCATTTGCTCATGTTGCTTCCTAAATGGTATAAAATACTATAGTAAAGAAATACAGTAGAACTTGCAGCAATGTTTAATAGAGAAAGTACGAGTATTTCCACATGCACAGTGCGAGGAGATCTTGAGGGATTTGGACTAAACTGCTCTGTAGCTTTGAGAAAACCACTTATCAATGTGGATAGTCAGAAAAAAAAATGCTTCAGTTTGCTAGGGACCATATGAGTCCAGATTTACCCTGCTTCAGAGTGGTGGGTGCATCAGAGTAAGATATAAGATGATGTGATGCATCCATCATAGCTAGTGCCTACCATAGAGGTAGTGTTTATGAAATGTGAAATTAAATATGAATACTATTTGTTGTTTGTGAATCCTTGTCTCTTTGTGAATATCTCAAAATTGAATTACTCAGCATTGGGACAGTATCACAGGACAATTTTTTTTTTCATTATCGTGCTCCCGGATTTACTCAAAGCCTGTACGGCCAATAGAATACTCCTGCACCCTCACAAGCACTCGCTTACACAGTATACAAGACTTGGGACTATACATCCATTCACATGCACAAAAAAATTTAGTAGTTTGTAAAAGGCCGTAATTTGTGCACTGCAGTGTCTGTTTTGTACAACACGTGTTTGGTTTTGGTATATTGAGTGTTTGTGTGTCTTTCCTGCTCTTTGGTTTTGTTAACACCAGCAGACGAGAAAGTTTATGCAATCTCAGTTAATTAATACGACCGTTACAAACATTCAAACTTGCTTCGCTTGGCTCACTGGATGTGTTGGGATGGACTTCATGAGAGCCAGTTTCATTATGGTGCTTGACGGATTTTGCAAATGCACTTGACAATACTGTTCTTGCAAGAACTATTACAGAAAGGCTGACCTCTGTGTCTTAAAATAACAACTAACTGTTGTTTTTGTTACGTTATTAGCTAATTCCATACTGTATGTGTTATTTTATAGTTTTGAAATCCCCAGTATTGTTGTAGAATGTAGAGAATAAATCACTAAACAAAAAAAATAAATTTGCAAGTGTTCTAAAGCTTTTGAACGGTAGTGTATGTGAAACAAATGTTTTATTTACATTTTAAATATTTGAACATAAATAGTTTGACAGACGGTAAACTTTAAAGAGTGGCCAGGTTTCATTTACTGTAGTAAATGTAAAGTAGGGGACAGAGAGACAAAAGTAACGCTATAAACTTTATTAACTACAAGCTTCCCAGGCCTGGTGCTAGAGTACACATTGTCTCACATTTCAAACCATTTCCTTACTTATAGTTCACCTGATTAAATATCCAGTTATTAAACAGCTCTTTGAGTTTAAGTTAGAGCAGTATTTATTTAACCCTGGTCCTGGAGGACGAGCTGCCCATGACATTTTAGTGGTTTCTCCCACCCCCCGGGAGTTTTGAAACTGACCTCTAGGTGGCTCTGTTGTGGAGCTGACCCGGATTCTGTAGTAGCAGGTGATTGCAATTTTCGGCCAAAGACTACGTTTTCCTAAATTTTGGCATGCAATTATTAATAAGAAGGTTAGTTAAAGTTTACGTTTAAACATGTACAGTTAGTATTACGTGAGGTAAACCATAACTATTTACTGATCTTTTAGTACGTGAGAATTTTATTTATTTCATGATTTTGGAGAGAGAAATGTCCTTTTATGCATTTTGGTGGGAAATGCTGCACGTCCTGAATAAATGAAGTTATTCAGCGCTGTTTATGAGCGAGCAGGCCTGTATAAACCGCTGCTGGAAAATGGCGCTTCAGTGACGCATGTGGTAAAGATGCCCTTCTTTTACTTTTCAGTAAATTTAGAACAGGGGATAAGGTTTGTGTTTTAAGTAACTGTTTGCCTTTTCTTTTTAATGTTCACGACAAAAATGGTTTTCTTGGTATTTACTTTGTTTTGGTGACATTTTGCATTCAGTGTGTGTTTGGTGATTTTACTGTTTATATTGCGTATGTTCAAATATTGCATTATTTTTTCCTTCTCACCAAAAAAAAGTTGAAAAGTTTTACACGAAACAGCAGGTGATAAACATGAGAACGTTTAACCGAAAACAATTTTCTGATTGTTTTCTCCTGCGGTATCACATTTGGCCACTGAGGGGCAATGTTCTATAATTCAGCTGAAGTTTAACATCTTTTTGATTCCCCCGTCCCCCCCTACAGTGTTGGTTGTTAGCGATCAAATTATTTTACTCCACTTTAAATGTTTGTTTTGAAAACTACTTTCTAAACCACTGTAAGTTTGTTGTAAGGAGGATTTTGTATGCTGGCCTCTGATTGGCTAGTTTGTGCATAAATTATAAATTTCTGCCGTGTTTCACTTAAATACCCTCTTTCACCTGATAATTTTAGTATAAATTGTTTTTATTAATAATATTGTTTCATAATTTACAATATTTATACAGTGTTAAGGGAAATTGGAATTTACCCTCCTCGGGATTACCAATCTGTAGAATGCCCCCGTTTGTTGGTCTCTGTTTTCAGTATCGCTTCTCGGCCTTTTGGCTAAGATCAAGTGTAGTATCTGTTCTTATCAGTTTAATATCTGATACGTCCTCTACCCGGGGACCATATATTAAATTGATTTTTGGAACAGGGAGATGGAATAGGGGCTTGCTCCGTCCACTCCACGCATCGACCCGGTATTGCAGTACTTCCGGGAACGGTGCACCCTCTCTGTCTTTGTTAAAGAAAGATTATTACTGTGAATTTGTCAGTGTGTTGACTCTCTCGCCAGACGTAACTGTTATATAGTCTTGCTTTATTCAGGGCCGATGTGATTTAGAGAGAAATACAGCATGTGCTTTTACACACACCATGGGTTCCCCCCCCCCCTTGACTTAATTTATTAATTTCGGTTGAACAGAAATTTTCGCGCTTGTGTTAACGACTTTTTGTTTATTTTTAACTGTTTATATAGCTCTTTCCAATTGTATACACTTATTTCTCATTTATTTATTAAAGTGAGGTCTGTAAAATGTCTTTTAAAGAAGTTGTATTTCAGCTGAAACTGAATTTCACATCGAAGGGCGGGGCTAACTGTAGCGAGGCTTTAAAACAGTTGAAATATTTTTTCCACTTATTGCTTATAGTGGAGCAACACGCGTCTTCTCTTGGACCGTCTGTTGTGATCGAGGAAATGCTACGATTTTTAAAGCAGTTTACTGGACGTTGTAGCCCTTGTAGATTCAGAAGCAGTGCATCATGGGAACTGGTTCGTTGTTAAGAAAATAGACGACAGCACGGTTTTACGTGTAATAAAATTAGTAATGCTTTAGGAGCCCTCTCATGTTGTGATGTTTTACACTCCGATGTTTGTGTAACGGTTAGTGGTATATTTGTCACCATGATTGTAAACAGTGTGTGTGGTGGTGCAGTCGCTAGGCGATGGTGCAGCAACTCATACTTACCTGGCAGGGGAGATACCATGATCAAGAAGGTGGTTCACCCAGGGTGAGGCTCAACCATTGCACTCTCGGTTGTGTTGACCTCTGCGAATTCCCCAAATGTGGGAATCTCGACTGCATAATTTCTGGTAGTGGGGGACTGCGTTCGCGCTCTCCCCTGATGTTCACTGTATTAAAGTCAGACTTTATCTTGCATTTATATACATGGAATGACGTTAATTGACATGTTTTCTTTTTAACGTTTGCGTAAAAATGTTTTTTTCCCATTTCAAATTCAATAGGTACTTTAAACATCCAATTGTGAGAACCTGTCCGTTGTAATTCGTAGATATAATGTGATATAAAACGTAGGCCATTGCTTCAACAGAACTAACACAAGATAACTGTCTTGTTTGAGGAGAGAGTGTGAATATATCGGTAGAAGGATACTGAGGTTGGAACTGCCAGGCAGGAGGTCTAGAGGAAGACCAAAGAGGAGATTTATGGATGCAGTGAGAGAGGACATGAAGTTACTTGGTGTGAGAGAAGAGGATGCAGAGGATAGGGTTAGATGGAGGCAGATGATTCGCTGTGGCGACCCCTGAAAGGGAACAGCCGAAAGACAAAGCAGTACTGAGCACTGACAGAGCAGTACTCTAAAGAGACCTAATTTCATTGAAAAGCCAGAAAGTCGCCTGATACAAAGAGTGCTTGTTCCCATCAGTCTTTTATATATACAATCCTGAAAAAAACAAGTATCCCTGTCTGCATCCTACTCCTGCACCATAGAGAGCATCCTGACGGGAAACATCACGACCTGGTTCGGGAACAGCACCATGCAGGACAGACGAGCTCTACAGAGGGTGGTGCGATCAGCCGAGCGCATCATCCGCACTGAGCTCCCTGACCTGCACTCCATCTACAGCAAGCGGTGCTGGACTAAGGCCAGGAAGATCATGAAGGACCTCAGTCACCCCAGTAATGGACTGTTATCTTTGTTGCGGTCTGGGAAGAGATTCCGCTCCCTAAAGGCCAACACAGAGAGGCTGAGGAGGAGCTTCTTCCCGCAGGCGATAAGGTCTCTGAATCACACCTCAATCACACCTCCACACAGGACTAATAACATCTTTTAAGCTCACAACACTGACTGGACAATCATGGACACATTCATACACACTTGCACTAAATACTCACACATCTGGACAATTGCACATGTCACCTTTCATGCATATTTGCACAACCACTGACACTTTAATACCATATTTCTATATTTTTGCAATATTTTATTATGCCCTTATGCACAGTTAATTTTACTAATTTTACTAGTTAAAATTATTTCTTTAGTATTTCCTTTTTATTGATTATTTATTTTACGTACAAGATTTTTTATTTATTTTTTATTTTTATTTTTTTATTTTTTATTTTTTTTAAGGTCACTGGCGGTCGTATAAAAGCATTTCACTGCATATTATACTGTGTATGATTGTGTATGTGACTAATAAAATTTGAATTTGCAGCCTGCGGGGCTGAATCTCGGGCGGGGCTGCACGTGTTTCCCCGCCCACATGGTTTCTCATTGGTTGTAAGTAAATTAATGACGTCGACGCAACGTTCCTCCCACAACACCTCATTGGTTAGTGAAATGGATTGAAGTCGCTGCCATGATAAACAGGAAATGCCGTTGGAAACAGTACTTAAGCATTTCAGCCTTTGTATAAAATGTATAATTCCTATTTATTCAGCTTTCAGATGCGTACAAATCTCAGTTAAGTTTTTTTTTTTTTTTTTTAATGTACGCTTATACATTTTAGGGTTGTTCCGATTCCGATACTGGTATTGGAAATGCTGCCGATACCACAAAAAAAGCTAGCATCGGAATCGGCGAGTATTTGCGTCCACGTACCGATCCGATACCATTTTCCTAAACATAACCTTTTTATGCCCACTAGCTTTGCTAGCTTAGCTTACTTACAGAGTGTCACGGCATGCGCTTGTGATGGGCGTGCGCCCAAATTGATATCGCTCCTCGCTCACTAGTTAGGCGGCCCCCCCCCCCTTTAGGTATGTGAAGGAACAGAGCCGCAGAATCAGGCAACGGCCCATGAGCTATCGCCGCTAATGATCCCGGCACTATAAAACACAGCGGGGAGTGTAGCTTGGGGTCTGAGTGTTGGGAAGCTGGACTTTGTGGATTTTATGAGAGACAGTGGCACAAGAGCGGGGCGATGTGATGCGCCCCAGAGGGGGGGCCTTTGATCCCCGCGAGAGGAGCGCGTGAACGAGCTGCGCGAGCTCCCGCGGCACCTTCACTTCCGCGTCGAGCCCGCCTTCGCATCCCTCCCGCCTTTAACCCTTTCCTTACCCATTGTTCTAAATAAATTACCCTTTTTCCTGTAAGACCTCGTCTCGTGTCCGTGTTTCATGGTGTCGCCCGTGCACTTAGGGTCGAACCCGTTACACAGGGCTAGTAGTATTTTACTTAAAAAAAAAAAAGAAATGATGTATGTATGTATGCATCCATCCATCCAGGTATCGGATCGGTACTCGGTATCGGCCGATACCCTGAGCCCAAGTATCGGGAGGAGAAAAATGTTATCGGAACATCTCTAATACATTTACAAGCAAGACCGCTGTTTAGTTTCCCATTTCTGGCAATCCGTGACTAAAAATTAAAATGTCAACCAATCGCGTTTATTTACAGCCTTTCTTTTTTCTTGTTAATAAAATACATAAATGTGGAATATTCTCAGCAAAAGTATCCACTATCCATATGTTATTAAATTAATAAATAGAAAAGGGCTGTTAAACATTTATAAATACAAACATTTATGACACATGAATGAATTATGATGACACATTAATGAATTTCACCGTTATTTATTTATTTATTTATTTATTTATTTACACAGTTCAGTTATTTCTGATAGAGGAAAAAGCAGGTATTTATACATCTCTCTGTGGTCAAGCATTAATTCTCCCTCCCAATCTAATAATGGCACGTGAAACTGCAGTCTGCGTCCTCTGTGCCATCATAAAATCCTCACACGTTTCCCATTTCCGTAATAACCGAAGCAGGTCGTGAATAACATTTTACACATTTTGCATTCTTTAATTTCAAAAGGCACTCGTAATTCAGCCCTTGATGTTTCACTCCATTTTTCCCAGTTCACAACACCTGTAGTCAAAAACACACACACAAAGCAGAAGTCATCTAGGTTTGTTAGCCATGATACAGCTTTAAAAATACAATAAGCAAAATTACATTAAAAAAAAAAAAAGTACAGATGCTTACTGTCAAACCGTGCCTTCTGTCTGAACTGGGTCCTGTTCACAATTGCACTAAAGCAACTGCAAGTAAGCGAAAGATTCATGTAGGCAGCATCTCCATCCTGTAGCACTACTTCCAAGATCTCCATGGGTTACTAGATAGTATATGGAATAGTTTTAACTCATTTGCTTAAATGAAACAGGACAGTATTAAAGCACTTAAGAGACTTGCATCCAAAAGTTGCAACTCAGGAGTCATGATTGCCTTTTGTGCCTAAAAAGGATAGCAGAGAAGACATGTAATTCTACATATGTTAAGAAAATATGACAAAAAAGTCATATTAAGTGTAATTAAATGACATTATTTTCAATTTGCCTCTTGAGTCTCTTTGTTGCACGTCTTTCTTCTTCAGACCTCCTAATGAAATGTAGTAAAGGAGAGGTATGTTTATATTATGTAAATAAAAGTTTTCAAAATAATAAGTGCTATGCCTTTAAAATAAAAAAATTGACTGATTCTTATTAAACATACAAAAGTTACTCTCGTTGTGCTTTTGTTCATGACCCTAAATAGATTACAAACTGCCGCAATTGTCACATATCGCAATATGTACATTTACAATTCTTGAATTATTTTTATTATATTGCACAGGCCTACTTTCTAATTACTTTCTATTTATATGGCAAAGATACATTAGAGTTTTTACTCACCTCTGTAAAATCAAAGTCCCCTGCGGTTGCAAAACTCAGGGAATACTGGAATCGTAAACATTACAAATACATTTGTTCTATACTGGATCAAAATCTAGTAAAAAAAAAAAAAAAAAATCAGCTCTATAAACTTACCATCAGAACAATGATTCAAGATTCAAAGAACTTTATTAATCCCAGAGGGAAATTGTTAATAAACAACAGACAAGCAACGAAGGTGGGATGCCACAGATGTTGCTGAAATGTTGTCGTGGAAGGCCACAATCTACCTTGAAAAATAAATTATTTTAAATGCTTTTACATTTATTTATTCAAATTATTATTGGTACCATATCGTTGAAGTGTTCATACTTTAAAATCATGCACAGAGCATTACTGGCTGGTTTGGCACCATAGTAAACAAACTAAAGTGACAAAAGCAAAATTGTTAAACTCACCATCATGGTGCACTGCCACCTGGAACTGTTTTTTGATGTGATAATGCACCAACTGTGGCATACTGGTGTATGGTTTAGAAGATCCCAGGTTCAAACCCCACAACCACCAAGTTGCCACTGTTGGGTCTTTGAGCAAGGCCCTTAACCCTAAACTGCTCAGATGTGTAATGAGATTTTTTTTTTAAATATAAGTCGCTCTGGATAAGAGCGTCTGCCAAATGCCTAAATGTAAATGTATGTGCAGAAAGGGCAATTGCTGCAGTAGTCTTTTAAATACTGCTCACACTGTCCCTTGCTTAATACTGTTTTGTGCATGTTTGCGTAGATCATTGGTTTTAGTATCAAATTATTTAAATTGTGCTGTAGAAGTCATTTTTAATGTAGTGATTTTAACTTGTACTTTAAAAGAGCAAAATATTAGGATTTGTTTCTGTGAGTAAAATGATTCAGCACAAGGTGCATGAAAGGAGGGCTTGCTTTCTATATACAGTGGCTTGCAAAAGTATTCGGCCCCCTTGAACTTTTCCACATTTTGTCACATCACATTACAGCCACAAACATGAATCAATTTTATTGGAATTCCACGTGAAAGACCAATACAAAGTGGTGTACACGTGAGAAGTGGAACGAAAATCATACATGATTCCAAACATTTTTTACAAATAAATAACTGAAAAGTGGGGTGTGCGTAATTATTCAGCCCCTTGAGTCAATGAAATTGATTCATGTTTGTGGCTGTAATGTGACAAAATGTGGAAAAGTTCAATGGGGCCGAATACTTTTGCAAGCCACTGTAAATAAATAAATAACAGTGAAATTCATTCATGTGTCATCATAATTCATTCATGTGTCAAATGTTTGTATTTATAAATGTTTAACAACCCTTTTCTATTTATTAATTTAATAACATATGGATAGTGGATACTTTTGCTGAGAATATTCCACATTTATGTATTTTAGTAATAATATTTAAAAAAAAGCTGTAAATAAACTCGATTGGTTGACATTTTAATTTATAGTCATGGGTTGCCATAAATGGGAGAACTAAACAGCGGGATTCTTGCTTGTAAATGTATGTAACCTTCATCCACAAACCAGTCATAAGCGTACATTTAAAAAAAAACTTCTGAGATTTTTACGCATTTGAAAGCCGAATAAATTAGCATTTCAGCGTTTGTATAAAATGTATAATTCCTACGTACTGTTTCCAACGGCATTTCCTGTTTATCGTGGCAGTGACTTCAATCCATTTCACTAACCAATGAGAGGAGTTGTGGGAGGAACGTTGCACAACGTCATTACTTTCCTTACAACCAATGAGAAACCATGTGGGCGGGGTGACACGTGCAGCCCCGCCCCAGATTCAGCCCCGCCCCGATCTGCAGGCTGCAGACAGGGGCTTCTCAAAAAAAAAGGACAGTCTTTCCTGAACCTCTGCAGGAGCATAAAGTAGTATGCTGGATTACACTTAACACCTTTTAAAATTTATGCATTTTAAATACGTTTATTATAAATAAAATGCATTGTACTTCATGCACCTGGTTACTGATGAGCTGAAAGGTCCCACTGGGTTGGATGAAAGTTGAGTGAGCCTCTTCAGAACACCTGGTAAATAAAAGCCCTCAAGCAAGAGTTCTTGCTTATGTCAGTACTGATAGTGTAGTATGCAAAGTGAAGACAATACACTCTGAATGCATGTACTGTCTGAGTATTAACAGAGGGCATTGATGAGATGAGGCACATATCACTCAGTAATGTGGATGTGCCTGCTACACATCTGCCTGGAGGCAACTGCCTATAGGGATTCCACAAGGCTTTACCAATTACAATTCTAGGTACGCCCATGTAGTTGGTATACTTGTAACAAAGGAAATGTGTGATTCTGTCATTACTCTTATACATCTTATAGTATGTTCAGGTTGCCACTTGTACCCACTGAGCAGAAGTGTTTTCTGGGCCTCGAGTGTGACCATCTGCGCAAGGTGTTTGAGCAGCTCGCTGGAAATGTTTTGCCAGATTTGCTGACAGCCTTGACAAACATCTTCAGGACTGTGTGGTTGTAGACCAGTGCACAACTGATTCGATTCAGCTGGTGGTGGTGTTAATGCTATGGTTAATTGGTGTAGATATGATTAATATATCACAACAACAAAGTACTGAATCTATTTTAATTTAGTCCTGATGTACTGGCCTATATTTGATTATAGTTCATAGGCCTTCAACAATAAGGCTGTCCAGAGTACTGTTCTGTATATTATAAATGTGCTTAACCCTGGGATACTTGAATTGCTTTAGAGATTCTTTTTCATTCAACTACTTGTTTACCTGCTATGAAAAAACAACCACAGCTTTATGAGCAGTGCACTCATAGCAAATATATAGTCAATAAATTTATAGTCAGTAAATGTCATTATACACTTTGAGCCGGTCACTGACAGGATCACTGTACCAAAATATTTATATACCGCCTGGCCAAAAAATAGTCATAGTTTGTTGGATTTTTTTTTTTCGTCCTAGTTCCACATGTTTTCCACCTAGTTTGTTTTCCAACATCTAATTTTTATGCTCCCTAAGATTCTTTTTCTGGTCAACCAGGAAACAAGCAACTATCCTGTTTTTTTTTTTTTTTTTAAGGATCACACATATGATCAGGAATGAACAGTTATTCTTTAGTGCAAGTGGAAATCTTTATTTCCCTTTTAAACATAGCTATGATTTATGCAGTAATTTTAAATGATGCAACTTAAGGATCAGTTGCTACAGAATAAACATATGAATGAGCAGTAAGATTTCTTGAAAAGAGTAATAATAAAGTGATAAAATACTGCCTGCATATTTGAACTCCAATTTCATGTACTGATTCCCTTCTCCAACATACTCTATCTGTACCTCTCCATAGGACACAGTGTCCTGCACAGTTTCATGTGGACACAAAGTTAATTTTGACCCACAAATTTTCTACCAATTGGTAAAGAAGGAATAATAGGACAGTTGTGGTGGGAACAGAGAAAGTCTGCAATAGCTCCAATGCCTGAGTGAGTGCTAGTTAAATCTAGGGTAAGGTATCGTTTGGGTTTTCTTTCGAAACCAGTGCCAAATCGATACTTTTAAAACTGTACCGGTGCCAAAACGGTGCCTGAACCGATACTTTGCAAAAACCACAAAATGATGGTGGATGACTCATTTTTATTGAACAAAAAATAATTAATTCTCCTTAGTCAAATTTGCCTTCTTTGCAATGGTAAATGGGGTCACTGTTGTAGTACTACTAGTACTAGCTGGAAAGCCATATAAACAGAATCCATGTTACATGTACATTAGTATATAACAAATTATTTGACCATTTATCATCACGAATGCATGATTTGCATTTTGCAATTAACATTACATTAGCCTACTACTAACCTGCAGAAGGGCTGCTGTCATCACAATCGGTTGACTCCTTTTTGCTACAGTTGGTATGACTGGGACAGTCCACACCGATAGTGCCAGCTGTTGTCCGCAAGTTATCAAACACGGTGCATGCCTCTGCTTTTAAGTTTATTCCGTCTGCCGTCAAATGTTTCATTAGATTTGACGTGTTTCCTCCTTTAGACGCAACTGATGTAAAACATTTGCTGCATGTCGCGTGAAATATAGCCACACTTTCAACCGTTTAGTTTTAAACATTTTAACGAAAGTTGTTTAATTCATCAAGCTAAGATATAACGGTAGACCACCTGCTGCCGTCAGAGCGAGTCTAACGTTAGTTGCTGCATTCACGCGCACCTCAGATGGTCTCATTTCCTGATTTGTGCTTTAAATTTTTTTTATCTAATCTAAAACTTTGAATCTACAAAAATAAAATGACAGTAACATTACTGTAACCATGTTTTGGATTTGTATTATCAAAGCGTTCTGACGTTCAAGATTTTTCTAATTAAGGAATTAATTTATTTCTCCAATCATTTCTGACACCCCATGAATGCAGTATTTAAATTTTACTAGCGATCATGTGTGGATGAATCTGATGCTTATTACAACTGCGTCATTCAATCAACAGTTCAGGCATTTAAGTGGCACTGCAATTTGCGTTCTGTTTCGGTCCGGTACATACCGGTTATATAGGTACCCGGTACCCAACCCTAGCTAAATCCCAACTCCTGTATATATAACAGGAGAGTCCATAAAATGTTCTACATACAACTATATCTTCCATTATATAATTAGCACAGTTCTATATACTACCCTATGTTCGTTGGTGAATTACAAACTATGTTGGACACTGGCCCTTCAGGATGGGGAAGATCTCTGCTCTAGGGTTTTTTTTCCTGCTGGACTAGCCGCAACATGCATCCTTGTAGAAAACCACTAAAATCAACAAACAGTATGCACTATAAACACAAATGTGGCTAGACTGACCAATATAAAAAAAAAAAAAAAGCATTTAAGCACTTACTGTACCATACGGTACATTTCAGTTAATTATGAGAACCTGGTACTCTGACCTTCACAGAGGAAATATAAATGCTTGGTGAAGTTACATCAGGAAAATTTGACAGTGGAAACCAAGGCTTTCAACAAAGAAATGTTTAATAGTGAAATAAAGAATTTCAAAACTGTTGTGTTGCATCCGAAAGTGGTTTAGATGATGAGCGTGATTGCGACTGTACATTCTGCAGTTAAGCTGTGTGGTTAGGCTGGTAACCCATCTAGGGACAGTAGGTGGACCAGGTGCCCAGAGCTTGAGATGTTCTGCCTTAGGTGATTAAGCCTCCTGAGCATTTCCACAACCAGTTCAGTTCTGTACTTGAATGTCCTGCTCTAGGCACTCTTCTCTTTTTCCTGTATGATCATAGAACATGAGTAATAAGCTTTTGAATTATACCAGGATCACAAACAGGTAGGAATATTGAGTCCTAAATTAACTTTTGAGCCAGATTCCTACGAGTGATCGAGACACTTAGTTAATAGGGGCCCTGGGCCCCTCGAAGTTAATTTAGGACTGAAAATATTTCTAGCTCAGAGTCCGACATAAAAGTTCATGGAGCTTAACTTTTTTTTTTTTTTTTTTTAAGCGAGGAGTAGGACTGCGCCAAGGAAACCATATCACTTTTTTACAACACAGAGAGCCGTAAAGTAGGCTATGTGTTATAGTGGATGTAGTTGTGACAGGTTTGTGTAGTTTTAAATAGTCCAAAACTGAAATGGTGAAGTCAGCGGCAGTTGTGCAAGTTCTTTATGCACACAGACAAAATTTATAGATGACTCAACTGCATGACATTATCCTAATGAGACAGCTTGTCAACTGTTTTGAGCCTCCATAATAGACTTGTGTAGGACTGTCAATCTGATCAAAATGACTTCGAAAAGAAAGTTAAACTGGAGAGAGGATGAGAGCGTTTTGCTCGTGGAGGAGGTAGTAAAACGCAAAGACAATTACCTCTAAAGATAAAAAGATTTGTGAAAGCATAAATGCCACCTGTCAGTTTGCTGAAGGTAACCCCGAGGAGTGTGAAACACGGAGGTATGCCATGTTGAAGTGATCAAGTGCTGCTTAAAACAGAATCTCAAAAAACAGTTGTGTACATTCAAATGATTTATGTATATAAAATGTATATAGACACAGCTCTGGAGAAAAAAAAAGAAAAAAAAAAAGACCATTACAATTTACTCCAGAAAACTTCTGGAACTTAATCATGAAGATGGATGGTCACAAACCATCAGGCTAAGCTTTTTTGCAAAAACAGTAGTATAAAGTTACCCAACAGCAATGTGGAAAAACTGGTGGAGAGCATGCCAAAACGCATGAAAGCTTTAAGTGCAAATTGGGGTTATTCCACCAAATAATGCTTTGGCTAAATAACTAAGAAATCAGTAACAATTTGTTTACAAATTATTTGCCTTTTTTTTTTTTTTTTAGTTGATCATTTGCATGATCTTGTTATTTTTTATGCGGTGTGATGTAATTTCCTTTAAATATACACTAAGTAATTCTATTTTGGATTTAGGAGAAATATCAGATCACAAAAAAAATAAAAAAACTGTTCATCTCACCAATACATGTACCTGTAAGGGGGGGAAAAAAAAAAGCCTACAGTACAATAGAAAATCTAAAACATTTGTGTACACTCAATTTAATACAACTTTATAAAATGTATATATACTGTAAATACAATTATTTTAATGTGTGCCACGGATGATGCACACAACTCTATGAATCCAGCTTTTTTGTTGATTTCACAATGCGTGATGGGGAAATGCATGAATTTGCGGTACTGTAAGAGCAAAGGTTAATTTATTATTTACGACCCCGTCGGTCGGCTGTCTCACTGTTCAAAGCTGCATCTTTACTGTTACAAAAAAAAAAAAAAAAAAAAAAAAGTACACCATCAGTCACCTGCAGAGACATCATATAACGTTCGTTATTTGACAAGTTACATATCGCGCACAAAAGTATAAAATTCTTGTCCGAATACATCTTATGAGCTCCATGTCACTCAATGTTAATCTACATGTGCGTCTCTGCCTGAATTTTTCGCTATTCCTAACCAGTTAGGAGCCCTCCTACAGTGCGGTGGAAATAGGAGTCATTTCCTATTTTAAGAACGTTGATAAATACTTCTTATTCCTATTCCTGAAAGTATGTTCAAAATGGGTCATTCTGAGAATTTTTGGAACTTCTGAGATGCTTAGTAAATACGGATTTGGACATCATTCTATAGAACCAGAAATTCAGACTATTAAAATATGACAAACACAAAAAAAAACCACACAAGCCAAGTTTAGAGCCTTGTAGAATCCCTATATGCGGATGCCTCCAGGCAGATATGTAGCAGGAAAATATAATTTCTATATGGATCTGTGTTCTTGGTCAGTCTCAGCAGGGAATCTGTACAAATTAATGTTTTGTGCTTTGTCCCACTGCTGGTAAAATTGGTGCATGCAACAGCTCTCCAGCATTTATGGTTTTATAGATACAAAGCTAGCCTTCACAATCTTTCCTACGAGACAAAACTGATTTCAATTCAATTTTATTTGTATAGTGCTTAACAATTGACATTGTCTCAAAACAGCTTTACACAATCAAAAGAATTATTTAAGTTTGTACGGAATGTGAATGTGTATGCATCAAAATGGTCAGATAGTCCCTGGTGAGCAAGTCGCAGGCGACAGTGGCAAGGAAAAACTCCCTGAGATGGTAATAGGAAGAAACCTTGAGAGGAACCAGACTCAACAGGGAACCCATCCTCATCTGGGTGAAACAGATAGCAGAAATGATCTGCATTTATACAGTGTGTTAGGTGGCAGGCAGTTCAGCTATAATAGTTGATGTTAATTGATGTTAAAATGGAGTCCAGGTAGTTATTGGAGACTCCGATAGATTTGTAGAAAGTTCCAGTCCTGAACTATCGAATTGTCAAGTCCTCAGAGAAACAGCTGCTAACACCAGTCGAGGCCAGAACTGTCTTCTAAGTAGAGAGAATCATCCCCAGACACCAGACGCATACCAAAGAGACACACGGGGCATCCATGCGACGAGACCTCCAACCAGAAGCAGGGCACCAGGATGGATCAGAAGGTCCGGAGGGCAAAGGGAGTCTGGATCACTGGCAGCTAAGTGATGACATGTGTAGCTCAACAGAAAGAAAGAGTGACAGGGGGAGAGAGGAAAGAGAAAGAGGGGAAGAAAGAGAAGAAGAGGAGAGATGGCAGTTAGGTATGGTCACAGTCACAATGTATAATGTGAATGTATATTTACTGGAGAGTGCAAGCAGGGACTCCGGCAGGACTAACTGACAGCACAACTAAAAGGAAGAGCCAGAAGGAAACAAACATGAGGGCTCCCTGAGATGTAAAGCAATCACCTACCTCACAGTCAACAAACCTGAGTGATCAAATGAGAGGGAGGAAGACAGCATCTAAACATACCAGTTCACACAATACTCTACGTCCATGAGTCCCCCAGATCTGCTCCTTTACCCAAGATAAATATATTTATAAAAATGCTTGGTTAAATAAATAGGTTTTTAGCCTAGACTTAAACACTGAGACTGTGTCTGAGTCCCGAACACTATTTGGAAGACTATTCCATAATTTTGGGGCTTTGTAAGAAAAAGCTCTGCACCCAGCTGTAGTTTTCACAATATGCAGTACCGACAAGCAACCTGCATCCTTTGATCGAAGTAGGCGTGGCGGATCGTAAGACAAGACCGCGAGACCGCATTTAATGCTTTATATGTCAAGAGTAGTATTTTAAAATCAATGCAAAATTTCACAGGAAGCCAATGCAGTGAAGATAGGATAGGGATGATGTGCTCATATCTTCTGGTTCTAGTGAGGACTCTCGCTGCTGCATTCTGGACTAGCTGAAGCTTGTTTATGCACCTAGCTGAACAACCAGACAGTAAGGCATTACCATAGTCCAACCTAGAAGTGATAAAAGCATGAACTAGTTTTTCTGCATCGTTTAGCGACAATATATTTCTTATCTTGGCAATATTTCTGAGGTGAAAGAATGCTATCCTGGTGATATCTACATGAGCTTCAAATGAAAGACTGGAATCTATAATCACGCCGAGGTCTTTTACTGATGCACTTGATGGAACAGAAAGGCCATATAAATGTTATGGTGTGATCTAAGATTTTACTCCTAGCCGTATGCGGTCCTATGACTAGAACTTCTGTGTTATCCGGATTAAGCAGAAGGACGTTAATTAGCATCCAATTTCTTATGTCCTGCACACATTGCTCAACTTTAGTTAGCTGGTTTTTGTCATCAGGTTTTGCTGAGACATATAACTGTGTCGTCAGCATAACAATGAAAACTAATACCATGCTTACGGATTATGTTGCCCAGATGAAGCATGAAAAGGGGAAAAAAAGTGGGCCTTTCAGTGGGCCTAAAACTGAACCCTGCGGAATGCCAAACTCCACTAGAGAACATGCAGAATAATCACCATTTAAGTCTACATACTGATAACGATCGGTCACATAGGATCTTAGCCAGGAGAGGGCTGTACACTTAATTCCTACTACATTTTCTAATCTGTGAAGAATAGCATGATCAATGGTGTCAAAAGCTGCACTGAGGTCGAGTAATACAAGCATAGTTACACAAACCTGATCAGAGGCCAATAGGAGGTCATTTACTACTTTAACGAGTGCTGTTTCTGTGCTGAGGCCTAAATCCTGACTGATACAGTTCATGTATGCCATTTCTATGTAGATATGAGCATAGCTGCTCAGGTACTATCTTTTCCAGAATCTTAGAGATAAAGGGGAGGTTCGATATTGGCCTAATTTCCGAGCAGTCTGTTTAAGTGCGCGTGTGATCGTTATACCAGGGAGCGAGTTTATCATCTCTAATAATTTTTCTTTTAGCTGGAGCTACATTATCTAAGGTACAAAGAAATGTCGACTCTAAATATTCAGTCGCATGATCGATTTCTGTGGGGTCAGACGGTGATCCAATCAAAGTTGGTAACTCTGGGAGATTACTGATAAAACTCTGTTTGCAGTTGATGTGAATGTACGTTTAATACGCTAGCGCGGTGCTGTGCGTACATCACTGTGACACACGTGAATGGAGACAAGATAGTGATCTGTGAATTTCAGACAGTGGAATTGTGAATACGTTTCTTATACTTAATCCGAAGAATATTATTAAATCTAAAGTGTGACCTGCTTTGAGTGGGTCCTACTACACACTGATTTACGCCTACTGAGTCCAGTATGGACATAAATGCTGTTCTCAGAGGGTCTTCTGGATTCTCAAAATGAATGTTAATTGCTGGAGATTTTAACACCTTTGTCTACAGAAACGACTAGGTTTGAGATGAAATCTGCAAATTCACTAAGAAATTCAGAATACGGCCCTGGAGGTCTGTAAATTATAATTAGTGGAATCGACTGAGCTGACTTAATATACTTAAATACACTTATGTTACTATAAAGAATTTCAAATGAGTTAAATGTGTCCGAGTTTTTGTACGATAGACAGATTATCATTGTAAATAACTCCTCCTCTACCAGTTAACCGAGGCTGGTGTATGTAGCTGTATCCAGGAGGACTAGCTTCATTTAGAGCTACATACTCGTACTCTGTTTAACTGAAACATGGGTTAAACAGGATATCAAACGCCTGATCTGTGATAATTTCATTAACAATAACCGCTTTTGATGCGAGAGATCTAATAGTTAACAGTCCTAGCTTCAGATCAGAGGTGCCGGCTGCGCATTCAGTGTGATCCGAGTTTGTCGTCTTTATGTTAATTAAATTATTAAAACAGACTTTGAGTCTTTCTACATTTTTGCTTAGATCGGGGAACCCTGTGACGACTCTATGCAGCTAGCAGACGGTTGGTTTAGCCTGTCTGCTCCCTGGCCTGGGATATGGATCGTCACCGATTAACTAGACCTCTCCTGAGACTATGAGCTATACTACAGGAAATGAGAGCAGCACCTTCCCGAGTGGGATGGACACCGTCCTGCCCTAACAGGCCAGCTTTGCCCTCAAAGGTCTTCCAATTGTCTATGTAGCCCACATTATTTTCAGAGCACCACCTGGACATCCAGTGCTTCAGCGACCCTAAATTGATTGACCATGATTGACATCGCAGTCCCCCCTGGAAGCTAAACTATTACATTTCTATATTGTTGATCCCCCCCCCCCCCCCAACACGATAGACCTACAACTGTTTAGCTGACCTCCACTAATTTGAAAAGATGTTGCAATTTAGTGTTGATCGTGTACAACTGGTGTGAATAGATAAATGCATACTTCCAGCCTTTTGGCAACAGTGTGGAGGTCATTAAAGCATCATATTAGCATATTTTACCATCCATTTTATAATAGAGATACTACGTTGATCGGCAGCAAATGCTTTGAGAAGCAAGTAAAAAAGCTTAATCCCAATGAATAAGTATATAAAATAACAGCTCTCATTCTAACGTCAGTACAGTGAACATCAGAAGACGCCTATCAATTGTCATTCCATGTATATAAATACAAGATAAAGTCTGACTTTAATACAATGAATATCAGGGGAGAGCGCGAACGCAGTCCCCCACTACCAGAAATTATGCAGTCGAGATTCCCACATTTGGGGAATTCGCAGAGGTCAACACAACCGAGAGTGCAATGGTTGAGCCTCACCCTGGGTGAACCACCTTCTTGATCATGGTATCTCCCCTGCCAGGTAAGTATGAATTGCTGTACCATCGCCTAGCCACTGGACCAGCGCACACACTGTTTACAATCATGGTGACAAATATACCATTAACCGTTACACAAACACCAAAATGTAAAACACCACAACATAAGACGACCGCTAAAGCATTACTAATTTTATTACACGTAAAACCGTGCTATCGTCCAAAAAACTATTTTCTTAACAGCGAACCAGTTCCCATGATGCACTGCTTCTGAATCTATAATGAGAGCTACGACATTAGAGAAACTGCTCCTGAAATCGTAGCACGTCCTCAAACATTACAACTGTCAGTCCTGAGGTACGTTTCGCTCCTTTGTAAGCAACAAGACTAAAAAAATCTTTTACTGAAATTGGTTTAAAGCCTCGCTGCAGTTAGCCTCGGCCTCCGTGCGTGCAGTTACAGACAAAACAAAACCGTTCATTGTTTTCTTACCAAATAAATTAGGAATTGGATAGATTATGATTTTAAATGTGTACAATTAGAAAGCGTTATAACAGACTATTAAGCGAAGAGTGCTTAAAAAAAAAAAAAAAACTTTAGCGCGGACATTTCTGTCCGACTGGCAACTTGAGTCTGGAAACATAGTTCCGCCTGCCACTTTGTCTTTCGGGTGGTCCCTTTCAGGGGTCGCCACAGCGAATCATCTGCCTACATCTAACCCAGTGTTTCTCAAATAGTGGGGCGCGCCCCCAGGGGGGGGGGCGTGAGGCTCCGTCAAGGGGACGCGTTTGACCCCGGGGAACATGCATTTTTTATCTATTTAGATTTTTTTACTGTTCTAGAATAAAGTGCAATACCACTCCACTACATTAGGGGGCAGTGGCGCTCTCATTCGGAGAGTGTGCGCAGAGCATTCGCTCGGTGGTGTAGGGGTATTGTTTGCTTCTTCCTAGGGGGGGCATGACAGAAAATAATTGAGAAGCACTGATCTAACCCTATCCTCTTCTCTCACTGTATCCATAAATCATAGTTCCGCCTGCCACCATTAATAATAATATTTGCTATATACGCCATATTAAAAGTACATCTCACGCTCGAACGTATTTATATGTTCTATAAATTTAGGCTTACATCTTGCTTAGTTGCGCAGTAAAGTCAGACTTCGTATTTCACAGACAGTACACGACTTACTGTCGGTTTGTGAGGTGCAGTTTGGTTTAAGATGCGGTCGAAATTTAGAGCAGTAATGTACAATACAACGACAAATTATGAAGCATATAAAAGCACAGTATTTACTACTTTTACATAACTACACACGATCCATATGACCAACAGTAAAAACCACTTTCAGTTCTTGATCGTCATAATCTTTCTTTAACAAAGACAGAGGGGGTGCACCGTTCCCGGAAGTACTGCAATACCGGGTCGATGCGTGGAGTGGACGGAGCAAGCCCCTATTCCATCTCCCTGTTCCAAAAATCAATTTAATATATGGTCCCCGGGTAGGGGACGTATCAGATATTAAACTGATAAGAACAGATACTACACTTGATCTTAGCCAAAAGGCCGAGAAGCGATACTGAAAACAGAGAACAACAAACGGGGGCATTCTACAGATTGGTAATCCCGAGGAAGGTAAATTCCAATTTCTCTTAACACTGTATAAATACTGTGAATTATGAAACATTATTAACAATAAAAACAATTTATACTAAAATTATCAGGTGAAAGAGGGTATTTAAGTGAAACACGGCAGAAATTTATAATTTATGCACAAACTAGCCAATCAGAGGCCAGCATACAAAATCCTCCTTACAACAAACTTACAGTGGTTTAGAAAGTAGTTTTCAAAACAAACATTTAAAGTGGAGTAAAATAATTAGATCGCTAACAACCAACACTGTAGGGGGGGGACGGGGGGGGGGGGAGAAATCAAAAAGATGTTAAACTTCAGCTGAATTATAGAACATTGCCCCTCAGTGGCCAAATGTGATACAGCAGGAGAAAACAATCAGAAAATTGTTTTCGGTCAAACGTTCACATGTTTATCACCTGCTGTTTCGTGTAAAACTGTTTCAACGAGGATTTTTTTTTTGGTGAGAAGGAAAAAAAAATAATGCAATATTTGAACATACGCAATATAATCAAATATAGGCCAGTATATCAGGACTAAATTAAAATAGATTTCAGTACTTTGTTGTTGGGATATATTAATCATATCTACACTAATTAACTATAGCATTAACACCACCACCAGCTGAATCGAATAACTTCAACTATACAGGTCCTTCTCAAAAAATTTGCATATTGTGATAAAGTTCATTATTTTCTGCAATGTACTGATAAACATTAGACTTTCATATATTTTAGATTCATTACACACAACTGAAGCAGTTCAAGCCTTTTATTGTTTTAATATTGATGATTGTGGCATACAGCTCATGAAAACCCAAAATCCCCATCTCAAAAAATTGCATATTTCATCCGACCAATAAAAGAAGTGTTTTTAATACAAAAAAGTCAACCTTCAAATAATTATGTTCAGTTATGCACTCAATACTTGGTCGGTAATCCTTTTGCAGATTCGTGTGTCTTGTGTCTCTCAACTTTCTCTTCACAATATCCCACAGATTCTCTATGGGGTTCAGGTCAGGAGAGTTGGCAAGCCAATTGAGCACAGTAATACCATGGTCAGTAAACCATTTACCAGTGGTTTTGGCACTGTGAGCAGGTGCCAGGTCGTGCTGAAAAATGAAATCTTCATCTCCATAAAGCTTTTCAGGCTCTGGATGTTTCTACTCCAGACTCAGTCCACTGCTTCCGCAGGTCTGGAATCGGTCCTTCTCCACAATCTTCCTCAGGGCCTGGTCACCTCTTCTCGTTGTGCAGCGTTTTCTGCCACACTTTTTCCTCCCCACAGACTTCCCACTGAGGTGCCTTGATACAGCACTCTGGGAACAGCCTATTCGTTCAGAAATTTCTTTGTGTCTTACCCTCTTGCTTGAGGGTGTCAATGATGGCCTTCTGGACAGCAGTCAGGTCAGCAGTCTTACACATGATTTTTTGAGTAATGAACCAGGCTGGGAGTTTTTAAAAAGCCTCAGGAATCTTTTGCAGGTGTTGAGTTAATTAGTTGATTCAGATAAGGTTCTCTAAACGAGCTATTAACCTAATCATGATGTGCTAATTTTTTGAGATAGGGATTTTGGGTTTTCATGAGCTGTATGCCACAATCATCAATATTAAAACAATAAAAGGCTTGAACTGCTTCAGTTGTGTGTAATGAATCTAAAATATATGAAAGTCTAATGTTTATCAGTACATTACAGAAAATAATGAACTTTATCACAATATGCAAATTTTTTTGAGAAGGACCTGTATACACCAGTTGTGCACTGGTCTACAACCACACAGTCCTGAAGATGTTTGTCAAGGCTGTCAGCAAATCTGGCAAAACATTTCCAGCGAGCTGCTCAAACACCTTGCGCAGATGGTCACACTCGAGGCCCAGAAAACACTTCTGCTCAGTGGGTACAAGTGGCAACCTGAACATAATATAAGAGTAATGACAGAATCACACATTTGAAGGACCTCAGTCACCCCAGTAATGGACTGTTCTCTTTGTTGCGGTCTGGGAAGCGATTCCGCTCCCTAAAGGCCAACACAGAGAGGCTGAGGAGGAGCTTCTTCCCGCAGGCGATAAGGTCTCTCAATCACACCTCCACACAGGACTAATAACATCTTTTTAAGCTCACAACACTGACTGGACAATAATGGACACATTCATACACACTTGCACTAAATATTTATACATCTGGACAATTGCACGTCACTTTCATTAGTCACCTTTCATGCATATTTGCACAACCACTGACACTTTAAATTCTATATATACTCCCCCCCCCCTATATTTCTATATTTTGCAATATTTTATTATGCCCTTACTGTACAGTTAATTTTACTAGTTAAATTTATTTCTTTAGTATTTCCTTTTTATTGATTATTTATTTTACGCACAGGCTTTTATTTTCTTTTTAAGGTCACTGGCGGTCGTGTAAGCATTTCACTGCATATGACTGTGTATGTGACAAAATTTGAATTTGACTTTCTGGTTTTTCAATGAAATGAGGTCTCTTTCACTCCATCCAAACAAGACAGTTATCTTGTGTTAGTTCTGTTGAAGCAATGGCCTACGTATTATATTACATTATGGCTGAATCCCATTTCTACCCCTTACCCCTTCACATAGCCCTACCCCTCCGTTTGGCGCGTTCACGTGAAGGGGTAGGGGTGTCTCATTTCTCTTTTGGTTGGAGGGGGAGGGGGAAGGGGAAGGGCCAGATAGCCCTCCAAACGAAGATTTTTCAGGACCTCACTTCAAACGAAGGGCTAAGCGAAATTTTCAACATGGCTGCTCACTCGAGCAAACAGACCCATAAATGTAAATTTTTGCCATAAATAAAGATTTTTATGACAAGTTTTCATTATATGTATATTACCTCTAGTCTTGTGTTTATGGTGATGTTCTGTAAAGAAATGTTTGCAAAAAAATCGCTAAAGTTTGCTAGCGGCTAGCACCGATTGCACGATATTACAAATATATATTTTATTTTTATATATTTTTATAATTTATATTATGTATAGGGATGAAATACGGCGCAAAAAAACTTTGGGAGTGAGTAATCTCTCTCTTATTGCAATGTGTGATAAACATCGGCGCATGTCCTTTAACGTAACATTAGGAACTAGTGACAACGTATGATTACGTATAACAGTGTTGTAGTGGTGTCCCATTTCTTAGGGGAAAAATTTTAACCCTTCCCCTTTCCACTTCGTTTCAAGGGACAAGGGGAAGGGGCAAGGGGAAGGGGTAGAAAATAGAAATGGGATTCAGCCTAAATCTACGAATTACAACGGATACGTTCTCACTATTGGATGTTTAAAGTACCTATTGATTTTGAAATGGAAAAAAATATTTTTACGCAAACGTTAAGAAAACACCCGTCAATGTCATTCCATGTATATAAATGCAAGATAAAGTCTGACTTTAATACAGTGAACATCAGGGGAGAGCGCGAACGCAGTCCCCCACTACCAGAAATTATGCAGTCGAGATTCCCACATTTGGGGAATTCGCAGAGGTCAACACAACCGACAGTGCAATGGTTGAGCCTCACCCTGGGTGAACCACCTTCTTGATCATGGTATCTCCCCTGCCAGGTAAGTATGAGTTGCTGCACCATCGCCTAGCGACTGCACCACCACACACACTGTTTACAATCATGGTGACAAATATACCACTAACCGTTACACAAACATCGGAGTGTAAAACATCACAACATAAGAGGGCTCCTAAAGCATTACTAATTTTATTACACGTAAAACCGTGCTGTCGTCTATTTTCTTAACAACGAACCAGTTCCCATGATGCACTGCTTCTGAATCTACAAGAGCTACAACGTCCAGTAAACTGCTTTAAAAATCGTAGCATTTCCTCGATCACAACAGACGGTCCAAGAGAAGACGCGTGTTGCTCCGCTATAAGCAATAAGTGGAATAAGCAATAAGTGGAAAAAAATATTTCAACTGTTTTAAAGCCTCGCTACAGTTAGCCCCGCCCTTCGATGTGAAATTCAGTTTCAGCCGAAATACAACTTCTTTAAAAGACATTTTACTGACCTCACTTTAATAAATGAGAAATAAGTGTATACAATTGGAAAGAGCTATATAAATAGTTAAAAAATAAACAAAAAGTCGTTAACGCAAGCGCGAAAATTTCTGTTCAACCGAAATTAATAACAAATTACGTCATGTGGGGGGGGGGGACTCATGGTGTGTGTAAAAGCACATGCTGTATTTCTCTCTAAATCACATCGGCCCTGAATAAAGCAAGGCTATATAACAGTTAGCCCTAAGGCAAGATTCAATACACTCACAAATTCACAGTAATAATCTTTCTTTAACAAAGACAGAGGGGGTGCACCGTTCCCGGAAGTACTGCAATACCGGGTCGATGCGTGGAGTGGACGGAGCAAGCCCCTATTCCATCTCCCTGTTCCAAAAATCAATTTAATATATGGTCCCCGGGTAGGGGACGTATCAGATATTAAACTGATAAGAACAGATACTACACTTGATCTTAGCCAAAAGGCCGAGAAGCGATACCGAAAACAGAGAACAACAAACGGGGGCATTCTACAGATTGGTAATCCCGAGGAAGGTAAATTCCAATTTCCCTTAACACTGTATAAATATTGTAAATTATGAAACAATATTATTAATAAAAACAATTTATACTAAAATTATCAGGTGAAAGAGGGTATTTAAGTGAAACACGGCAGAAATTTATAATTTATGCACAAACTAGCCAATCAGAGGCCAGCATACAAAATCCTCCTTACAACAAACTTACAGTGGTTTAGAAAGTAGTTTTCAAAACAAACATTTAAAGTGGAGTAAAATAATTTGATCGCTAATAACCAACACTGTAGGGGGGACGGGGGAATCAAAAAGATGTTAAACTTCAGCCGAATTATAGAACATTGCCCCTCAGTGGCCAAATGTGATATCGCAGGAGAAAACAATCAGAAAATTGTTTTCGGTTAAACGTTCATATGTTTATCACCTGCTGTTTCGTGTAAAACTTTTTCAACGAGTTTTTTTTTGGTGAGAAGGAAAAAAATATAATGCAATATTTGAACATACGCAATATAAACAGTAAAATCACCAAACACACACTGAATGCAAAATGTCACCAAAACAAAGTAAATACCAAGAAAACCATTTTTGTCGTGAACATTAAAAAGAAAAGGCAAACAGTTACTTAAAACACAAACCTTATTCTCTGTTCTAAATTTACTGAAAAGTAAAAGAAGGGCATCTTTACCACATGCGTCACTGAAGCGCCATTTTCCAGCAGCGGTTTATACAGGCCTGCTCGCTCATAAACAGCGCTGAATAACTTCATTTATTCAGGACGTGCAGCATTTCCCACCAAAATGCATAAAAGGACATTTCTCTCTCCAAAATCATGAAATAAATAATATTCTCACGTACTCAAAGAACAGTAAATAGTTACGGTTTACCTCACGTAATACTAACTGTACATGTTTAAACGTAAACTTTAACTAACCTTCTTATTAATAATTGCATGCCAAAATTTAGGAAAACGTAGTCTTTGGCCGAAAATTGCAATCACCTGCTACTACAGAATTCGGGTCGGTTCCACAACAGAGCCACCTAGAGGTCCGTTTCAAAACAAAATTGATGACGGCGTGATAGAACAGGGAAACCACTAAAATGTCATGGGCAGCTCGTCCTCCAGGAGCAGGGTTAAAAAAAATACTGCTCTAACTTAATCTCAAAGAGCTGTTCAATAACTGATTATTTAATCAGGTGAACTATAAGTAAGGAAATGGTTATAAATGTGAGACAATATGTGCTCTAGCACCAGGCCTGGGAAGCTTGTAATGCGCTACTTGCACGCCGACTTCCGCGTTCTTTTCAATAGGGCTCAGTCAGTTCCGGTGTTCCGGGAAATTCAGTTTCCTTATGTTTCCCCGGTGGCGCGCAGATTCAAATTATGACGTCACTCGCTACCTAACGCTGAGAAGGCGAACGAGGATTTTAACAGTTTTTCTCTCGTTTAAAAGTGTTTTTACGAACTTTTTGAAATAAACAAGTAACCTATGCAAAATAACCGAGTGTCTTTTCGCTTTTTTTTGTATATTTGAAGATAATTCAGAGGTTTTAAGCCGCTGCAAAAGACTGGTTTGCTGGGCAAGTACTGACATCGCGACTACTTTTATTACACGTACATTAGCTGTGTGATGATAGATGTGATCCTGATTTATTCTAAATATATTTAAGGTTATACTTTGTAATTTATTATAGCATGTAACTCAAGGGTAGTGTATACTCGTGATAACCAGGATAGTCTTTTTTTTAACCCACTCAAACATCCAGTTTTATTAAACCACCTGGTTACATAAACAGAGAGGTACAGCAATTATAGGGCACCACACTCAGTTATTCATCTTATTCATATCTATCCATCTATCTCTCTCCTGTATGGATATCCATGATAAAAACAGACGTACGTAATTGGCATAGCACATATAATAGCACTTTTACATTAAATAATGTATCTGAATTGGTTCTTTTACTTAAATTTCACAAAGTATGGGAACTTGAA
The DNA here is from genome assembly GCA_030522415.1 of Channallabes apus. Classification (NCBI taxonomy): domain Eukaryota; kingdom Metazoa; phylum Chordata; class Actinopteri; order Siluriformes; family Clariidae; genus Channallabes; species Channallabes apus. Next base: position 33,806,212 of record CM060113.1, read on the forward strand.
GTTTATTACAAATGTTAACTGGGTGAATTGATTTCCATGAGTCTCTTGTTAAAAATAGTGTTTTTAAAAAACATCATCTCACTGTATTACCCAAGCACACATGTCTCTGAGGCAATTTCAGAAGTCCATGATACTTTCACAGCCAGTAGGTAGGGGGAAACAGATTTCCCTGATGATCAGGAAAATATGTTTCCCATACTTCAATTTAAAAGGCAGCATTTTTAAAAACATTCTGATCACTTTTTTTTTAATCTGTGCTACAGCACACATGTCTCAGTCAGTTTCAGGCATCTCTGATACTTCCACAGCCAGTATGGAGGGGGAAACAGATTTTCCTGATGCCCAGGAAAATAAGTTCCCCACACGTTAATTTGAAAGACAGTGCTTTTGAAACATTATTTTATTGTGTGCGAGTGTGTGCGCATGCATGCATGTGTGTATATATATATATATATATATATATATATATATATATATATATATATATATATATATATATATATATATATATATATATATATATATAGATAGATAGATAGATAGATAGATAGATATGTGTATGTTTTTTATATATATAGATAGATATGTGTATGTTTTTTATATATATAGATAGATGTGTATGTTTTTTATATATATATATATATATATATATATATATTACACACATACTGTATACATACACACAAACCGGATTCCAAAAAAGTTGGGACACTAAACAAATTTTGAATAAAAACTGAATGCAATGATGTGGAGATGGCAAATGTCAATATTTTATTCAGAATAGAACATAAATCACGGAACAAAAGTTAAAACTGAGAAAATGTATCATTTTAAGGGAAAATATGGTGAATCAAAATGTCATGGTGTCAACAAATCCCAAAAAAGTTGGGACAAGGCCATTTTCTCCACTGTGTGGCATCTCCCCTTCTTCTTACAACACTCAACAGACGTCTGGGGACCGAGGAGACCAGTTTCTCAAGTTTAGAAATAGGAATGCTCTCCCATTCTTGTCTAATACAGGCCTCTAACTGTTCAATCGTCTTGGGCCTTCTTTGTCGCACCTTCCTCTTTATGATGCGCCAAATGTTCTCTATAGGGGAAAGATCTGGACTGCAGACTGGCCATTTCAGTACCCGGATCCTTCTCCTACGCAGCCATGATGTTGTGATTGATGCAGAATGTGGCCTGGCATTATCTTGTTGAAAAATGCAGGGTCTTCCCTGAAAGAGATGACGTCTGGATGGGAGCATATGTTGTTCTAGAACCTGAATACATTTTTCTGCATTGATTGTGCCTTTCCAGACATGCAAGCTGCCCATGCCACACACTCATGCAACCCCATACCATCAGCGATGCAGGCTTCTGAACTGAGCGTTGATAACTTGGGTTGTCCTTGTCCTCTTTGGTCCGGATGACATGGCGTCCCACATTTCCAACAAGAACTTCGAATCGTGACTCGTCTGACCACAGAACAGTCTTCCATTTTGCCACACTCCATTTTAAATGATCCCTGGCTCAATGAAAACGCTTAGATCTTGCTTAGAAATGGCTTCTTCTTTGCACTGTAGAGTTTCAGCTGGCAACGGCGGATGGCACGGTGGATTGTGTTCACTGATGGTTTCTGGAAGTATTCCTGAGCCCATTCTGTGATTTCCTTTACAGTAGCATTCCTGTTTGTGGTGCAGTGTCGATTAAGGGCCCGGAGATCACGGGCATCCAGTATGGTTTTACGCCCTTGACCCTTACGCACAGAGATCGTTCCAGATTCTCTGAATCTTCGGATGATATTATGCACAGTTGATAACTGCAAAGTCTTTGCAATTTTTCGCTGGGTAACACCTTTCTGATATTGCTCCACTATCTTTCTGCGCAACATTGTGGAAATTGGTGATCCTCTACCCATCTTGGCTTCTGAGAGACACTGCCACTCCGAGAAGCTCTTTTTATACCCAATCATGTTGCCAATTAACCTAATTACTGTTAATTGGTCTTCCAGCTCTTCGTTATGCTCAAATTTACTTTTTCCAGCCTCTTATTGCTACTTGTCCCAACTTTTTTGGTATTTGTTGACACCGTGAAATTTGGAATCAACATTTTTCCTTTAAAATGATACATTTTCTCTGATTAAACTTTTGATCTATGTTCTATTCTGAATAAAATATTGACATTTGCCATCTCCACATCATTGCATTCAGTTTTTATTCACAATTTGTTTAGCGTCCCAACTTTTTTGGAATCCGGTTTGTATATACTCAGCAAAAAAAGTAACATCCCTTTTCCAGGACTGCACTGTAAAAAATAAATCCTGAAAATAGTTGTTGGAACAAAGAAATATATGTTGGGCTAATATAATGCTGGTGTCAAAAAAGAAAAATATGTTTTCTCAATGATTGTATAAATTTCATTACTCAACTACGAAAGTTTCATCGAGGCAACGAATAAAACTGTGTTCATGAAACATTTAACTGCACACAAACAATTGTATGTTGGACGAACAAGAGGGACCTCTGCGCATGCGCAAAAGCGTTCTTCCAGAATTTTCGAACTTCCCGCTATTTCCTCCCGAAATGGTGAGTACTTCATGGAAACTAACTGTCCTGCAAAGTAATTAGCAATTTTAGCTTTATAACATATATATTATCCAGCAGCAAGCTTTAGAACATTATATTTTCGAGTGTTTATGTATATAATTTGGAGTGTTACAGTAGTTATCTGACAATGCACTCGTTTCAGCTCCTAACGCATTTTTTTTCCAGATGGTATGTACATTGATATTAATGTTAATCTATGAAACCGCTAAAGTTTAATTACGTTACATACATTTTATTCATTTTAATGACTGATAATTTCAAAGGCTATTTGAAAAAGACGGCGCGTTAGTGCGCCACTGAGGGAGCTTAATGTTCTCACTCCTTCATCATTCATTAACCTTATAGTGTCTGAAAACGGTTATAATGGCTAAACGGACATTTTTTTGTCTAGGATTTTTAATGGTTTTGAACTACAAACGGTTACTTAATTAGTTATTCATATATTTTTTTGTATTTCAGGTATTAGGGAGAATATCTGGGAAACAGTGCTTATTGCATCTGCAAACAATCTTGGAGCTTGGCAAAATTATTTCACAACATTTTTTTTTTTTATATCTTAAACCATTTCTGAGTTAAAGCAAATATTTTATTTTCAAATAAGCCACTGCACGTTTTTACTGAGAAATATCAGTATGTTTTGTTCCTCAAAGCAGAAGTCTATTTATCCAGTATACTGTTTTGACTGAGTGTGATATTAGTAAGCTTTGTAACATGAATGTTAAGGGCACAGTTTCATTCTTGCATTTTGAAATGTTATTTGCATATTTTGTTATAACAATGGAGCATTTGTTTATTTGTTGAAAGAGTAGCTGGATTGCACTTAATCAATGTTGATAGTCTTTAACAGGTGTTTAAAGTTTACATTAAAAAAATATTCAAATTTAGAAGAATGTGTCATGTTATTTGAAATGTGGCCACAGTGAATAACCTACTCAAGTAAACTTTAAGATGTTAATTTTATAATTATGCAAGCATAATTTCCAATTCAAAATATACCTTTCAGTCAACTTGGAACATTTAATTGACATTATATTTCAATTTGAGACTGCTTGTTGGCCTAACTAGGCACGTTTATTCAGCATAGAACATTTAGTTGACAGAATGTTTTATTTCAATTTGTGTGTACATTTAGAGGTAATCAGCACAGCAAAAACAAAATAGTTTATACAACTTAAATTGAGCCAACTAAAAATTTTAGATGCAACAGGTCACTAGAAATTTTTTAGTTGGAGTAGCAAGAATTTTTTTTTACAGTGTGTGTATTTCAACAATAATGTTGTAAAAATCCAAATAACTTTACAGATCTTCATTGTAAAGGGTTTAAACAATGTTTTCCAATGATGCTCAATTAACCATAATCAATTAATTAACATGCACCTGTGGAATGGTCGTTAAGACCTTAACAGCTTACAGAAAGTAGGCATTTAAGGTCACAGTTCTAAAAACGCAGGACACTAAAGAGACTTGTCTACCGACTGTGAAAAACACCCAAAGAAAGATGCCCAGGGTCCCTGCTCATCTGCGTGAACATGCATTAGGCATGCTGCAGGGAGGCATGAGGACTGCTGATGTGGCTAGGGCAATAAATCGCCATGTCCGCACTGTGAGACGCCTAAGACGGCGCTACAGGGAGACAGGAAGGACAGCTGATCATCCTCGCAGTGGAAGACCACGTGTAACAACACCTGCACAGGATGGGTACATCCGAATATCACACCTGCGTGACAGGTACAGGATGGCCACAACAACTGCCCGAGTCACACCAGGAACACACAATCCCTCCATCTCACAGCAAGAACTGACAAATCTGGTCCAGTCCATGAGGAGGAGATGCACTGCAGTACTTCAAGCAGCTGGTGGCCACCAGATACTGACTGGTACTGACTGATTTTGAGCCTCCCTGCATTCAGGGACACATTGTGAAACATTTTTAGGTTATGTCTCATGGTGTTGACTCAGTGTTCATACAAATATTTACACATTAAGTTTACTGAAAGTAAAAACTGTTGAAAGTCAGAGGATGTTTATTTTTTTGCTGAGTGTATACACACACACGCAATAAAATAATGTTTCAAAAGCACTGTCTTTCAAATTAACGTGTGGGGAACTTATTTTCCTGGGCATCAGGAAAATCGGTTTCCCCCTTCCTACTGGCTGTGGAAGTATCATGGATGTCTGAAATTGCCTCAGAGATGTGTGTGCTTAGGTAATACAGTGAGATGTTTTTTTTTTAAAACACTATTTTTAACAAGAGACTCCTGGAAATCAATTCACCTAGTTAAAATTTGTAATAAACTTCAAGTTTCCATACTCTGTGAAATTTAAGTAAAAGAACCAATTCAGATACATTATTTAATGTAAAAGTGCTATTATAATATGTGCTATGCCAATTATGTACGTCTGTTTTATCATGGATATCCATACAGGAGAGAGATAGATAGATAGATAGATAGATAGATATTCATCTTATTCATATCTATCTATCTATCTATCTGAGTGTGGTGCCCTATAATTGCTGTACCTCTGTGTTTGATATGTAACCAGGTGGTTTAATAAAACTGGATGTTTGAGTGGGTAAAAAAAAAAAAAAAAAAAGACTATCCTGGTTATCACAAGTATACACTCTACCCTTGAGTTACATGCTATAATAAATTACAAAGTATAACCTTAAATATATTTAGAATAAATCAGGATCACATCTATCATCACACAGCTAATGTAAGTGTAATAAAAGTAGTCGTGATGTCAGTACTTGCCCAGCAAACCAGTCTTTTGCAGCGGCTTAAAACCTCTGAATTATCTTCAAATATACAAAAAAAAGCGAAAAGACACTCGATTATTTTGCATAGGTTACTTGTTTAATTCAAAATGTTCGTAAAAACACTTAAACGAGAGAAAAACTGTTAAAATCCTCGTTCGCCTTCTCAGCGTTGGGTAGCGAGTGACGTCATGATTTGAATCTGCGCGTGCACTGCGCGCCACCGGGGAAACATAGGGAAACCGAATTTCCCGGAACACCTGTTTAGCAATGGCTACGTTCTACACCCGCAGGATCTCCCCCTGATTAACGTTACTGACGTGTATCGTATTTGCAAAGTAACCATATTATATAAGAATACACATTGTGAGGGCACTGGTGGCTCAGTGGTAGGTGTTTCGCCTGCCATGCGGACGGCCCGGGTTCGATTCCAGCCAGTGCCCACACCCCAGCCACTGGATACAGTGCCGGTCCCAAGCCCGGATAAAATGGGAGGGTTGCGTCAGGAAGGGCATCCGGCGTAAAACCTGTGCCAAGTTGTAGTGCGGACTGGATATTCCGCTGTGGCGACCCCTTGCCAGGAGCAGCCGAAAGACCAACATCATATAAGAATACACATGTATTATATTCTATATAAGAACTTAAAGTCAAAGTCAACTTTATTGTCAATTCTGCCACATGTACAGGACATACAGAGAAATTAAATTGCGTTACTCTCAGACCCTTGGTGGATAACAGATAACATTAAATACATAAAGTAGAATTTAAAAAATATGAATACAATTATACATATATATAAAAAACAAATACAATATACAAGTAAGGGCACATGGCAGAGAGTGCAAATGCAGACATACTGTATAGTGCAAATAGAGCTTGTAAGTATCTGATCACTCAATAATCTGATCACTGCTAAAATGTTTACTGCAAACCTTAAAATTGCTGGTAGGACAAAAATCGTCTTGGCGTATATTCACAAGCCGCAACCGTTTAAGGTCCACATCTGAAGGAAAACTGAAAAATTAAAGTTCCGTTGAACTTTGTAGAAGATGTACACAGTGGAACAGTGTACTTTTTATATCTTCTGCTGTCTCTGAAATCTATAAACACTATTTTTCTGAACATTTCCTCCAAACACAATGGCCGACAAACCGGAACTCAGCGAGCCCTATTACTGTACTTCAAAGCGGAAGTACGTAACGAGTCTGCGTGCAAGTAGTCCATTAACAAAGACGTTTATAGCCTTACTTTTGTCTCTCTGTCCCCTACTTACAGTAAATGAAACCTGGCCACTCTTTAAAGTTTACCGTCTGTCAAACTATTTATGTTCAAATATTTAAAATGTAAGTAAAACATTTGTTTCACACACACTACCGTTCAAAAGTTTTAGAACACTTGCAAATTAATTTTTTTTGTTTAGTGATTTATTTTCTACATTCTACAACAATACTGGGGATTTCAAAACTATAAAATAACACATACAGTATGGAATTAGGTAATAACGTAACAACAAAAACAACAGTTAGTTGTTATTTTAAGACACAGAGGTCAGCCTTTCTGTAATAGTTCTTGCAAGAACAGTATTGTCAAGTGCATTTGCAAAATCCGTCAAGCACCATAATGAAACTGGCTCTCATGAAGTCCATCCCAGGAGGACGAGACCAAAACCTACCTCTGCCAAAGACGAGAAGTTCATTTAGAGTTATCAGCACCTCAGATTAGAGGCATTATGAAGTCTTTACAGAGCAGAAGCAGCAGACACATCTCAATATCAACTGTTCAAAGGAGATTAAAGCATTTTTTGGACGCCTTCAGCATTCCTTTACAATGTAGAAAGAAATAAAAATCAGGAACCATCATGGAGTTAGAAAGTGTTCTAAAACTTTTGAACGGTAGTGTACATTTTCTACATTCAGTATCAAACTTCAAAGTATAAAAATATTCACAATTTATAGGTGAAACTATTGAAATTTACAGTGTGTTAGCTTGCCAGTAATGCAACTGCAAAAACAAAAAAGTTAATTACTGTAATTATAAGCACCTGAACTATCTGTGAAAACAAGAACATTTCATTAAAAAAATTGCAGTATTACACTAGTAGTTCAGTATGGCATTCTACACATAATTGATCTGCTTTTACTTGCAAATATAATTTGGACAGTAAACAAAGAGGTCTCCACATACTTTTTCAAACCCTCTCTGGCTGTAGATACACGTGTCTAAGTTAGGCTCAAGGAGAACAGACTTGTGGAAAGCTCTCGGCAGTCTCTGTAAGGCAGTGGTTCTCAAACTTTTTCTGTCATTCCCCACTTAAGGGGGTAAGCGAATTTAAGCCCCACTTGGTAACAAATAACGAAATACTATTTATTGAAATATCAATTTCTAACCCAATAAGATCAAACACCAAGTTCAAAATAGATAAAATACACGTGCAATTGTTATAAAAGGCTTACGTTGTCACACATCTTTGCATAATTGACCCCATGTTTATTAGCTGCTCAGCAATCGTTTGTAGTTTTTTTGCACTGGCCAATTCTGTATGTAACTTTGAATGAAGCCATTTGTGCTTTGCTGTCCACTGATTCAGATGTTACCATGCGATTATCCTGCTGTCTGTATTCTGCCAGCTTTCTTTGAAAGAAGTCGAGTGGCTTATTAACGTGACGGTGAGTGTGTTGTCTCTAAGTGTCTTCCTAATTTGTTGGGTCTCATGCGGTCTGCTGCCAGCGGTTTAAGACACAAAACACACACGAGCCTCTCCTCTGCCCCCACCACTCCCACAATCAATCCAAGCTCAAGATAGACTTCATTTGGGGGGGGGGGGGGCGATATAACCAAAATCTTCTATCACGGTAGAAGCAATTTTCTACCACAATATAGTAATTTGTATCTGAAAATGCATAAATAAAAATTCAAACACAAAGAAACTTTTACATAATGTCATTTTATTTAAACTGAATTGCTGAGGTTTGCCGCATTTTTTTTTTTACTTTGGCCATATTCGTTTGGATGCTTGGATTTCAGATGATAGAAAAGGTTTGACGTGTTTCCACCACTTGTTAAAACAGTGCACTTGTGTACCTTCCAAATCACGTACATCTCATTCGTATCACTTTTCTTATACACAAACTAATTCCACAACACAGACGATGACCTTTTTTCTTTACAATCTCCTCGTCACATGTAAGCAAACTCACTGCTGCTGCACCGTCTTCTTCCACTGTCGAAGTGTATGTGAAGCCAAGCACATCAAAAGTGGGACGAAACCGCGGCACCCGATTGAACCGAATATCTGCGCAAATACAGCGCAGCGCGACTATCTGGATAGCGCAGTGATGATCTGGTTTATTTGCGCAGCCCGGTGGATCGCGCAGCGCCGCTCGAGTCACAAACCTGCGCGACCCACTGTGTTTTATTTAAAAACAATTTAAAATGTCAAGACTGTTTAATATTGTTTCCGCCTTGCCATGCCTGGTTTGTACGTGCGCATCCCAGCGGGGTAAAATGTATTTTGATGGTCGGCGCGGTTTATTTCTTTCAGAGTCACGCAGGTTTGTGATTCGAGCAGCGCAGCTCAAGTTTGTCCGACGTTAAACCATTATTATTGCACTATGGTTCCACTTTTTCTCCCGGCCCACAACTGATGTTACTTGTATTAATGATCCATTTATTTGTGTGCGATTGTTTAGTTTTTTCCTATTATTTTCCACTAATTTCCTTCCGTTCATTGCGCCCCACCTGTCATGTCTGTATTCCCCACTAGTGGGGCGCGCCCCCCACTTTGAGAACCACTGCTGTAAGGTAATCCTCCACCCAGTGGTTCACCATGTCTGCCTTTCTATGTTGGTTTGTCACCTCAGCTCTGCAATTGTGATTGAGTATTATTAACTTAGCAAAGATTGCTAATAAGCACTGATAATACCCATAATGTTGTACAAACACAGGTATTTTAAGCATCCCATAGAGATGGTATCTAAAATGCATAACAAATGAATGTATTAAATGTAGTCTGCTTACTACTTAATGTGACACACATCACTGCAAGCCTATGATAATTTGCATACGCGGCAAACTCCAGACACTCAACCAATCAGAAGCCGTAACTGTCTGTGAACTACTGTATAAACATTGCACCAATGTGAAATCATAGTTTATTAACATACATGAAATGGTAATTGTTATTGAGTATTACAGTGATACATCGGCATCAGTTCTTAAGGCGAAAATTCGTACTGCAAATGCATTTTCCCATGAAAAATAATAAATAAAATAAGTAAATGCAGTTAATCTGTTTTATAATGCAGATCATTTTTTTGCATATAAAACAATTAAAAGACATGCAAATTAAGTAAGATATACATAAATAAAAGAAGGTTGTGTGTACATTGGTCAGAACTCACTTACATTTAGGCATTTGACAGACCTTGCTCTTTTAATTATATCTTTACGTTTCATACATTGGAGGACCTGAAGTCAGGTCAGGTCAGGTCGGTCGGTCGGTCGGTCAGTCAGTCAGTCAGGACAGAATTTAACAGAACTTTGCCAGTGCTTCGGTATTTGCATGCAGTTAAATCTGTGCCATAAATTAAATCAAATGTTGAGTAGAAGGGATGTTATCGGCAGTTCTGGGCCAGATTACGTAATCAACAGCCTGCAAAATTTCAGTTCTTAAGGCGAAAATTGGTGAGGTAGGGTGTTCATGTGCTGAGGTACCTTTGTAATCCGTATAAAATTTCATATCATATAAAATAAAAACACTGGGCGATTTAATTATTCAGATTAATATCTTACTAGTTTCTGTTGTTCCATCGACAGACATCGCATACTTCTTGTAGACAATCAAAATCAAAACCTGTTTCTGTCAGTGAAAAGCCAACACATCCAGTGAGCCAAGCGAAGCAAGTTTGAATGTTTGTAACGGTCGTATTAATTAACTGAGATAGCATAAACTCTCGTCTGCTGGTGTTAACAAAACCAGAGCAGGAAAGACACACAAACACTCAATATACCAAAACCAAACACGTGTTGTACAAAACAGACACTGCAGTGCACAAAATACGGCCATTTACAAACTACAAAAAAATTTTTGTGCATGTATGTATAGTCCCAAGTCTTTAAAAAAACATTTTTGTTCAATAAAAATGAGTCATCCACCATCATTTTGTGGCTGTTGCAAAGTATCGGTTCAGGCACCGTTTTGGCACCAGTACAGTTTTAAAAGTATCGATTTGGCACTGGTATCGAAAGAAAACCCAAACGATACCTTACCCTAGATTTAACTAGCACTCACTCAGGCATTGGAGCTATTGCAGACTTTCTCGGTTCCCACCACAATTGTCCTATTATTCCTTCTTTACCAATTGGTAGAAACTTTGTGGGTCAAAATTAACTTTGTGTCCACATGAAACTGTGCAGGACACTGTGTCCTATGAAGAGGTACAGATAGAGTATGTTGGAGAAGGGAATCAGTACATGAAATTGGAGTGCAAATATGCAGGCAGTATTTTATCACTTTATTATTACTCTTTTCAAGAAATCTTACTGCTCATTCATATGTTTATTCTGTAGCAACTGATCCTTAAGTTGCATCATTTAAAATTACTGCATAAATCATAGCTATGTTTAAAAGGGAAATAAAGATTTCCACTTGCACTAAAGAATAACTGTTCATTCCTGATCATACAGTATGTGTGATCCTTAAAAAAAAAAAAAAGAAAAACAGGATAGTTGCTTGTTTCCTGGTTAACCAGAAAAAAAAAATTCTTAGGGAGCATAAAAATTAGACGTTGGAAAACAAACTACGTAGGTGGAAAACATGTGGAACTAGGACAAAAAAAAAAAAAAAAAAATCCAACAAACAGTATATAAATATTTTGGTACATTTACTGACTATAAATTTATTGACTATATATTTGCTATATGAGTGCACTGCTCATAAAGCTGTGGTTGTTTTTTCATAGCAGGTAAATAAGTAGCTGAATGAAAAAGAATCTCTAAAGCAATTCAAGTATCCCAGGGTTAAGCACATTTATAATATACAGAACAGTACTCTGGACAGCCTTATTGTTGAAGGCCTATGAACTATAATCAAATATAAGCCAGTATATCAGGACTAAATTAAAATAGATTTCAGTACTCTGTTGTGATATATTAATCATATCTACACCAATTAACCATAGCATTAACACCACCACCAGCTGAATCGAATAACTTCAACTATATACACCAGTTGTGCACTGGTCTACAACCACACAGTCCTGAAGATGTTTGTCAAGGCTGTCAGCAAATCTGGCAAAACATTTCCAGCGAGCTGCTCAAACACCTTGCGCAGATGGTCACACTCGAGGCCCAGAAAACACTTCTGCTCAGTGGGTACAAGTGGCAACCTGAACATACTATAAGATGTATAAGAGTAATGACAGAATCACACATTTCCTTTGTTACAAGTATACCAACTACATGGGCGTACCTAGAATTGTAATTGGTAAAGCCTTGTGGAATCCCTATAGGCAGTTGCCTCCAGGCAGATGTGTAGCAGGCACATCCACATTACTGAGTGATATGTGCCTCATCTCATCAATGCCCTCTGTTAATACTCAGACAGTACATGCATTCAGAGTGTATTGTCTTCACTTTGCATACTACACTATTGCCTCTTTTCCACTGCATAGAACGGCACGACACGGTTCAGTTCAACTCACTTCGGTTCGGCGCAGTTTGTGCTTCCACTGCAGTGTAGTAACGCTTTAGCGTGGGCGGGATTACTCATGTGTCGTTTTTACTCGCGACGCCGCTACTGCCGTGATGTCATCGTAAACCCGCCACAAACAACAATGGAGCATATCAACGGCATGGTGTTCTTCATTCTCGGCATGTGGATGGTTTTAACAGCGAGACGAAGGAGTTTGTTTCAAAAGAGGCCGACGGTTAATACAGAAAGGTGCGTGCGATCCTTCTCTGGCTGTTCTAAATATATCGGTTCTGTTGTGTCTCGTGTCGCAAGTTCGGTGACGCAGTAATGACGATTTTCTCCGGCTAATCAGTGACCAGCCGTGTTTACACGTCACGTTTTGGTAACGGTTTGGCGCGCTTGGAACCTCGGCTGAGGTGGTACTAAAAAAAAAGGAACAGGTACCATGTACTGTTCCCAGTGGAAAACCCCCCAAAAGTGAGTAGAACTGAACCGTGTCGTGTCGTACTATGCAGTGGAAAAGCGCCATATCAGTACTGACATAAGCAAGAACTCTTGCTTGAGGGCTTTTATTTACCAGGGGCCTGTTTCAGAAAGGAGGTTCAAACAACTCGGAGTTTAAACTTGAACTCTGAGTTGATTGACCCAGAGATTAAAAACTCAGTTTTCGGTTTCAGAACAGCTGATCTGAGTAAGTTCAATCAACTCTGAGTGGACTAACTCAGAGTTAAGCGCGTACACCGCGACTCTAAAAAGCCATCATCAACGGAGCGCAGATATTACGAGTTACCATGGCAACAGCAGAGAAAAATAAATAAATAAATAAATAAAGATCTGCATTTTTTTTCCCCCAGCTAAACTTGATATGCTCATGCAAACTTACAGCAAATATGAGCACATATTTAAAAAAAAAAAAAAAAAAGTAACACCACTGCATCGGCGAAACAGAGACAGGTAGCGTGGGGGAAAACACAGCTGCTCAAGTTAATGCGCATGTTTACATTTACAGTATTTAAATATTTCAGTATCATAGATAAGTAATGTGTGACGTTTTAATTTTTAGGAAATAAAGAAGACCAAATAAAGTGTTGTGACTTGTGTTTATTTCATTTATTTAATTTTTTGTGGTGGTGGTGAGTGTAAAACACTTTAAAAAAAAAAAAACAGAAAGATAACTATAGTCAATGACAACTGTTTTGACAACTCAAACAGAGGAAAAAAATATGAAATCACACTAATCTGAGGAAAGAAATATGGAATCACCATGCACTTTGCATTTCTAAAACAAATACCTGTATCTGATTACAACTGCTAATTAGTCTACAGTTTAAAAAAAAAAAAAAAAAAAAGTGCTTGCACACATTAGGGATGTGTTGAACCAAGATGATTGACATAACTCATAGCTCATAGAGAGATGTCAGTTGAAAAAAAGGAGAGAATTATCAAACTTCTTGAAGAAGGTAAATCTTCATGGAATGTTGCAAAAGATGTTTGTTGTTCACAGTCAGCTGTGTCTAAAATCTGGACCAAGTACAAATCAAATGGAAAGGTTGTAAAAGGGAAGCGTACTGGTAGACCAAGAAAGACATCAAAGCGCCAAGACAGAAAACTTAAAACAATATGCCTTGAAAACAGAAAATGCTCAACAAAACAAATGAGGAACAAATGGGCAGAAAGTGGAGTCAATGTCTGTGACCGGACAGTAAGAAATCGCCTAAAAGAAATGGGATTTTCATACAGAAAAGCCAAAAGAAAACCATCATTAACATCTAAACAGAAAAAAAAACAAGGTTTCAGTGGGCTAAAGAAAGACAATCTTGGACTGCGGATGACTGGATGAGAGTTAGATTCAGTGATGAATCACGAATCTGCATTGGGCAGGGTGATGATGCTGGAACTTTTGTTTGGTGCCGTTCCAATGAAATTTATAAAGACAACTACCTGAAGAAAACATGCAAATTTCCACAATCATTATTGATATGGGGTTGTGATATTTGCACAACCACTGACACTTTAAATTCGATATACATATATACTCCATCTACCCTATATTTCTATATTTTGCAATATTTTATTATGCCCTTATTGTACAGTTAATTTTACTAGTTAAATTTATTTCTTTAGTATTTCCTTTTTATTGACTATTTTACGTACAAGCTTTTATTTTCTTTTTAAGGTCACTGGCGGTCGTGTAAGCATTTCACTGCATATTATACTGTGCATGACTGTGTATGTGACAATTAAAATTTGAATTTTGGGTTGTATGTCAGGTAAAGGTATGGGAGACATGACAGTCATTACATCTTCTATAAATGCACAAGTTTATGTTGAGATTTTGGACACTTTTCTTATTCCATCAATTGAAAGGATGTTTGGTGATGGTAGCATAATTTTTCAGGATGATAATGCATTGACCTATAATGTCAATGGCATGGCCTGCAAATAGTCCGGACCTTTAATCCAATTTAAAATCTGTGGTGGAAATTAAAGAAAATGGTCCACGACAAGGCTCCAACCTGCAAAGCTGATCTGGCAACTGCAATAAGACAAAGCTGGAGACAGACTGATGAAGTATACTGTTTGACATTAGTTAAATCCATGCCTCAGAGAATTCAAGCTGTTATAAAAGCCAAAGGTGGTGCAACAAAGTACAAGTAGTGTTTTTATTTGGTGATTCCATATTTTTTTCCTCTGTTTGAGTTGTCAAAACAGTTGTCATTGACTATAGTTATCTTTCTTAGTTTAAAAAAAAAAAAAAAAAAAGTGTTTTATACAGCAAGAAATTTGGATTGTTGAGTGAAAATAGTTTTGTGGCATGTATGTGCTTTTTTTTTTTTTGAATGAACATCTTCTGAGAGGGGTGATTCCATAATTTTTGCCAGGGGTTGTGGATGTAAGAGCACGGCCACGATGGCTGATAGTGATGTAAGGACGGATTGGATTATGGATATATGTAATTGATAGCAATGAAAAACGGTAATGCTCAAACAAAAATGTACGGGGAAAAGACAAAAAAAATCCTTGCCCGACGTAAATGTAATTCTCTTTGAATTAATGCTGCCTCCTCATCTATGGGATCCTCCAAAAAAGGACAAGCCTAACTGTCTTCTCTGTTTGTGTCCGAAATGTGGGCAATGAATAACTAAGGCTACGGCGAGAAATACCGCTGCGTCTTTAAAAAAGGGGAGGAGACCGACAGAAACTCCGAGTTCAGAGAATAAAACCTGCTCCCGACCAGGTTAGGTTCACAGAGTAAGTTGCCATGGTAACTGACTGAGTAATAGTTACCTCTCTTTCAGAAACAGGCTTGAGTTACCCTGCTTTCTCGGGTTTGACAAACCTGCCTTTTTGAAACGGAAAACGCTGACTTTCTCTTATCTCAGGGTTACCAAACTCTGAGTTTTCACTTAACCTCCTTTCTGAAACAGGCCCCTGGTGTTCGGAAGAGGCTCACTCAACTTTCATCCAACACAGTTTTATTTCACAATGCATTTTATTTATAATAAACGTATTTAAAATGCATAAATTTTAAAAGGTGTTAAGTGTAATCCAGCATACTACTTTATGCTCCTGCAGAGGTTCAGGATTGTATATATAAAAGACTGATGGGGAACAAGCCCTCTTTGTATCAGGTGACTTTCTGGTTTTTCAATGAAATGAGGTCTCTTTCACTCCATCCAAACAAGACAGTTATCTTGTGTTAGTTCTGTTGAAGCAATGGCCTACGTTTTATATTACATTATATCTACGAATTACAACGGATACGTTCTCACTATTGGATGTTTAAAGTACCTATTGATTTTGAAATGGAAAAAAATATTTTTACGCAAACGTTAAGAAAACACCCGTCAATGTCATTCCATGTATATAAATGCAAGATAAAGTCTGACTTTAATACAGTGAATATCAGGGGAGAGCGCGAACGCAGTCCCCCACTACCAGAAATTATGCAGTCGAGATTCCCACATTTGGGGAATTCGCAGAGGTCAACACAACCGAGAGTGCAATGGTTGAGCCTCACCCTGGGTGAACCACCTTCTTGATCATGGTATCTCCCCTGCCAGGTAAGTATGAGTTGCTGCACCATCGCCTAGCGACTGCACCACCACACACACTGTTTACAATCATGGTGACAAATATACCACTAACCGTTACACAAACATCGGAGTGTAAAACATCACAACACAAGAGGGCTCCTAAAGCATTACTAATTTTATTACACGTAAAACCGTGCTGTCGTCTATTTTCTTAACAACGAACCAGTTCCCATGATGCACTGCTTCTGAATCTACAAGAGCTACAACGTCCAGTAAACTGCTTTAAAAATCGTAGCATTTCCTCGATCACAACAGACGGTCCAAGAGAAGACGCGTGTTGCTCCGCTATAAGCAATAAGTGGAATAAGCAATAAGTGGAAAAAAATATTTCAACTGTTTTAAAGCCTCGCTACAGTTAGCCCCGCCCTTCGATGTGAAATTCAGTTTCAGCCGAAATACAACTTCTTTAAAAGACATTTTACAGACCTCACTTTAATAAATAAATGAGAAATAAGTGTATACAATTGGAAAGAGCTATATAACCAGTTAAAAAAATAAACAAAAAGTCGTTAACGCAAGCGCGAAGATTTCTGTTCAACCGAAATTAATAAATTACGTCAAGATTCAATTCAAATTCAAGATTCAAAGAACTTTATTGATCCCAAAGGGAAATTGCTTATGCTCGGTTACAGGTGCTCACAGTTGTTTAACTAAGGAAGGTAATAAAGGTAATAAATAATAATACCAAAAAAATAAATAAAAAATGGGTAAGTATTAGTGTCCTGTTGTATACCAGTCAAGTGGGGGGGACTCTCAGCTTGTGCTTTTACACACACCATATTTCTCTCTAAATCACATCAGCCCTGAATAAAGCAAGGCTATAACAGTTAGCTTTAACGCAGAATTCAATACACTGACAAATTCACAGTAGTAATCTTTCTTTAACAAAGGCAGAGGGGGTGCACCGTTCCCGGAAGTACTGCAATACCGGGTCGATGCGTGGAGTGGACGGAGCAAGCCCCTATTCCATCTCCCTGTTCCAAAAATCAATTTAATATATGGTCCCCGGGTAGGGGACGTATCAGATATTAAACTGATAAGAACAGATACTACACTTGATCTTAGCCAAAAGGCCGAGAAGCGATACCGAAAACAGAGAACAACAAACGGGGGCATTCTACAGATCGGTAATCCCGAGGATGGTAAATGTTTATTTCTCTTACTAATGTTTAATAAACCAATATCACCACATAATATTTACGAAAATTGTATTTACGCTGAAATTACCAGACGAAACATGCTGCTGAAGTGTCAGTTAATACTGGAACCAAAGAGAGGTGATAATGAATCCAAAAACTGACCAATCAGAGACAAGAATACAAAATCCACGACGGTTTCGTGACAAAAATAAAACCTGTGGATGTTACCATTAAACAGAGTAAGAGGCTAGAATTAAACTTGTACTGAATGTAAATGATAAACTGTCTTTTAATAACTACCAACTACTACCTACTTTTTTTTTATTTTTTCTCGTGGTACAAATGGTGAATATATAATAAAAATTTATCTGTGTTTTCTAGATAAACGTTATCCCCAGTACTAAATTTACCAAAAAGTAAAATAAGTTTATATATGCGTCACTCATCCGCCATTTTCTAGCAGACGTTTATTCGGGCCTACTTAGTCAAATACAACCATACCTTCATTTCATTTGTTGAGTCGTATTGCCCACCAAAATACATCAAATTATATCTCCAAAACATACTAAATAAAATGTATTACTTGCGGTGCTTACATGATATCACGAGAATCTGAACTTCTTTGGGCAAGCAATCCAAACAGCTTTGGCGAAAAGGCATTTCAAATCTGAAAAACACATGTTTTACAATTTCTGACTCTTACAACTCGCATACATATATAAACTAGCTGTAAATACCCTAACCTTAACTCTAACCTGAAGTTTAGCGAAATGTAGTGGTTTATTGAAAAATTGTAATCACCTGCTGCTGCTCCACAACAGCGCCATCTACGGGTCCAATTAAAAAAAGCTACGAAACTTGACTCACTCTTGTGAAGTTGTTTGAAACTGTTTCAATACTTCGTGTCGGAGCTTGTGTCACATGGCCTATACCACGTGAAAACAAACAGTATAAAGTCTTGGAAATTCTGATCGAATGTCATGGAGCATTTCAAGCTTGACACCACTCGCATAAACATGCCTTAATTACATCACATTCATTCACCAGTCTGAAAATACTTATGCTAATAATTAAATATTTTCAGGTACATGAAAGAAGTTAAAATGCATAAGCCCGTTGTGAGATTATGAGCTACCACCAAATGTTGATATATCAAGAAAGAAGTCAACTATTTGAACATTTATATACGTTAAAAAATAAGTGTAATATATGTAAATATTTACTGCTGCACAAGTGTAAATGTCTGGTATAGATTACATAAACACAAAACTAAGTGATTGTATATATTTTATTGCAGTCATGTAAGTAATGTATTTAAGCCATGACAGTGCTTCAGGTTCTCTTAATTTCTGCAACCCACTAGATGTCGCTGTGCCTCCTGAGGTCAGCGCTTCGAATAATTTTTTATTCAAATTTAAAGAAAGTCCCAGTGATTTACAAGGCTTCATTCTCCCATCACTAGGTTATTCAAAACAGCCCAGGACCAGATTTGGGAATTTTGCAGTTAGCAAAGGAGTTAACAGGGTTATTTCTGACTATCTGACCCCTTGGCTGCACGGTGGCTTAGTGGTTAGCACTGTTGGCTTGCATCTCCAGGATTCAGGTTCAATTCCCACCTCAGGGTCTGTGTGCATAGAATTTGCATGTTCTCCCCGTGCTTGGTGGGTTTCCTCCAGGTGCTCTGGTTTCTTCCCACAGTCCAAAGATATGCTAATTAGCATTGTCAAATTGCCTGAAGTGTGTGAATGTGACTGTTGACCAGAGGTCCTACCATCTAGTTAATCACTGACGTTAATTGCAAAAGGCTGAAATCTGTTACAGGTAATGCAGAATTGGGGATTCACAAAGTTTGTCAATAACTTAATTTCAACAATATTTTTATTGACTTTTAACAGGGATATAATAGGTTAAACATGTAATGTTTTAATACAGGTTTTATAATCCCCTTATAAACACTATAACACCCACCCCATCCCTCCCTGACTCCAAGCCAGTTTTACATACATAAGAAAGGCTAGACGGCAGGCATTGAGAGAGAAGAAAAAAGAAAAGAATATGGAGCTGGAAGTTTTTTGGTTTTATGTGCAAAAAATAAAAAGGAATAAAAAGGGGAAAGAAAACAAACAAACAAGTAATTAAATAAAATGTGTCAATAACTTAAATAATTAATGTGATAATTTGTGCCATCATTTGGAATTAGCCTTATAGTCAAATATTGCAGTTTAAATTGCGACTACAATACATGTCAAAATAATTGCAATGTGATTTTTATTTTCTCTCTCATCCAATCGAGCAGCATCTTCAGATTGCTTTTATCACCAATGTAAGTATACATTCAGAAAAACAACAGTTCTGTCTACAGACTAGGTAAGCCTATGGTGTATATCTTTACAGAGACCCATCACATACGAAACAAGACATGCACACTTTCAAATTTTGCTTAAGGACAACATATTTTATGCACACTGCATCTTCATGCATACATCACTAGGCTGTGATGGTCAGGTCCACAAACTCTTGGCCCTGTAGGTTAAGCACATGTAAGTTGCCACTTTTTAGCAAACCTTGCTGGACAAGTAGCACAGTGACTGGACAAAGGGGCTGGACAAACACACTGCAACATTGTCAGGTTTGGAGTCATTTGCTCAATACTGCCATATTTAATTGTCAAAAAAACAGAAAATTAACAAATTGATGAATGTATGAATGTTTTGCCTGTTCTTTTGTAAGATACCAACAATTCTGGAGTTGTTTGGATCAAATTCTGCTTTGATTGTGCTATTTAGATATTGTACTGTACTTTTATTTTTTTTAAGGCAGATCGAGCCTTAATATTTTTATAAACATCAAAATTAGAACAATCAAATAAAGAACAACAAAAAGAGTAAAAAAAAAAAAAAAAGAAGAGATAAGAAAAGTGTTTATATATAAACATGAAGCCTGAGTATAATAAAACAATAAAACAATCACAAAGTGGAGATTCTACAACTTAAGATGACACAAAGGAAGAATAGGAAGGATTAACAGAGTCGTGTAGTTTCTGTATATCTGTAGTTTTTGAATACAGAGGAAAAAAAGGTTTAGTGCCAAATGTTTGTTTATGGATTTAATATTTAGCTAGAAACAAACACTAATTACGTAATATTTTCCCATCCTCTCTTTTGAGTAGCCAAAGAATCCAAAGAAAACATCTTTAACACAGAAAGAAAAGTCACTTTCAAAATAAGATTGGATGAATCCTAAGAATTCTGACCAAAAAGTCTCTGTTTAGGAACACTGCCTGAACAGGTGAAAAAAAGTTTTCTTCATCAGACTGACAAAAAGAACAATTCACTTCAATGTCTGAATTATATTTTCTAATTAAAAAAAAAGACTTTGGACGGATATCATTTGAGTATTAATTTGTATGTTATTTCTTTTACTTTATTCGTGAAAAGATACAGTACTTTTGAGCAGGCTTGTGCACAATTCAGAATTTGAGAATTGGCCGCCATTCAATTCATGAGTTGAAATTTGAATTGACTCCGCCACACAGGAAGTTGAATTTGAATTGGAGTTGGAATGACAGGAAGTGGATTTAAATTCATGGCAATTCAAAGACATTCCACACAGACATACAACAGAAAGAATGTGTTGAATCTCACATACAATTACATTAATTTTGTAATTTAATAGCATAATTTCATTACACATAACTAGTCACTCCTCAACCCTACATACATTTTGTTCCAACATATACTGTAGATAATGATATAATTCTTGAAATAAATTACTCCCTCAATGTTTGATTAGTTTTGTTCAAAATGTTATTTTCAATTCAATTTCAATTACATTTTATTTGTATAGCGCTTTTAACAATTGTCATTGTCTCAAAGCAGCTTTACACAATCAAACGATTATTTAAGTTTGTATGGAATGTGAATGTGTATGAATCAAAATGGTCAGTTATTTTAATTCCAAAGTAATCAAATAACACAAAGCCGAGTGTTGACCATCAAATTGTGTAGAAAAGAAGCTTTCAAACAAATTGTTTGGCAACCATTTTAAATACTTGGTTAAAGCAAAGCATTCTCGGATATGGAGTCACGTTCCATCGTGTTCCACAAAATTACAATTCCAATAAATCAAACTTAATTATGTGTTCTGTGACTAGAGCTTTTAACATTCATTGCTGGGGGAAACATTTCCTGTTAATTTAATCTGCACAAGTAGTTCAAACTAATATCATTTATAGAATATGTAATGAAATCATATCTGACATATATTGTAAAGCTTCATTGTTAAACACTTCACTTATGTATATGAATTTCTTTGAATTTGTATTGAATTGTAGTTTTGTTTCCCTTAATTCAATTCCGAATTGTAATTCTAGATCCTGTTTTTGACATAAATTCAAATCAAATTCAAGAACTGAATTGGAATTTATGAGTCATTCTCTATTAAATTCTGAATTCTGCACAAGCCTGCTTTTGAGGCATGGACCATACTTCCTGCCAGGGTACTACACGACCTCCAATCCACTAAGGGGCGACACTAGCTACGTAACCTGGTTTCTGCAGTGCCTCACCGAAACGAAGCAGAAATGAAGGCGCTTTGAAAACGAATAGGTAGAGATGAAGCATAAATGCTCTAAATATTGATTAAAACACACCATATTTGTCAGTAATTCGTCTTAAACCCGAGAGTGGAGAAGTGGAGTTCTTTTCATTTGGGTGGGTAAGACATTTTTATTGCTGCTAAGAATACAGGTTTATTTTATTGCTGTTTACTCAAAATGATTACGAGCTAGGTTGAAGCCTAAATGACCAAATTGACGGCGTGTAGTGTATTAAATAGCGCTATGTTTCTAGCATGTGTAGTGTAGTAATATAGGGAGCAGTGAGCCGTTTGGGATGCAGCCATAATTACTTAGTTAGCTCGGTAGCCTGGCTAGAGGCGCTAGCTAGCATTTGAGCTAGTTTGGTTTGGTTGACTCAAGATATGTCATTTTTTATTATGTCAAGAAACACAAACCGTTGTCATTCGTATAATTAAACAACCAGTGACCAGAATAAAATATAAAAATAAGTGAGCTGGTTCAATGATTGACATACATGATTTTAAACACAGTTTTCACTCATCTGTTTGCTATTCGTTCCAGCTTATTAGCGTGAAGTAACATAGAAGTCCATGTGTTCCTACACATTATTAATAAATGTTAAGACTATCGTTTGATACTTATAAAAACACGTTTAAACATAGCAAATGTTAAGCTTAAAAGTAAACAAGCAGTGGTATTAACTAGTCTGTAAACATGTATGTCTGATTTACTTACCACTAACTGCTTTTAAAAACTCAGATCTTCTTGATGTACACTTTATGGCCGAAGTTGGTGGACACCTGCCTTTTTTCTCTTTTCTTGTGTTGCTGCAATGTTTGAAGCAAACAATTAAGAATGTCTACAACTCAGGCCCGAGCTTGTTTGGGTTGATCCTCTGCCTAAAATAAGGTCCATGAAGATCAGGGGATGTTCACCATTCGTATATATAGTAAATGTATATATGCTGTATGTTTGTTTTTTGTATAATTGTCACATTTAAATGATTGAGAGCATCGAATAAATTTTAACATTACAGAAAGATAACACGAGTAAATACAAAATGCAGTTTTTTAATGATGGATGCTAACCTTTTCATTTAATAAGGGGGAAAAACTGTCCAAACCTACCTGGCCCTATGTGAAAAAGTATCTGTTAAATAATGAATGAACTGTGATTAACCACATTTGAGTTACCATACCATACCACTTTATTTCTAAAGCACTTTAAAACAACAACAAAGCTGACCAAAGTGCTTTACAAAAGTCAACATCTAGGCCATAAAACAGCAGGGTGTTTTATAATAAAACGTTAAATTGATAAATAATTGAATTTTAAAAAAATAATAAAAAATGTAAATGTAAAAGTTTAAAGTTAAATTTAATTTTAAATTTTATTTGTATAGTGCTTTTAACAATTGTCATTGTCGCAAAGCAGCTTTACACAGTCAAAACAATTATTTAAGTTTGTATGGAATGTGTATGAATCAAAATGGTCAGATTGTCCCTGATGAGCAAGCCAAGGGCGACAGTGGCAAGGAAACACTCCCTGACATGAAAATAGGAAGAAACCTCGAGAGGAACCAGACTCAACAGGAACCCATCCTCAATGACTATCGCCCTGTAGCCCTCAGCTCAGTAGTGATGAAGTGCTTTGAACGCCTGGTCAGAGACATCATCTCTTCACTACCGGACACACTCGACCCACTACAGTTCGCTTATCGTCCGAACCGTTCCACAGATGATGCAATCTCAAATCTCCTCCACACATCTCTCACCCACCTGGACACTAAGAGGGGAAATTATGTGAAAATGCTCTTCATCGATTACAGCTCTGCATTTAATACCATAATTCCCTCCACACTCACCACCAAGCTGGAGCACCTGGGACTCGACTCACCCATGTGTCAGTGGATCTCCAACTTCCTAACTGGCAAACCACAGGCAGTAAGGATGGGTGGTCATGTCTCAGCCTCCCTCACACTCAGCACTGGAGCCCCCCAGGGTTGTGTTCTGAGCCCCCTGCTGTACTCTTTATACACCTACGACTGCGTGGCCACTACCAACTCCACCGCCGTCATCAAGTTTACTGACGACACTGTCGTGGTGGGCCTGATCACGAACAACGATAAGTCGGCCTACCTGGAGGAGATTGGAAATCTGGAGAACTGGTGCCAGAGGAACAATCTCCTCCTGAACGTCAGTAAGACAAAGGAGCTGATAGTGGACTTTAGTACAAAGCAGGAGAGGAACTACCAGACCCCCGTCATCAACAGGAGCCCAGTGGAGAGAGTGGACAGCTTCAGATACCTCAGTGTTCACATCACGCAGGACCTGTCATGGTCCTGTCACATCAACACCGTGGTGAAAAAGGCCCGGCAGCGTCTGTACCACCTCAGATGTTTGAGAGACTTCAGACTGCCCAGGAGTGCTCAGGAATTTCTACTCCTGCACCATAGAGAGCATCCTGATGGGAAACATCATGACCTGGTTTGGAAACAGCACCATGCAGGACAGACGAGCTCTATAGAGGGTGGTGCGTTCAGCTGAGCGCATCATCCGCACCAAGCTCCCTGACCTGCACTCAATCTATACGAAACGGTGCTGGACCAAGGCCAGGAAGATCGTGAAGGACCTCAGCCATCCCAACAATGGACTGTTCTCTCTGTTGCGGTCAGGAAAGCGCTTCCGCTCCCTGAAGGCCAACACAGAGAGAATGAGGAGGAGCTTCTGAGAACCACAAACACAGAACTAATACAACCTGTTAACGTCAATGGACACTATGGACACTTTCATGCACATCTACACTTACATTGGATCTCATGTTTATGTTTACATTCTGGACCCTTATGTTTACATTCTGGACCCTTGCACAAAGTCACTTTAATAAGGCACCTTAAGACACGTTTCTATGCATACTTGCACACCATACTTCCTCCACCAAATTAAAAAAAAAAAAAAAAATCTCTTGTACAGTAAATTTCTATTTTTATTTCTATTTTATGTACAGTGTACTTTTTTATTTCTATTTTTATTCTAGTTAAGTTAAAATTTTCCTATCGTATTTCTTTATTCATATTTATTTCTTACTATAAGATTTAATTCTCTTTTTAAGGTCACTGGCGGTCGTGTAAGCATTTCACTGCATATCGTACTGTGTATGACTGTGTATGTGACGAATAAAAATTTTAATTTGGGTGAAACAGAAAGCAGGAATTGATTTGCATTCATGCTGTGTCTTATGTGGCAGGCAATTCAGCATAACAGTTGATGTTAGTTAATGTTAATATGGAGTCCAGGTAGTTATTGGAGGCTCAGGTGGACTTGTAGGAAACTCCAGGCCCTGAACTATTGAGCGACTGCAGCCAAGTCAAGTTCTCAGAAAAACAGTTGTCAACATCAGTCAAGGCCAGAACCATCTTCAAAGTAGAGTGAAACCGTCCCCAGACACCGGACGCATCCCAAAGAGACACACATGGCATCCTTGTGACGAGGTCTCCACCTAGAAGTGGGGCACCAGGATGAGTCAGACAGGTTCAGAGGGCAGATGGAGTCTGGATCACTGGCAGTTCAGGAATGACATGTGTAGCTCGACAGAGAGAGGGGGAGAGAACAGGAGAGGGGAGAGCACAAGAGGAGAGATAACAGTTAGGTATGGTCACAGTCACATAATGCAAAACGTAAATGTATATTTAGTGTAGAGTGCAAGCAGGGACTCCAGCAGGACTGACTATAAAGTATAACTAAAAGGGAAAGCCAGAAGGAAACGCAGACATTAGGGCTCCCTGAGATGTAAAGCAATCACCTCACAATCATTGATCACTCAACAAACCTGAGTGATCAATGAGAGTGGGGAAGACAGCAACTAAACATACCAGTTCACTATAATACTCTGTCCATGAGTCCCCCAGATCTGCACCTTTACCTAAGGCAAATCTATTTACAAAAATGCTTGATTAAATAAATAGGTTTTTAGTTAACTTAGTTTAGACTTAAGCATTGAGACTGTGTCTGAGTCCTGAACACTATTTGGAAGACTATTCCATAACTTTGGGGCTTTGTAAGAAAAAGCTCTGCTCCCAGCTGTAGTTTTCATTATATGCGGTACTGACAAGCACCCTGCATCCTTTGATCGAAGTAGGCGTGGCGGATCGTAAGACACTAACAGTTCACTCAGATACTGCGGCGCGAGACCATTTAATGCTTTATATGTCAAGTAGTATTTTACAATAAATTTTACAGGAGGCCATTGAAGTGAAGATAAGATGGGGGTGATGTGCCTGTATATTCTGGTTCTAGTGAGGACTCCCGCTGCTGCATTCTGAACTAACTGAAGCACCTAGTTGAAAAACCAGACAGTAAGGCAAATAATTATATGCCACTGCCAGACCTGTATAATCAAGAAATCATTTAAATAGACCATGTTTAACAAACTGAAGCATGCTTAAAATATCACAAGAAGCAACACATCATCTCAAGAAATTCAAGAACAGATGGGAAACAATGTAATTGACATCTATCCGTCTGGAAAGGGTCCCCAACCATTTCTAAGGCTTTGGGGCTCCAGCGAACCACAGTGAGAGCCATTATCCACAAATGGAGAAAACTTGGAACGGTGGAGAACCTTCCGATGAAGGGCCGGCCAATTATAATTACTCCAAGAGCACAATGACAACTTATCCAGGAGCTCGTAAATCAACCCAGAACAACATCTGAATAACTGCAGGCGTCAGTTGCCTCAGTTAAGGGTGGCACAACCAGTTATTAGGTTAATGGGCAATTACTTTTCACATAGTGCAATGCAGGTTTGGACATGTTTTTTTTTTTTTTTTTCAATTAATATATATGCAATAATCGTTTAAAAACTCCATTTGGTATTTACTTGGATTATCTTTGTGTAATATTAAAATTAGTTTGACCTGAATCATTTAAGTGAGACAAATATGCAAAAAAAAAAAAAAAAAAGAGATGGGGCGAAAATATTTTTACAGCATGGTCAGGTATCCACAAATTGTTGGCCCTGTAGTGTAGTCATTGCGGATCCTCCGATGTAGTTTCTCCAGTCATGTGCATTTATGTTAATTATTTAGCTGAAGGAAGCTCAGTAAATGGATACTAGATAAGGGCTACTAGCATTCGGTGATAAATGAACTTTATAACCAAGAAATTATATATAAGAAATGTATACAATTTGTCCTAATTGAAGTCTCTTGTTGTGCACCTGTGTAGAAAGTCATAGTCATAGGTGATCCAGGTCTTGGTAATGGTATTGCAAGTAGGTATCATCTAATGCTTCTTCAATCTTAAAAAGTGTCTTCATATTCCATTTTAGGTCTGAGTTAGTCTCTCTGGATGAGCATGTCTCTTGCACAGCGAGTGCTCCTCACCTGGATCTTCAGCCTCATCTTCCTCATCATGCTGGTCCTCAAGTTGGATGACAAAATTCACTGGAACTGGTTCCTTGTCTTTCTTCCCGTCTGGACCTTTGACACCATTCTCCTGCTCATGCTCATTGTGAAAATGGCCGGGCGCTGTAAGCCGGGCTTTGACCCACGCAATGCAGCTGACAACCTGAAGAAACGAATTTGGTACCTGGTGGCCATTTTGTTAAAGTTGGCCTTTAGTCTGTTGCTGTGTGCAAGGCTGGAGCGTCTGACTGAGATCTGGCTGAGTTTAATTTGTATCCCGCTGTGGGCTCTTCTTGTCGGAGCCATGGTAGAGCTTGGCTACAACGTCTTTCACTTCTGAAGAGACTAAGCAGGAAGTTGTAAATATAACTTGTGTACTATATATCAGATTTATTTATAAGTGTCCACATGGATTAAAATAACAGCTGTTCCTAAAGACTGAAAAGCTTAATTAATGGACACATTAGTGACTGATGATGATGGTAAATGTAGCAGGTACTACATGCCTACATTTTCTTTTCTTCTGTATCTTTGGAATAAACAATTTCCCCGTTTACTACCAAGTGCAGGCAATCATCCAGGACGTATTTGATATCTGAAGCAGTTTTGCCATTAATTTACAAGATGAGGTAACAGGTAAACAAACTTTTAACTATCAGTTTAGTATTCTGCATATTGTGATTAAAATCACACATCTGCCTCAAATGTTAATTTCCCTCAGTGATGCCTTTGTATATACAAAAGAAAATACATGTTCAAACCTAACTGTAATTGTATCATCATCTGAATGATAACTAACCACAATTCTTTATTCCTGAATGCTAAACTGGATGCAATAAACCTGGATTAGCAATGGAGCTACATGGTGAAACAAACAGGCTTTGAATATCAAGCATTTCTTGGATGAACGATTGTATTTGGGATAAACGGAACAATTGTGTATGGTTATTGTTGTGTGTTTGGAGATTCCTCCATGCAGAAATCCTGTTGAGTTTTAAGTATTGTAAATTCACACCTGTTTAATTTAAATAACTGATTGTGCAATCATCACATACACTGTAAAATACAATGGGTTATTCTAATGAACAGTACAAAACTGCTTGTCTCTAAATAGAACCATCGCTTCAATTTTAATAAACTCTAATCAATGTTTTATTTACTAAAGACTGTTGCATCATATATTTCATTCAGTTATGTTTGTTTGTACAACAGCAACAAAGCAATTTTAAGTTGCTGTTAGAGCTTGTTATAGAGCAGTTATAAACAGTTATTCCCTCAACTTCTCATGTGTTCCCTTGAAGTTAAAAAGCCAATAAATGCTGCGTGTTGTGTTCCCAGGAAGTCCTCTGCAGATTTATATTGGAGATTTACTTCTATCTGTTGCAACACTGGATAATTCCAAAAGGATCAATTATTGAATTAATTAATCTTGGTTTAGAGTGCATTAATGTAAAATGTTGCATGTATTTGAAAGAGTATGGTTTTAGAAGAACTGCAGAATGGTTTCTCATACAGGTCTAGTCTCCAGACACGGTTTTATCAACTGCTTATGTTTTGTTAATGTGTTTCCATTAGTAAAGTGCTTGTACTTTCTCAAGGACCCACATTTGAGTTATTAAAATGGTCTGATCGGTAGCAGAAAGGCCTCATCACCGAGCCACCATGCCTAAGGAGACAATTTTCTGCTGTCAACATTGTTTTCGATTTTGATGCTAAAAAACTGCTGTTCTGAATTTAAGGGTTTGGTTATGTGGTGCTTAAGTAAGTCATATTATTTTACATCACCAGCAATGAAACTGTAAACACACAAAGTGTTTAAAGACGCTGTGTCTTTCATCTTGCTGGTTGTCTTTATCTATGACAATGTGTTTGTGCTACATGAAGACCATGAATAATTTGTTCTCAAAGCCAAAAGTAAAACAAGTAAAAATTGTCCAGGCTTCTTGTTATTTTTAGTCCATTTGACTGGGAACATCTATATTGTATTATGTAATAGTTCGGCTCTTTTATAGGAGCTGGGAGAAACAGATTTTTTTTTGGATATTGTTACTCTACAGAATATCATTTGGTCATTCCAGACGCCATATATGGAAAATTGACATCTGATTAATTGTGTGGAAAAAACAAAGAAAGTGTTAATTTAGTAATATGAGTAATAAGAGCAGACTTATCTTCGAGAGGAATAATTGATGCTAGTTCTGTCTGAGACTTTACATGCATTTAAATGGAAAGAATTTTTACACTGGACTTCTCATTAAACAAAGAAATATTACTTGTCCTTTTAAGTTTGATTGTGGTTTCTCCTCATGCAGATACCTCTAAAAACTATCATGAATATTTTTTTCCTTTCTGTAAGTTAAATGAATATTAACCTTTCTCATGGGAAAAATTTGGTTTGTGTGATCTGTTGAAATCAACACTTCGTTAGTGCTTCTATAAATATCTGAAACTACACAAAAAAAATTTTCCAGCAAATTTTTCATCGTTAGAGGCTTTTAGCCTTATTTGAGATACTGTATGGGTGGAGATTTGATGCTCTCCAGACTTTGGCTTTGCTGGAGTGTAGTGCTAACATTAACATTCCGCACAGGACAGTTTGGTTAAGAGATGTTCAAGCCAAATGTGAAAATGCTTGTGCCGTCAGTTATATTTCAAATGATGGACATGCTTTGGAAATTGTGAGACTTTTTTTCTTAATCCTGAGCTAAATTAAAAGATGCTCTTGGTTTTATTTTTGTTTGACCTTGCATTACTTCTTTTTCAATGTAGAATAATTAAGATTTCCACCAACAATTTTACTCTTAATCAGACAAAGATTTTTGCCTGGACCGAATAACTGGAAAAAATATATACTTTAATTCAGGTTAACACAATGTAATCATAATGTCATAAAATATTTTTAATAGATATCCTGACTGCATTTTATAAGTAATAATTCACTACATTTCATTACCTTGCAACGTTCCAGAGGTTCAACAAAGATCCCTTTAAAAATATCTGAACTTCACTTTTTTTTTTCCCCGGAGAAATGGAGTAATTAAAGCTGGAAACTGCCGGAGTAATGTCTGCCTCAGCATTAACACTTTCTGATTTTAATTCATGTGTGCATCTTTTCTTTTCTTTTTTACAAATTTTCTACAAAATGAGATGTATGTGATATATTTTATTTTATATGAAATATTTAAGTATATTTCGTTTCATTGGGTACAACTAATAGGTCAGTAAAGCATTTAATCAGCCAATCATGTGGCAGCAACTTAACATGTACTTGCATATGTTGGGGCCAAGTATTTCAGTTAAGTGGACAGTATTTATACATAATGGGGAAAAGGTTTCTGCTGTGACATGCACCAGAATTTACCATTCACGAGGATAATGTCTGAGGTCATGAGGCACATGACCTCCTAAAACTGGTTCATTTTTTGTTCAACAGTTGCTTCCAAATTCATCAAATGTAATAGAGAACCATTTAGATTTATGGAATTAATGTGCCTAAACTATATG
The DNA here is from genome assembly GCA_030522415.1 of Channallabes apus. Taxonomy (NCBI): domain Eukaryota; kingdom Metazoa; phylum Chordata; class Actinopteri; order Siluriformes; family Clariidae; genus Channallabes; species Channallabes apus. The sequence continues at coordinate 33,836,975 of CM060113.1, forward strand.
ATACCATTATACTGATGTGGGTGAGAATGTCTAAGGAATGTTTCTAGCTCTTTTGATCCATATGCCAGTAAGAAGGCTGTTCTTGGAGATATTGGAATTTTACCCATTGTTATGAAAGATGTGAAGCTTCAGCAGAAGAGCTCTGTTCATGATGATGTTAACATGCACTAATAAGGATTTTTTTTATATAAATTTTTTATTTGAATCAAATTGTACATTATACCATCCCTTATGTAGTCAAAAAAACTTTTATTGCTTGTATGTATTCATAAATATCTGTTTAACCCATCACATTATTGCCAGTTTGCTGTGGTCCACTGTGGAGTGGATTTGAGTAAAAAAATAATAAAATGTGAATATAAAGATGGTATACACTGGGATGGTAGAAACCCATAACACAATATTAAAAATAATGTAGTAATTGGATGAATTACATAAACAGCATGAGTTTATTCATACATAATTGTTCATGCTCCTTAACAGATTCATATATTTTTAGATAATGTTATAAAATATAAGCTTTTTGTGTCCATAAAATTGAGCTTTTTTACATATAAAAATATAGTTGAAGTGCTATGCATTGAACAAAACATGATGATGTGTGTTCAGTTTTAAAAAAGTGATCTGTTGTTTCATCCTCCATTAAACTCTAGTGCACATAATAACTCATTTATTTCCAAAATTCCATTGGATATAATTATTGCAAATCAAATACGGTTTTGTTCTGCTCCTTAATACGTCACTTTTACAGCTTTACTACTGGCTTCCATCCATTTATTTTACCAGTGAAGATTTTAAAAATAAGATCATTGTATAAGTAACCTTAATAAATATTTATTCTGGGGCTGATCTAGCCCTTTGCATCATAAAATGTAAATGGACCAAATTGTTAACCAGAAATAAACATGTCTTAACATTAACAATACTTTCATGGAACTGTACTGAGCTGCATAGTAATAAAATAGCACATAACAGTCCACTAAAAGGGAAAAGGGATTTTTCCCAAAACATATCCAAGCAGATCTACAACTTCTTTCTGAAAGTAACAGGGAAACAGCTGTCCTTGGAATTTTGCTGGCCAACAACTAGTTCATCAGAAATCCTGTTCTGGGTCTGATCATCATTCTCACAGTCTTAAATGATTGTCGGTCATGGGTTAGGTAGTACTCATTGGAAATATTATGCCAGGTACCCCAAAAGATGCCATTTCGCACTCCTCTATATTTTGTTTCATAATACTTCCCGTTCAGGTTCGCTGATAAACATGCATCAAACCACCATCCAGAGCCATAGTAGGCTCCACAGTTTCCTGAGGTGTATTGATCATTGTCTCTATCAGGAGTGGTGAAGTTCTTCTGGTTGTGGTTGAAGTGTTTGCTGTACTGCATAGCATCTCCTGCTGTGCCTGAATATCCCTCTATTGTGAGCTTGTAGTACTGACTTTCATTGGCTACATGAAAGTGGTCGTACTGGGCATAATCCTTGTTTCCATCCAAATCCTCTAGTTCAATACGCAATACCATGGTTTTAGTTGACGTTAGCCAATGGATCTTGTCATTACCCAGCCAGAACTCACCCATCAGCTTTCCAAAACCCTGCTTATAGTCATTCCAGGTACGATTGAAACTGATGCTTCCATCGAAGCGACGCTGAATTAAAGTCCAGCCTCCACCAGAGGACTTCATGTTACAGAACACGGGGAAAGTCCTGTTGCCTGATCGGGCTGGTGTTATATTGTAGATGCCACTTCTCAGGTTTCTCCTCATGAAGTCAGAACAGTCTTGTGAGGGTTTATCTGTGAGCAGTGGTAATACTGGTTAGTTAACTAATTTTATTTACTCAGATTAAATATATATTTCTCACAGTTAGAAATGAATGATAAATAAGCAATAAAACTTTACAGAGTTTGCTGGTATAGGAAAATAATAAACAGTGGTGTGGTGTGATAACCAACAGCAGAAACAGTCATTTTACCATATAAAAATTCCTGAATAATATTACTGAATAAAAGCATCTGCCAAATGCATGAATGTAAATGTAAATGTTGAATGTCCTCTTCTGGGACCACCGTAGAGATGGCACTCAGAGCACATCTGGATTTATGTATATTATTTGGAAAACAGTAAACCGGAAGGAAGGTGTCTGGTCATAATACACATGGTAGAGCTTATTTTACAATGTGTAATTCACTCCGTTTGTAACTTTATAAATCTTGGGCCAATTACTTTAAACAGTAGACAAATGGCAAACAACAAAATTGATCTCTTCAAGCTTCCTGTGTTTCCCAAAAGCAGAACATCTGTTGTTCAGGTGATATATGACATCCAGTTATCATCTGCTGATCCCTGAAATGAACATTTCTAGCAAGGTCTCAGACCAGCAGTAGATCTGGAGAGCAGCTGTTGGTGGTTATGTTTATATTATATAATTTCCTGTTATCTACCCCGATTGAATCCACCTTATTGTTTTCGTTCTAGAGAGACAGATGTCCCCAAGTGAACTTCTCCAAGTCCACAAATGTAATTAATTTTTTTTAAAAGCCCTGACATTCTCAAGCACTGGAGGCTTTGGATGCAATGAGTGGGCATAAATCATTTTGCCGTTATACTGTAAATATTTTTGAACTCCAGCTTTAAGCGGTCATCAGCTTTGTTATGTAATCATGTAGTCCTAGCATTAAGCTAATCTTCTACAATAGATACATTACATGTTGTTGGATGTTTCATGATTTATTGATGCCTTTCTGTACCACTATTCAAAAAACAACATAGAACAACACATTCCTTACCTCTGTCGTTGTTGGATGTCTCATGGTTGTTGAGTATTGACTGAGAAGCTGGACGGAGATCACACTGTCCATGGCAGTTGCTCAACAGCTGCTTCTCTAAGCCCTGTCTTTCATCCATGTTGTTAACACTGAGTGGTTTCTTGTTACCTCCATTGTTAGGGTGCCCAGCTGCGATTTTGTGTGAAGTTGCACCGGTCCTTATTTTTACCGAAACTGGGTTATGGTTACCATTATTGTTATCAATTGAATGTCCTTCATTATTGCCCTCTACAGGGTCAGTGGATCCTAATGAAGATTTGTTATTTCCATAATGTTTGGCATTGTCCAAGAATTGAGTTACTTGATTAGCTTCTGTACTAGCCTCAAGCTTGTCCATAGCGACAGGGTTTGAGTCTTTTGCTTTGTTTTTATTGATGCTTTCTGTAAATATGGTCGATACCTTTGAGCCTGTACTGTCCTGTACTATGTCAATGACAATAGGTGTTGAGTTAGTTGTTCTGTTTTGTATGGGGTCCAAAGAGTTGTGTTGAAAATCTGTTACCAGACCCACCCTTGACCCTTGATCACTGCTTGCACTGTGGAACTCTTTGTTTCCAGGGTCACTATGAGATCTTTTGGGCTCCATTTCCTGCCTGGGATTTTCAAGGCTGGGATGAATATGCTTATTTGACACTTTCACTCCAGAAGTAGTTTTGGCTTGTTCTACAGGATCTTGATCCACAAAATGTGGTGCTGTTTTAATTGGAGGAGTAAACTGGGATCCTTTGCTGTGATTGTCCTTAATCTGTGGTTTTACTGTGAAAGTGGTAGCTAAAGTAGTAGGAGAGTCTAACTCGTGCCTCCCACTGCTTTCCACAACCAGAGGCATCTTCTCACCAAGATTCTGAATGCTTCCAGCTCTGAGTGGTTTATTGTGTTTTTGCTGGTTGGAATCTTCACTGCTAGTTTTAAACATGGTTTGTCCTGGTCTTCTTTCAGTACCTTTTATCTCTTCCACAATACGAGGTGGCGTGTCTCTACCAATTTTACCTACTGTGTCCAAAACCAGATCCTCTCTTGAACTCACACTTATGTTTTTAACTTTTGGTTTGTTCCCAATACTTTGAGAGGTACCTTCAATATGATGATTTATTAATGTGCGTAATACATTGACTGTAGGTGCGGTTTTTGTTCCTTTTGTATCAGCTCGATCCACATTATCCTGTGTTGCCAAAGTGGGACTGACTGATTGACTCATATCATAAGCTGTGCTGTTAAACTTGTTATTAGGGCTGGATGCAGTTTTAGAGTTAAAATGTGTTGTCCCACTGCTAATCGTATAATCAACCACTCCACTTGTGTTTTTTGATCCTCCTGAGCTGAATGATTTACTTTCATTTACTGGTATTCTTTGCAAAATATTCAGTCTTCTTTGTATATAGTCCTTACTTGGACTTATTCCAGTGGGACTGATTCTTTCTGGTTGGTGGGTGATTTCACGCTGCTTCTCTTGTCTCTTAGGAAGAAGTCCAGTGGGCAGGCGCCTGCCGCTCGTCATAGCATCACTTCTTGAAGATGTAGTTTTGTTGTTTGTTTGTGCTGTTTTTCTTTCAGTGTCTGTACTCATAGGTTTTGTACTCTTAACCCATCCATTCCTCGGTTGTGTCATGTTAAGTTTTGATCTTGGCAGAAACTGTCTTCTGGGTAGACCATTATTACCATTCAGAGTGGGATTTGTACCACTTACTTCTATTCTGGAATCAGAGATGGGTGGATTTGATGTCTCTTTGCTTTCAATATCAGTTGTTTGATTTCGGTTTGGATATATTCCAGTCTTCTTCTCAGTTACTGAGATAGGGAATCTTGGTTTTTCTAGTCCACTGACTGTCTCAACCTTGTTGTCTGAAGTTGACATCACCGTGACATTTTTAGAGTTACTGTATGTTGTTTGTGGATTTATTTGGTTTACATTAACAACTGTAGCATCAGCTTTGTCTGTAATTGATGATTGTGGCATTTCTAGCATTTCAACTTTGCTAAGAGGGTTTAAATCCATTTCAGCACTTCTCTCCTTATCTGTAACAGCTTTGAAAGGGTTTGTAAAGGTGTCATCCAGTGATCCTGGATATGTTTGACTTACTGCAACCGTATCAGTTATGTCTGATTTGGGGGATTTGGACATTTGTATGTGACTGACTGTCTTAGATGCGTTAAACTGGTTTTCATCCATTCCACTCTTACTATGTACATCTGCGTCATGTGTGAAAGGCATTTGAGGGTTCAGCGATTTTGGAGGTTTTAGATCTATTTCAGCTGTGGAATTAGCTCTGTCTGGAATGGATGCTCTTGAATTCTTTAGTCCTTCTTTAGAAATGTGTGATCTTGATGTCCCTTGTCCACTGACTGTCTCAACATTATTTATAGGGTTTGATTTACCCACTCTAGCATCACTCCCTGATTTTGTGCTAGTTTTGCTATGGGTTTTCCTGTGCCCTACTTGGGGATTTGTTAATCTTTCACCAACCATACCATCAATCATGCCTGAGACAGGTGATCTTGAATTGTTTAGTACATTGACTGGATTTGAATTCATTCCAATATGGCTCTCTGCATCTTTGCTAGATTTTAATGTGGTTTGAGAGTTGCTGCTCTTTCTTTTTGCACTTATGAAATCTACATCAGCTGTAACATTAGCACTGTCTGAGATGGGTGATGTTGAATTTTTTATTTCACTGACGGTCTCAATGATATTTACTGGCTTTAAATCTATTCCAGCATCAATCTCTGAATCTGTACCTGCTTTGAAGTCATACTTAATGTTTGGTATTTGTGAATTCGTTGGACTTACATCACTTTTGCCATCATTCATGCCTGAGATGGGTAATCCTGAATTTTGTAGTCCACTGACTCGATGTGCATCCATTCCAGTGTTACTCTCTGCATCCTTTCCAGTTTTTTTTGAGATCTGAACATTACTGTTCAGTGTTGATCGGTTTATTAAATCAGCTGTAGAATTAGCTCCGCCTGAGTTGGGTGGTCTTGAATGCTTACGTTCACTTACTGTATGAACATTATTAGCTGGTGATAGTGACTTTGCTTCTTCACTTACTTTCTTTGCTGTAATAAATTTAGATTCTGTTCCAGTGTCCATCGTTGCATCCATGTCAGGTATAAATGCATTTTTCGAATTGATTCCCACAATTTGTTGATCCATTTGACTTATGTTATCTGAGGCATTAGCTCTTCCCGTGATGGGTGACATTACCTTCCTTTGTCGTCTTGTTGTGTCATCTGTGTTAACTGGTCTTGAGTTCACTTTAGCATCCCCCCCTGAATAGACTCCAGGTTTGAATTGTTTCGGCTTAGTGGAGTTAGCACCACGATTATTCTTTTCCATATGTTTCAAGGTTGGCTGTTGTATTACACTGACACTGTCATCGAAAATATTGGATCTTGATTCTTTCACTTCAGCATCAGTAAACTCTTTATTGTCCTCTTTGGTATGTGTTTTCCTTGTAAGTTGTTTCATGCTTGTTTCAAGTTCTCTATTGTTTTGAGCATTGTTTCCAGTCACCAGTCGTCTTTCATCTTGTACCTTATCACCTTTAGTTGTTTGCAGTTGCTTTGTGTCTACATCATCCTCTGTATCCATAGTCACCACATGGTATTCAGGGACACTCTTTACCTTGCCTTTCGCAGTCAGGGTTTCACTAGGGTTCATCTCATGTATCACCTTGATTGGGTTGTCCTTATGTTTTTCATGATGTGTAGGTGGTTCATTGTCTGGATCTCCAGAAAAAGATGATTCAGTTAGTTTAGCCTGTGGGGTGTTCTTTTTTGTCGTTGTAAGTGAGGGCACCTCATCGGCTTTGCTCATACTCCCACTTATCAGATTTTTTCGCACAGGGTTAGATCCTTTTTGCCCTCCATTGATCTCAGGCCTTGGTTTAGTGGTGCGTGGATTTATATTTCTCTCCTGATTGGTATGCCTTTGTTTTCCTAGGGCTGTTGAATTTATATCTTTTGCATCACTGCTGATAATCATAATGTCTTCCATTCCAGATCTTGAAGTGGTCGCTTGAACTGTACTCTCTCTTCTGACCATGTCCTGCTGTCTCTGTCTGATGTTGAGTGTGCCTTTAGAAGCTTGAATCTTTTCTTCATCCTCCCCTTCATTATCTGTCCGTATGTTCCAGTCCTTTCCCTGCCTGTCCTTACATTCACAACAGTCCGCTTTGAGCTGGTTCACCATCTCTGTCAGGCTTTGCAGTTCTTCAGCCATTTTCTCCAACTCCCTGAAATGCTTGGGAAGCTGAATAGTAAGAGGAGGAAGAGTGATGCGATAAGGGCATGTACTTTCCCCATCCTTGCACTGCCCTAGAGGTTTTAACCTCACCCACGAAGCGCTGTTCTCAGATGGATCCGGGCAGCTCTGAGGTGCTACTAGTGTTAGTAGACCGCTCCAGACAGAAAACATAGAGAGCCACATTTTGTCTTGTTCTTTAGGTGGATCTGTTAGATCTGCTAAGAAGTTTGAGAGGGAGCGAGGAGTAAAGGAGCACCTCCCTTTTTGAAAGCTGTTTGCACTTAGAGAGAGACAGTGACGTGGATGAATAGAGGGTCTCTGGACAGGAATGCGCCTTTCGGCATTGGCAAAGTAATTATCAATCTGTTTATATTCATGTTAACACCCTGTAGTATGCTTGTAGAATACAGAGAAGTTCAAACATTTTTACAATATATTTGCATACAACGAATGGTATGTACAGGAGCATGACAATATTCTAAAACATAACCATCAGACTGGCCAAAGCACCATGTTAGAATAACTTTGTAAAAGAAAAAGGCAAAATATATATTTTTTTACATGTCTACAATTAATACAATAAACCTATAAATGTTGCTTCTTCTATTTTATTCTAAGGTAAGCTTTGCTAACCAATACAGAACACTACCAAAATAGTTTTTTTATTCGTAGCTTTTAAAGTTAATAAATTAGACAAGGATTTATCTCCACTGTTTTGAACATTGCAACTGACTCAGAATTTGGTCCCTAAAATGTTGACCTCCATCAAGATCAAGTATTATTTATTTTTAAGTGGGTCTGGATTTGGATTGGATTAAGGTGCATATTTTTTACTACACTGAGCAAAAATAAATCTAACAAAAATGAATAATTTGTTTTTAAAAAATCTTCCCCTACTCTACCCCTACTGGGAATATAGGAATATGTATCAGTACGTGAAATTTCTTGTTGCTATAAATAAAAATTTATTTGTCTCCAACTTTTGTATTTAGTTAATTTGAAGTACAATATTACATATTGTGTTAAATTATCATTTGACCCCAATACAGCTTCAACAACTCCTATTCTATTTGTATTTACTTTTACATTTACACTATTCAGAGCAATGTGCTTAGTAGTCACTATGCAAATTTTTTTGCTCATTCTAGTTCAGCAGATTATGGTATACACTTAATGAATCTGAAAGAGGGAATTTAGTAGAGTGTGATAAGAACAAATGCAAGTTAATTATTTTTCATTTAAATTGGCGCTCATATAAGTGATTGTTGAACAATGATTTTAAATTAAATTGGCCCTCATATAAGTGGTGAAGAACTGGGTCATCAATCTTGAGTTGATGACATCCAAATCTTTGGATGGTTTATTTCACCATCTGGGTACCAGCATAGAACATTTCTAAAGGATTTGGGTCTAGTTCTGGATTTCATGTCTTTGACATAATGCTTAATAACTAGTTATATGTCGTACAGCTGCTTAGGTTGTGCTACAGAAATTTAAAAAAAAATTGTCCAAGATTATTATATTATTAATTTCAGGGGATGTTAATTAAGTAGCTAGACCTCATTTATTGTTACTCAAATTTGGACAGATTAAAAAAAAATAAAAAATAAAATAAACTTCAATCTCTCAGCTTGCTTTGGGGTGCACCTCACTTTATCTTTCCATGTGCCAGGATGATTTAAGTGAACAAAGTTTTTGTGAGAATGCTATCTGTGGTTATACAGTAGATAAAATGCCTGCCAAGTGAAATGTGCTTTGCCTTGAAGTGGCTTTTTGTAGATGTGCAATCTGGTGCACTGCGCTGGGATCTGGAACACACATTGTGCTTTCTGCATATATCATAACCACAAGCATGCAACCATACAGATGTGTTTGATTGATCCTGGAAAGCAGCCGCAGCTCATCCTGTCTCTAACACATAGGCATGGAAATATTTCTAAGCCGTACGGGTATGTAAATTTGTCCTGTATAATGTCACCTTCTTCTTTAGGGATATATCTGGTACTGTTAATCCTTAATACACAGGTACAGTGCAAATTCAGATGTCGTAAAGGTGTAGTGATTCATTTTTTGAGTGACAACGTAGCTTTGATCTTTGATCCAAGTCAAGTGATTTTATTATGCACATTATGCAAGACAGGAAATCTCTTTGAAGAGCTGATTTTTGATCCCAGCAGCAAAAAATGTTCAAGTATCACATTTTTTTTGTTATGTACATTCTAAATCTAGCCATCAAGTTTTCAAAATGACGTTACCATGTACGGTTAGAGCTATTTTTGTGAAGTGCCCATGAAACTTGGCTTGAATTCCACTTGCAATGGTTCAACCAGTCAGTGTCTCTGCCTATGTAAACACTGTGATTTTTCCATAAACCAGCTCACACAAACATCTGACCATCGTTCAGTCTGTATTTCCACACTAGTGAACAATATTGTACCATTTTTAATGGCCTCTTAGGGTGATAGTGATATGTGTTCTGGTTAAGAAAATGTTTTTTTTTTACCCCTAAAAAGCTTTTTGCAGAAACCATTGTGTATAAATGGCAAACTGTGAAATACAAAATAAACATCTGGAACAGTTTTTTTGTTTTGTTTTTCATAATGACCTACAGATAACATCAAGTCTAAATGTGTGCACTGTAAAAATCTTGACTTCATTAAGTCTTGGACTAATATCCTTTTAATCTCTTACATTGATGCTCCTAATGCAACCAGCATGCTCCATTTCTCATTTTCAATGACAACACATTTTCAATAACAGCTTCAAAATGCTGAGTTTTTTTCTCTCTCATTCACAGATTATCCTCTCCAACTAGTAAACATACAGTAATACATTTTAGTATATACTGACCTGCATACTAGCACATTAATCCAAAATCATTCTCTAGGGTTTAAACAGAATGTTGCATAAAACAACATGTAAAATAAAACATCACCTGTTTTATTATTTTATTCATTATCCGGTTTTGGTGAACCTTCTGCCCACTGGAACATGGAAATTAACTTCTGGTGATGTAGCCTCATGAAACAATCTTACTAAGTCTTTCCTCTCAGCTTCAAGTCTGGCCATTTTCCTCTGCTTCCACCTGCAGAACTTTGACTAAGTGGATTTTTTTTTTTTACCATTATGTGTAAACTTTAGACACTGAGGTGTGAGAAAATCTTTCTGAAATACTCAAACCAGCTCATCTGGCACCAACAACCATCCCACGGTCACATATGGTGAGATCACTTTTTCCCCACTCTAATGACAGGGGTACAGGTGTTCCTACTATTGTGTTCACTGAGGTGTAGTTATGTTTTTAAAATTGTGTTGTGTAGACAGCCCAGGTCTCATTTTTGCTCATGTTTTAAAATAAGACTATAAATACAGAAAGATTGCAGATAAATTATTTTCCAAGAAACCATGACTTTTTGTCTAATTTGTTATTATTATTATTATTAGTGCTATTGCCTAAAATGACAGATTTAATGTGTTTCATTTTCCAAATATATACATTTGAATTGTGTTTATGTATTATACACTTTCAACATAGAACAAAAATTGTGTTTAGACTGAGCAGCAGTACATTCCTGAGGAGCGGGGCACCTGCATTAGCACTATGCCTTCATTGTGTATATTAGAAGTAAATGGACAATCCTAACACTCAGCTTTGGAAGTACGTAGCTCATTCTGTAGATGCCTATGTGAAAATGTGGATACCAGTGATAAATGATGAATAAAGCACAAACTAATAAAAAGCTAATTTTTAAGTTAATTTTGTTTTCGTTTTGAGGACAATGTTGGGTAAAAAAAATGTCACATTTTTACCATTATAATAATAAAAACAAAAACAGTGTCTATACACTAAGGAGTCTTTATTCTGGTGCAATATTAACCTTGCCATGTGAAATATGCAATATTAATTTTTGTAAACAGAGCTGCAGGATCACTGTATTTTATTGTACTTTTACTGAATAGTTTTTTCTTGTTTTTGATTATTGGATTTTGCCAAAATTATCCATTCACTCATTTTCTATACCACTTGTATACGTGTACAGTGTCTTGGGAAGCCTACAGCTTATCCCACATGGCGGGTTACATCCTGGACAGGTGCCAAACCATCACAGGGTACACATGCATGCATACACACTCACACACTATGGGCAATTGGGGACTGTCAGAGGGAAACCCGCCACGCACAGGGAGAACATGAAACTCTATGCACAAAGACCCGAGGTGGGAATTGGATCCTCAAATATTAATGGTTTAATGGTTTTCCTTTTCATGTTTCAGTCTCTTTTAGATTTTTATCGTTATGTCGTTATGTGTGATTTCAATTAGAGTATAATTAAATTCATTGATAAGGAAAACAAGGTAAATTGTATTTTAAATATTGTTTTCTGCAACAAAAAAAACCTTTCTATTTTAAATTCTGCATTAGATTGATATTCTGTTTATTGTTTCACTGAACCAGTAAGAATAATTAGACTTAGACTAGGGATGGAAATTTGGCCACCTCGTATGTTTATGCAGAGAATCTAATAAGAACAACCTCTGAAAGTTACCATGGCCATAACCTGTGTATATGTCTTTATCCATAAAAACACAGCTGCTGCATTTATCAGATTTCTAACCCTACAATTTTATTATATTACTGTAGCCCTACAGTATTTATGATAAGGACTTAACTTTTTTGTACCCATTTTATTCTAACTAGTTTTGTGGTTGGTCCATTTCTGTGAACTGTGAGTAATAATGAAACTAATGTGGATAGTAACTGCCAAGCAGCTGTTTGTACTTAGAGCAAATGGAAACTACCTTAAATAAATTGTCAGTGTAATTAACTGCTTGGAAGCACATTATAAAAAAAAAAAAACACACAGAGAATAAAAACACTGATAATACATATTTATATACATACACAATTATACAAATTCAGAATGCTCATACCCGTGTCTTTTCATCTTTTATCATCACTTTGTTTTGTTTTTAAGGAGAACTATCTTTTTTTTTTTTCAATACACAAAGACGATAGGCCACAAATGCAACAAAAAAAAAATTACTGCAAGAGAAAGACCGAATGACATTACCATTTAGGAGAGAACATAAAACCAGCAATGTGCTCTTCTAAACTAGACATCTAGATGTGGCAGGATGATTTCTGGAGCCTATTTTACTGTAATAGTTGCTACAGTGAACCTCTGTGCTTCTTCTGTCTATACAGAGAAATAGTAACACTTAAATCGAAAGCTCACAGCCACCTCACAAGAGTTGTATGACTGTCATGAACACTACAAAAACACATCGTACACATCATATGTCTATTGATTTTAGCAGCTGTTACATCAGATTTAAGTGACATGTACAGTACCTGATTTTGCACCACTGACAAAACGTCGTACGTGGTGAAATGATGTTTCTCATTCAACACTTGTATAATGCTTATGTCCTAAAGGTCTTCGGTTTTCAAAAGAAGCGTACAACCAGTAAAGAAAGTGCAAGAAGGTAGCTACCTAAACGGCAACGAGTTAATGCAAGTCTCACAAGTCTAACAGCAGATGCAGATGTCAAATTAGCATAATATATATAGGTATATGTTTGGCATTCAATTTACTTTTTAAATGTTTACATAGCACCACCCATCACATTGCAGGGCATTCTAAGTCTGTAATCAACCATGACGATGTAACACAGTAATCAAAAGTAGAAAATGAAAAAATAAATAATAATAATAATAATGCATTCACAACACAGACTGCTGAATTTGACAACTGCACCAGCATTTAAGCCCCATTGAGGACGTTTTGGATAAATATCTATCTATCTATATATATATGTTTTGTTTTTCTTTTACTTCTTTTAATGGGGATTTGCAGGAATGTTGACTGATGATACACAATTGAGAGACCAACAAACCAAAAACTCCTGATTGGGGCTTTTAAGACAAGGAGATGACTATTTTAGGCTTGTTGTGCTCTGTAGATCATAGGATAAAGGCTGAGAGGAGAGGAGAAGAGAGGAGAGGGCAGAGAGGGTTCCTGGAGAGAGGAGGGTAAGATCACAGCTGGCGGTTCCTGGAATTAAAGGTCCATTTAGTGCTGTTCTTAAAGGAGACCAGGTCACAGTCCCAGCTTTAGTCTGACTCTCACCACCCCAGGCTCCAACTGAATGAATAAATGAAAGAAAATACATTAACAGCATGTTAATCCAACATTTTTTAACCGTATAATGAACTGCACTGTTTTTATTACTACTGATTGTTGGAACAAGGTGTTCAGTCATAAAGCATGTTTATTTTGCTCACATAGCCGTGTTTTGATGTTGGAGTCAGGGCAGGAGCATGGATGCGCTTAACTAGAGTATCCATCATCCAGTCATGTCCATGATCACTATCACCTTTGTTTAGTTATGTTCTGTCTATTTAAGGTTCTGTTTTGAATGCATGTTCATCACTCTGCTGCAGAAGCATACTGCACGATGTTTTACTTTACCCCTTAACCTGACAGCTGAACATGAACTTGCATATGTCAGCAAATGGAACTTGGCTAAATCCGACAACTTTAAATCATAAGTACTGACTGTGTTAGCATGTATTATCCCTGATTCATTCATTCAAGTATAAATCGTAAAATCATTTCATGAGGATAATTATCAAGGAAATTAGCAATTTAATACAATATTGTTGTTTGTCTTTTAGCTGCTCCCATCAAGGGGTCACCCACAGCGGACCACCCCAGGCGCACTCAATTTGGAACAGGTTCTATGCCAGATGCCCTTCATGATGCAACCCTCTGCACAGTTTGAAGCACAAACTGTTCTAAAACTCCAATGATTAATTAAAACTTAAAACGTCAATGATCTTCTTCTGAACAGCTGTCAAGTCAGCAGTCTTCCCCATGATTGTTTAGTCTACTGAAGCAGACTGAGAGACCATTTAATGGCTGAGAAAACCTTTGCAGTTGTTTTGAATTAATTAGCTGATTAGAGTGTGAAACACTATTGGACAATATTATTGTCTAATATTGAACTTTTTCACAATATTCAAATTTCCTGAGATACTGAATTTTGGGTTTTCGTTAGTTTTCATAATTACGAGGAAAAAAAAACACTTGAGATATATCAGTTTGTGTGTAATGAATCTATATTATACAGTATAGGAGTTTCACTTTTTGGATTGACTTACTGAAATAAATAACCTTTTTGTTGACTTTTTGATCCTGGCAACCCTGATTTAAACTATCCTGTCCACTACTTCAGTTCACTTAAAACATTCATAGGAAGCGAGCATAAATACGTAGAACAACGTGGTTCTTACTCCAATGGATCTTTATTAGCATTAGCAGTTGCAATGGCCATTTGTTTCCACTGTGAAGTTAAATCAGCTTTAATCACACTGTTGTGTGAAGATCCAGAAATAAGAGGAATCAATAAAACATCAGTATATATATCTGAATTTTTGTCTGAATTTAAACTATATGACTTTGTGAATCAGGACATGAATGAATGAATGGTGGGCTCTCCCACACCTTCCCAATAGACAAGCATTTCACAAGATTAACGGTTGAAATGATGCCTCAAATGTACTCTCTGTTACAAATATCTTCTGCAGTAATTACTTACCAGTAATTGTTGGTGTGCAGGCCCTGTCTGAGGATGGGGAGAGTTGGTCAGAGTTGATTTGTACAGAATGTGGAATATTGGGTGGCTCCTCTCTGGCTGTACAGTGTAGTCAGGTGGCTAATCTGGAGCTCCTGTGCACTGCAGCTCTCCGCCCAGCTTTAATCTACACACACAGTAAACTATTAATCACACACTAGACAATTATGGAGAGCGTAGGTTTGTATCATAGCTAAACATTTAATTCTGTTATAGTTTTCATGCACTGAGAGCATTCTGCACTGCCATCTGAGAACAAACAGGGTCAGATCAAGATCACTAAGGGTAACTGAAGATGCTCAGTAACGACAGGACACGTTGACATGCATTTCAACACAGAAACACATGCTGCTGGAGTGTGCAAACATGACACAAAACCTCTGAGATCAAGCTAAGGTAATAGGGAATTAATTCCAGCTCAAATGGCATGTTCATTGCTTTCATACCACGAGTAAACTTAAAAATATTCACGTTATTTTTGAAAGAGATCATGTTTTGGGAGCATGCTGTTAAGTAATACAGGGCTAAAATTGCCACAGTTTTATTTTTATCCTGTGTCCTTGATTAATTTTTAGTTAATGTAAAAATGATTTAAAAGACATTTCTTAGTAAATGTTTAATGTCATGTATTTTATCAAGTCAGCTTATTTATTATTAGTTATATTTGAAGGTATTTCTAAAAAAGAAGGTCTGACAGTAGTCTTACTACTTTAATCACACATTTATATTAATGTGCGGTTTCTAATATATTATCATTTCTGTAATAACAGCTTATTCAACAGGTGAAGTGTAGCACATAGTCCATATAATTTATGACATTTAAGAATTTAAATTTTACAGATGTTGCCTGTATGGAGACATTTATTTAGCATTAAGGAAGGAGTCTCCAGTGTCAGCACTTTATAAATAATGGTTGATAGGTTCTCAACAGGTCTTCATGACAGGGGTCTAAAGTGCTTACCACATTACATATCTAAAATAACTTTAAATGATACTTTAGAAAGGATGGATGCTGTTGAAGAAAAACTATTTCAGATATTTGAACTTGCTGTGACCTTGACC
Organism: Channallabes apus; assembly: GCA_030522415.1. Taxonomy (NCBI): domain Eukaryota; kingdom Metazoa; phylum Chordata; class Actinopteri; order Siluriformes; family Clariidae; genus Channallabes; species Channallabes apus. The sequence goes on from CM060113.1 coordinate 33,852,748, forward strand.
TTGTTGGAATCAATTTCAAAATCTATTCAATTATCTCCTGCTTACAAAGACAACTGCATATAAATTCTATAATCGGTCAATCACTGGTTCATGAGATTGTGCTAACAAGAATCTTGGACATATGCATGCATAGACAGACAGACACAAAGACAACCACAAACAATCAGAAAAAGAAGAACTGTTTAGTTCATAACTGTTATAACAAAATTAATAACAGAAGCTAGGTCGTCTGGTAGATGTTCAATGACATTCAATGTCATTAAACATTCAGAAATTTATGAATGACATGAGTGTCATTAATTAATACATTTGAAAATTGATGTGGTATAATAGGACTAAAACACTCTGGGACATGCTGTTATACCGATATAACAGCACACACTATTGTATATATTCCTTATGCAGTACTTAATGTCTACCAATAATAAATTAGCTGTATAGCGTTTGTTAAGGACACCTTAATTCAAAGCACCTTGATGTAGTGTATCCTTGGATATTTGACATTTAACACAAGCTAATGGCAAAAACAGTCTTTCAGTACCTCCATAAGTATTAAATGTCATATTCCTTATTATGAGATAGCTTTCTCTGCATGCCATACAAAAACCATGAGAGATGCTTGAATTATGTAGCACACAGCTTTGCCACCATGACTGGGTTGCCGCAATGTTTTTAGCACTGTCATTTTAAAAGGTTACATCAGTACTAATATAAACTGTGCCCTTAATTAACGGGGTGAGACAAATTTGTTTGGACGTGAAGTGGAGGAAATGGAGAAAGACAGCAAGCGAGTGTTTCATGCAGATCCAAAAGAGCATAAAAATGACAGACTAAATAAAATAAAGGGCAATGTGATATACAGGACACATTTCAGCAGCACAAAGACGGAGTTCTCAGTTGTTAGCAAAATATTTAGTTGAAAACACAATAGCCTTTGAAATGAAAATGGAAATATTTGGTATGCAAAAAATATTCTCCCTTAGAAGACTGGTACAAATGATGGATTGAATTGTTATGGAGGTTAATAAATGTGTGTCGTTGGATGTTCTTGCATGGGTATGACAGGAACAGCATGGCATGGGGGAGAAAAGGGCTGCTGAGGTTGGCTTTTTATACAAACATCAAACAAGTGCTCACCCTTCTAAAACAAAAATGGCTGCCAGAGCGACTACGCCCAAATGCCCTCCTCATCATCCTATTGGTTAAGATGGCAGGGGTTCAGCCAAGTGCAGCATGGGAAAGAAGATCCGGTTAGTGTGTGAACAGTTCCAGGTAGAAGTGACTGCCAAATAAAGACCCAGGATCAGTTTGGCATGTTTGGCACTTTTAAATACTTCACATTATTTTGAATTCTAAAACAGATCCTGGATCTGTACTTGGTGACAACTTCTACTGATGTGAATCAGAGAAACACCTGTAGCTTTGAGAAGTCATGGTTTACTGAGAGATGAGTCTGGATCGCAGTTGGGATCAGTTCCATTTCATTTAATGTACTAAAAGGATTGAAAGGGAAACTGAGACCTGTATGAAGAAGGTATCCATTTCCAATTCAAATACCGAAAAAGAAATATACTGCAAAAAAAGCAGCAATTAAATGGAAATGACCTCAGCTCTGATCAGGGGTCTGCTACCTTAAAATGACTTGCTATGAATGGGAAACCTTTATGAACATTTTATAGTCATCCATATTAAAATGCTGAGATATTAAATAATAAAGGAAAAACAGGATGATGGCAATGGCAGAGTATGATCAATTTGAGGAACTGTGTCTGGGCAGTGGATTATGACCTGATCAGGGGATTTCGGAGCTTTGTGGTTGGTCTGGTCGGTTGGCGTTTTCAGGTGGCCATCATCATAGTTATCTGCCATGAGCTTCATCCGATTCTGTGTCTAGGAGAAAAGAAAGGTGCAGGTATGAGGAAAAATCAAGAAAAAGAAGTAAGAAAAAGAGCCAGAGAAGAAAAGGCCAGATTAAAACAGGGGGGAAATAACAGATATGGAATATAGTAATAAGGCTAGTGTGCTATTGCAAAGAGGAGTGGACCACTGGATTTAGATAAAGGAGAGGTAATTACATTGATTAAATGTTTTACCTTACCACTAAAGGTGCTATGATGCGATATACACTATACTGTACGACCAACGTTGTTTAAAATCAGAGGTAGGTCTACAATTTAACAATGCTGCTGCTGCTGATGACGATGATGAAATTACGAAGGACTATTTGAAAAGTTAAGGGCAAATCACCTTACCAGCTTATCTATACCTCAGTTCTAAAATATGCTGTAAATAATTTTTTGTTGATGTTCAAGTATTGCGATGAATTCTAATCAATAAAAATGGATTTATAATAAAATCCTCGTAAACCAGTGCATCAATCTAAATCTTCCAAATCATTAAACATCTATTAATGCACGGCTCAGATGACAGCATTTGGAGAATGATTCTCACACAGCGAGAAGCCGACAAACTTAAGCCCAGCTGTATTATCTCGTTTATCATTAAGCATTAAACAAAATGGTTTCTGGTGGCAACCAGACAAACATCTTGACTCGTCTCCCACAAGCACAAACACACACACACAGAGTATCTCAGGCAGAGCCCTATGACACAGTCAGTACCTGCTGTTTGAGCTGCTGCACCAGCCGGTCCTTCTCCCTTCGTAGCTGCGCCACTTCCTCATGCGTCTTTTTCTTCTTGGATGAGGACAGCTCCAGCAGGGCAATGTTAGCATCCTTCTCACTGATTGCAGCCAACAGAGCCTCCTGTCTACAGGACATAGTTACTGTCACTTTAAAAGAGTGCAAGTCAAATGATATTCCAGTTAAATCCATCACAGCACAATATCCCCTTACGACACTCTCATTACGACTGGCTGTACCCAACCTGTACCTCACTGTCAAACTGTAGCTCATTGCGAGTTTTACATTGCAAGTGACCTATTTTTAGCAAATTTATGCATATACAAAATAAAATTAAAAGCATCTTTATGCTACATTTTTTAAACATAACGTGTCATAACGTGTCAGATGAGTACAGCAGAAGTATGACTCATTTTCTGCCTCCGTTATCTCTGCACAAACATTCGAAGAGAGTGACTCCCACAAGCCACTAATGAAACGTATGCCTTTTTAAAGTTTAATTCATCACCCTTCTTTGACACATAGATGGCAATGCATGACTCAACACCCCAGCTAAATCGTGCAAAAAGCATCTTATTCTTCACATTATATCAGCTTTACCCACTCTTACTTAAGAATTCAGTTTTAGGACTTTTTAAGCAAGACATAAAGCTCTTGCTCAATGACGATTATCCGACTGATTTTTATTTATTACTTTTTTTTACATTATCATTATTATTACTATTATTATTAGCATCAAAATATACAATTTCTTGCAACAACACACTCCTGCAGTTCTGTTCCAGAAGGGTCAGTGCCCAGCACAGTTTGTAGTTCACAAACACACAGTCTGAACTTGGTAATTATCAGATTAGATGAAACAGCTTTGTTTGCATAGAAGACTCACCAAATTGAGTTGGATACTGACACTCTAGGACTGGATTTTAAGAGCCCTGCACTACTACAGTAACTAAAACACACAAAATTGCACACGTAATTTATAAAGCCAATTATTATTACTTGTGCACAGGTTATAAAACTTTATTAACCCCAGAGAGAAATTGCTTAAACATGCATGATACCTAGACAAACATATAGATTGTTTTCAATCTGATGATTATGAAATATTGTTTTGCCTGTCAGTGTAAATTTGGAGGCAAAAAATAACACCACAACATGTATCCACATCATGTACTAGTGTATGTCCAAAAAACAGACAATATAAATTTTTCTCACTTTCTATGAAAGTGTGCAAAAGATGTTCTATTTGTTTTTTCTTATAAATATATTTATAAAATTAATTTAAAATATCTTATTATATTTCTAGCACAGAGGTCTCCAAATTCCTAAAGGTTATATACAGGGGGTTTTGTATTGTTGCCTCGAAAGTTTTGCGTTTGTATCAGCGTTTAAATTATATAGCTTTTCCGTTTATACAATAATAATATTAATAGCAACTAGTTTTTGTTACGTTTACATACTATTGGACTTCGCCTTTTTTCCGTTTTTTGGAGAACGCGAGAGTTTCTTCGTCTAAGAACAACTAACCTCTGACTCAGGTACGATATAATGGATAATATTCAGCTTGTTCAGTGTGTGGAGTGCAGGATGTTTAGACATTCTTTCTCCATCGTTAGCGATAACTTTGTGATAGGTGTGTGTTAGTGCGCACTCTGACGGAGAAGATATTAGGGTTAGAGGAGCGCATCAAGACTTTAGAGAGGGTTAGAGAGTGTGAGAGCAGCGTCATTCCCGTAGCGGACAGTCTGGGTGCCGCAGGCGGAGATAAACAGCCCCCGACTCCGGCATTAGAGCCCTCACAGCGGGGCGAGTGGGTGATGACTCGGCGGTATACTCGCTAACGCTAAGGCTAGCCACCGGAGCACACCTCCTCTGCGCTTCACGTGTCCAACAGGTTTGCTCTCCTCAGTGATGCACCCGCTGAGAAACCTGAAAGAGCTCTGGTTATAGGAGACTCTATACTGAGGCACGTGACATTAGCTAGACCTTTAGGGGCGCCAGCGGCAGTGGTTAGGTGTATCCCGGGAGCCAGAGCACCGGACATAACAGGTAATCTTAGGGCTCTAGGACAGCACAGGTTCTCTAAGATAGTGGTACATGCTGGAGCTAATGATGTACGCCTTCGTCAGTCAGAGGTTAGTAAGAGTAACTTTACAGAGGTGTTTAAATTAGCGAAGGCGATGTCCGATGAAGTAGTATGCTCTGGTCCCATCCCAATGAGACGTGGCGACATAGCTTACAGCAGGTTATGGTCGCTGAACCGCTGGATGTCCAGGTGGTGCTCTGAAAATAATGTGGGCTACATAGATAATTGGAAGACCTTTGAGGGCAAAGCTGGCCTGTTAGGGCGGGACGGTGTCCATCCCACTCGGGAAGGTGCTGCTCTCATTTCCTGTAGTATAGCTCATAGTCTCAGTAGAGGTCTAGTTAATCAGTGACAATCCAGAGCCCAGGCCAGGGAGAAGACAGACAGGCTAAACCAACCGTCTGCTAGCTGCATAGAGTCGTCACTCAGGGTTCACCATATTGAGACTGTGTCTGTTCCCCGATCTAAGCAAAAATGTAGAAAGACTCAGAAAGTCTGTTTTAATAATTTAATTAACATAAAGACCACAAACTCCGATCATACTGAATGCGCAGCCGGCACCTCTGATCTGAAGCTAGGATTGTTAAATATTAGATCTCACGCATCAAAAGCGGTTATTGTTAATGAAATTATCACAGATCAGGCATTTGATATACTCTGTTTAACTGAAACCGTGATTAAAGAGAACGAGTATGTAGCTTTAAATGAAGCTAGTCCTCCTGGATACACCTACATACACCAGCCTCGGTTAACTGGTAGAGGAGGAGGCGTCGCAGTTATTTACAATGATAATCTGTCTATCGTACAAAAACACAGACACAAATTTCTGATTCTGATTTAATGCGTTTGAAATTCTCTATAGTAACACAAGTGTAGCTACAAATATTAGGTCTGCTCAGTCGATCCCGCTACATATAATTTACAGACCTCCAGGGCCGTATTCTGAATTTCTTAGTGAATTTGCAGATTTCCTCTCTAACGTAGTAATTTCTGTAGACAAAGTGTTAATTGCTGGAGATTTTAATATTCATTTTGAGAATCCAGAAGACCCTCTGAGAACAGCATTTATGTCCACACTGGACTCAGTAGGAGTAAATCAGTGTGTAGTAGGACCCACTCATAAAGCAGGTCACACGTTAGATTTAATAATATTTTTCGGATTAAGTATAAAAGATGTATTCACAATTCCACTGTCTGAAGTTACAGTATATCAGATCACTATCTTGTCTCAATTAAAGTGTGTCATAGTGATAATGTACGCACAGCACCGCGCTACCGTATTAAACGTATATTCACATCAACCACCACACAGAGTTTTATCAGTAATCTCCCAGAGTTATCAACTTTGATTGGATCACCGTCTGACCCCACAGAACTCGATCAGGCGACTGAATATTTAGAGTCGACGTTCCGTTATACCTTAGATAATGTAGCTCCAGTTAAAAGAAAAATTATTAGAGATAAGAAACTTTCTCCCTGGTATAATGACCACACGCGCACTTTAAAACCGCTCGGAAATTAGAAAGTAAATGGCGTCAAACTAAATTGATAGTATTTCAAATAGCATGGAAGGAGAGCATCCTGAAATATAGAAAAGCTCTTAGTGTAGCTAGATCAACGTATCTCTCCACTCTTATAGAAAATAACTAAAATAATCCTAGATTTTTATTTACTGTAATACCATAACCAATTCAACTAGAAATAAGACCACTTCAGAAATCTCCACAACAACATCGTTCAATAGTGAGGACTTTATAAACTTTTTTAATAATAAAATTGTAAATATCAGGCATAAAATTGAGGCTTTGAAACCGAACAATGTAATTGATACTGATGTTAACCTAGCCATGTCAGATTCAAACCGAGAAGACTTTACTCCCCTTGAAGAGAATGAACTAATTTCACTCATCTCTTCTGCAAATTCATCAACCTGTATATTAGATCCTATACCGACTCATTTTCTTAAACAGATAGTACCAGTAATAACAGAACCGATGTTGAGAATAATTAATTCCTCACTCAGCATTGGTTATGTTCCAAAATCTTTTAAATTAGCAGTCATTAAACTGATTATTAAGAAACCAGACCTCGACCCCGGTCAGCTGTCCAATTACAGGCCAATATCAAACCTCCCCTTTATCTCTAAGATTCTCGATAAGATAGTAGCTGAGCAGCTATGCTCATATCTACATAGAAATGGCATACCTGAACTGTATCAGTCAGGATTTAGGCCTCATCACAGCACAGAAACAGCACTCGATAAAGTAGTAAATGACCTCCTATTGGCCTCTGATCAGGGTTGTGTAACTACTGTATGCTTGTATTACTCAACCTCAGTGCAGCTTTTGACACCATTGATCATGCTATTCTTCTTTGCAGATTAGAAAATGTAGTAGGAATTAAGGGTAAGTTGAGCAATGTGTGCAGGATATAAGAGACTGGATGCTAATTAACTTCCTTCTGCTTAATCCTGATAAGACAGAAGTTTTAGTCATAGGACCGCATACAGCTAGAAGTAAGATTTTAAATCACACCGTAACTTTAGATGGCCTTTCTGTTCCATCAAGTGCAACAGTAAAAGACCTCGGCGTGATTATAGATTCCAGCCTTTCACTTGAAGCTCATGTAGATAATATTACCAGGATAGCATTGTTTCACCTCAGAAATATTGCCAAGATAAGAAATATACTGTCGCTAAACGATGCAGAAAAACTAGTCCATGCTTTTATCACCTCTAGGTTGGACTATTGTAATGCCTTGCTGTCTGGTTGTTCAGCTGGATGCATAAACAAGCTTCAGCTAGTCCAGAATGCAGCAGCGAGAGTCCTCACTAGAACCAGCAGATATGAGAACATCACACCTATCTTATCTTCACTTCATTGGCTCCCCATGAAATTTCGCATTGATTTTAAAATACTACTCTTGACATATAAAGCATTAAATGGTCTCGCCCCGCAGTATCTGAGCGAACTGCTAGTGTCTTACGATCCGCCACGCCTACTTCGATCAAAGGATGCAGGCTGCTTGTCAGTACCGCGTATTATGAAAACTACAGCTGGGGGCAGAGCTTTTTCTTACAAAGCCCCAAAATTATGGAATAGTCTTCCAAATAGTGTTCGGGACTCAGACACAGTCTCAGTGTTTAAGTCTAGGCTAAAAAAACTATTTATTTAATCAAGCATTTTTATGAATAGATTTGCCTTTTCTTTCTTTCTTTTGATCCCTAGCTGGCGTTTGGTCTGGATTGTCTCCTAAGCCCGTACGCTGCTGTGGGTGCCAATGGTTGTCGAATCTCGTTTACGATGCGTTTCCATGCAAGACGATCATTGGCGGTTGTTCTGGCCTCGTCAATATTTAGTCTGTGATTTCTGATGTCGTCTTCGACCTGTTTGAGCCACGTTTTCTTCGGCGCCGTTCGTTTGATTCTCCATTGGTTGGGTCGGTCACGCCAGAGGAGTTTTTGTGGTAGCCAGCTCCCACTCATTCTGCAGACATGGCCAAACCATCACAGTCGCCGTTGTTGGATTTGTTCCTCAATCAGTGGCTGTTGTTGGCATCTGCGTCGGATGTCCTCATTTCGTAGGCGATCTCGAAGTGATATTCGTAGAATCTGGCGCAGACATCGCATTTGGAAAACTACGAGTTTGTTGAGGTCCGCCTTCAACACCGTCCACGTTTCGGATCCATAGAGTAGAATCGGCAGGATTAGCGTCCGGAATAAGTGAACTTTTGTCGGGATGGAAATGTTAGTCTGCTTCCACAAGCACCACTTTAGGGAAGCGAATGCTGCGGTTGCTTGACCAATTCGACTGTTGATTTCTGCCGTGGATGCAACTTTCTTCTCCTCGATCAGTGAGCCCAGGTATTTGAACTGCTGGACTTGCTCGATTTGGATGCCGTCAAGATGGACGTCGGCCGGCGATCCATCTGCTGTCAAAACCTTCGTCTTGTTAGTGCTTATTTTCAAGCCATATGATTGAGCGGTTTTGGCGATGTCATAGAGAATGCTTCAGCTTCAGCATCGTCCTCAGCCAGCACGCCACTGTCATCGGCGAACATAAGGTCCGTCACTGTGTCATTCACGTCAAACTGGACAGCTCATTTTGGATGCGTATTTGACTTGAAGACCCGTTGTAATTTTCCTGCAGGATCTTGATGATTTTTGGCGGGATGTGCTCAGTCTCCAGCGTCGTCCAAAGTGCCGGCCTAACCCTAACCCATGAATCCAAGCTCAAGATAGGCTTCCTTAGGGGTGGAATATATAACCAAAATCTTCTATCACGGTAGGAGCAATTTCCTACCTCAATAACGATATATATCACAATATATATACAATATATATATCAGATACACAATATATTTGTATCTGAAAATGCATAAATAAAAATTCAAACACAAAGAAACTGTTTTACATAATGTAATTTTATTTAAACTGGGAATTGCTGAGGTTTGCCGCATTTTTTTTACTTTGGCCATATTCGTTTGGATGCTTGGATTTCAGATGATAGAAAAGTTTTGACGTGTTTCCACCACTTGTTAAAACAGTGCACTTGTGTACCTTCCAAATCACATTCGTCTCATTCGTGTCACTTTTCTTCTACCCAAACCAATTCCACACCACAGACGATGCACATTTTTTCTTTACAATCTCCTCGTTCTTGGTTTCGTCACATGTAAGCAAACTCACTGCTGCTGCACCGTCTTCTTCCATTGTCGAAGTGTATGTGAAGCCAAACACATCAAAAAAGTGGGATGAAACCGCGGCACCCGATTGAACGAAATATCTGCACAAATACAGCGCAGCGCAACTATCTGGATAGCACACAGTTGATCTGGTTTATTGGCGCAGCCCAGTGGATCGTGCAGCGCCGCTCGAATCACAAACCTGCGCGACTCAATTTATTTAAAATGTCAGGACTGTTTAATATTGTTTCCGCCTTGCCATGCCTGGTTTCTACGTGCGCATCCCAGCGGGGTAAAATGTATTTTGATGGTCGGTGCGGTCTATTTCTGTCAGAGTCGCGCAGTGCTGCCCAGTGGGTCACGCAGGTTTCAATTTAATTTACTTGTATTAATGATCCATTTATTTGTGTGATTGTTTAGTTTTGAGCGTACGCTCTTCATTATCAATAAAGAAAAGCATGAATTAGAATAGGTACTTTCCTATTATTTTCCACTAATTTCCTCCCGTTCATTGCGCCCTACCTGTCATGTCTGTATTCCCCACTAGGTGGGGCGCGCCTCACACTTTGAGAACCACTGCCTTAGGTAAAGGAGCAGATCTGGGGGACTCATGGACGTAGAGTATTATGGTGAACTGGTATGTTTAGTTGCTGTCTTCCTCACTCTCATTGATCACTCAGGGTTGTTGACAGTGATGTGATTGTTTGCTTTACATCTCAGGGTGCCCTAATGTTTGTGTTTCCTTCTGGCTCTCCCTTTTAGTTATGCTGTCATAGTTAGTCCTGCCGGAGTCTCTGCTTACACTCTAAATATTCATTCATATTATACATTATTTGACTGCGACCATACCTAACTGTTCTCTCCTCTTCTCTCTCCCTCTCTCCCCCTTTCACTCACTGTAAATCTGCTTTGCGACTAGGGGTGGGCGAAATAACCAATATCTTCTATCACGGTAGAAACAATTTTCTACCTCGATAACGATATACATTACAATATAGCAATTTGTATGCATGTACGTGTGTTGGAGTGTGTATTGGAGTTTCAGTTTGTTTTTGTGAATAAAGGAGAATAAACAGTTGATAAGGATTTTGTGTGCTCTCGTTTTTATTGTTTTTACACCCGATTGAACCAAATTATCTGCGCGGCCCAGTGGACAGCGCAGCGCGACTATCTGGATAGCGCAGAGATGATCTGGTTTATTCGCGCAGCCCGGTGGATCGCGCAGCGCGGATTAACTTGAGCAGCGCCGCTTGAATCACAAACCTGCGCGACCCACTGTTTTTTATTTAAAATTTACCGTGTATACCGGTATATCGCCCACCCCTATTTACAACAATAACAATTGTTAAAAGCGCTATACAAATAAAATTTAATTGAATACTGTAGCTTTACAGTACACCTAAGCTACCAAGTTACTAGGATTGTATAAAAAAGGAATTTCAAAGAAACCCACAAAACATCCCAAATTTATTGGGTATTTGTCAGGAATAAATACACTAAACTATGCTATTAAAGTGACATAATAGCACTTTATACTTTTCCAGGATGAATTTACCGTGGAACCTCGGACTGCGACCAAAGATTTTTAATAAATTTTGACTTAAAAAAACAGCAAGTCTTGGTTTACGAGTACCGAGTATCATGTATCACGTATGCGCTTCTTGTTTTGACGCCGAGCATCACATGATCACAACTGAGCCAATGGATTTCGCTCTCTTGCACTGCGGAATTGTGGGTAATCGTCTCCCCTGCTGGGTCTTAGTGCTCGTCTCTTACTGGTAAAATCAACATCCGTGCACGCGTGTACTGTTTACTATAACACTGTAACTACATGTGTGTGTAAAACATCTTTTATTTTGTGTTTGTAAGCGTGTGTGTACAGTACACATGTGCTCTCTTGCCTTTACAATCCCCCCACCCCCTCTCGGCTTCAGACACACATACACACGCATGGATGGCTGTTTGGTTAACTATCTTGGTTTTACGATTAATCTGCTTACAACACATAGGTTTGACATATACTGTACTGTATGTAGTGATAATATATGTGAGATTTCAGAACGCAGTTTGATGTTGAGCTATGGCAATAATTTTCTTATTACTGTTTACGCAGTTAATGTATATTAGCCTGACTCCCTTTGCAACAACATCACCAAATACTGCAGAATCCAGGGTTTTTAAATGCCTTAAGGTGCTTGCTTCGACATTTGGAAGGTTTCTGGAGAAAACACACTGGTCAGAGTGAAAAGAAATAATTTCCCATATTACCATAACAATTGTTAATTAATCCTACTGTAGCTAGTACTGCGCAACTTATCACAGCTTGCTATCTAGACTTGAATTATTATTGTTACCATTATTATTTTGATGAAATAAGATAAAGATCTTTTTTTTATGTGAAGCACTTTTTGTTGTTAAAATGCTATACAAATAAAGTTGAGTTGCAAAATATTTTTACTCAAATGTCATAAATCTCCTAACACCATAATCTTACCACCACCTCGAAGTGAATTTCATAACATTGATAATCATTATATGATAGTAAATTGGCAACAGAATCATGGTCGCCCAAGGCTAAAGGCCAGAAGGCTGTGCATGAGGCCCATGAAAGATCTTAGATCTCAAGCCAATCGGCATTCATGGAATGCCCCAAACGAATGAGCCAAATCCATGGAGGCCCACACCACAACCCATAGCACTCAAGGGATAAACCATTAATGTTCCGGTGCCAGACACTGCAGAAAACCGTGTGATCCTGAGGAGTTACACCCCAAATGGCCAGAAGAACCTGTCCAGTGACACAAGGGCAAGATAAAACACAAAACTGAACTGTGTATCAAGTGATCTACAGGATGTATCTTTGATCAAAAAATTTATTTTTGTGCTGTAGATTGAGAAAAAAACTGCTAGGTGTGGAAGCATCCTGAAAGATTAACAAGTGCTGCAAAGGCCTTACAACAGCAATGCATCTTGTTTTGGACTACACTAACGGTGTGACTTACTTCATCTCCAAAACTTCTTCCAGATGTCTCCTCCTCTCAGCCCTTAACGTGGTCAGATGGGCCTCCTTCTCAGCTAGAGATTGCTGGGTGGATGACATCTTGGCTTTCATGGACTCAAGCTCCTGCTTTACCTTCTCCATTGCCCCAAGCAGCTCCTCCATCTGTTTAACGGACAGGTAGACAGACATACAAGGGCAGACAGACAAAGCTACATATAAACAACCATTGATTCCAGGTTTATTCAAAAGTAAGCCTTAATTAAAGCCAGAGAGACAAATCTTCAGCCTTTACAGTATTCTTAGGTGAACACTTTTAATCCTGAAAAGCACCAATAAAGTCAATTAAACTAAATCAGAAGTTCTATTTTTACTCGGCTATTTTGTGAGGGTTTAAAAGTATGCCATGTTAAAATAAATATACCTTAGATATGATAAAATATTTAAAATACAGTAGCAAGCTTTTTTAAGAAACCTAAAAATCCCCAGACTCCAGATCCTTGTGGGAGAGCCTCAGAATAGTCTAACTGGGAGCCCAGGGGGTCCAAAATTGCCCATATTACTTTAATTCCCTCCTCACACACGCTACTCTGAGGCTCTCCTGTGTTGTCGAGCTGATCACACCATCCCACAATCAACTCTGGTTGAGGAACCTCATTTCCACTGACTATACAATATTAGTCAAAAGTTTAAACATAATGCCTTTAGCATGTAGAATAAAATAAAAATCAGGAAAGACCATGGAATCAAAAGGTGTGTCCAAACATTTGACCCTTTGTATATCTTTCACCATATTTTTGGACACGTCTCACAATTCATGCTCATCATTTTAATTAGAAATTTAGATTTTTGATGACAGACTCTAACGTTAAATATAACGTTGAATGTACATGTGTGATTTTTACATTACGGATCTCTTATCTTCCAAACCTGTTTTTCCTGGTGAGTCCGTGCCGCCTCCTCCTGCGCCAATACCATCTCTCTCTCTGCAGTCATCTGTACACTCTCCCTCAACGCCTCCTCCAGCTCCTCAATGCGTTCCGCCTTCTGCCGCAAAGATTCCTGTTAGGGAAGAACTACAGTTCAGAAAAGTGCAAAACCTACAGTACAACTGCATCCAAAATGGGTCTTTTATTGCCTTCACAGTGATTAGAACCAAGCTGTTTTGGCTTCAGTCACTGAAATTGATGATTGTGTTTTCTTCTCCTCACCTGCTGTGGGCCATCATTAGCACTGCGGCCTTTGCCAGCTGCCTCCCTGAGTTTCCCAGGCAGCTTCTTGCCCTGCTCCTTGATCTGCCTGGGAGAGGATAAAGCAGAATGAGCATGAGAAACAGACATTGCTATAATTGATAATTATCACTTTGATTGCTCTTTGCTATATAACAATATTTTGGGGGGAAATGCAGCACAGTACTGTGCTTACATTATTACTTATTTGATGCTTCAGGCTATAGCATGATATAATTTCTTTTATTAAATATGCAACACTATCTCATTCAAACTTATCCGTTAGAAAATTTGTTCTTTTTGCATGAGGGTAAAAAGTCCAAAAACCTGCAAACACATTGAGTTCAACTAGAGGTTCCATTAGCTGGTCCTGAGCATGAATGTAAGCTGTTAAGATGCACATGTACTGTATGCACTAACCTGGAGGCCACACTACATGCAGAATTCCAGATGACAAAGTGAAAAGAAGGGAGACAAGAGCAGAAGTTCAAATGCTACTCAGCAAGAGCAGAAACTTAAAATGGTTTTAAAATGAACTCAAGAGAAAGGAAGGTGCTCCAGTAAAAACAACGTCACCATTAGATTAAAAAGAAAGAAAATATTCTTGACAATAATGAATGCTTTCACACTGCCTCTAAAGCAAACAAAGACATGAAGATGACACTGACAAAAGATTACTTTTAACATGAATGTCAACATATGCTCACTGACCTCTCGAGCTCATTGATTTTCCTGTCTTTGTCGTTCTTCTCATTCTCCATCTGGCGTAGGATCTCTAGCAGTCGGTCGACTTCAGCTTGGGCCTTCCCAGATTCCTCTCTGTGCCTGGCCACATCAGCTTCCAGTGAGGCAATTCGCTTGGAGAGCTCCGAGTTGGCCTGCGCCTCGACAGCTGCGTTTTGGGCCTGAACGGATCAGCCAGATGTCAACAGTTAGATTATTATGTGTGCCTTAACATTCAACAGTATCTATGCCATTATCATCTTCAAATTCCACCATTACTAACAGTATCATCATTAGTAATAACACCCATTCCCACTTCGCCAACTCCACTTTTCTCTGACCCTCTCTTACCCTCTTTAGCTGGTTCTCCAATTTAGAGCACTCTTCCCTCCTTTGCTCAAGAGCAATCTCCAGAGTTTTCAGTTTGGAGTCTTTTTTTAGTCCAGATGAGGCTAAGGACAATGCATGCTCTTTAAGGTCCAGCAAAGAATTCTGCACAGACAATAATAAATTTAATTCATTTAAGCCGTCATCGCTGAACGATGGTTGGCTGCAGTGACCTATACGCCAGCAGTCATTGCTGTAAGGGAAAGATACTTGACTGAGGACCCTAACCTTTTTGCCCCATACATACTTGTACCCTACAGGCAATTTGGAAATGCCAATTAAACTATTAGCAACAGTCTTTGGACTGTGGTGCAAACCAGAGCACCTGTTGGAAACCCACAAAGCACAGGGAGATCATGTAAATGCCACACACACCATTCTTGGCTAAACTGGCTGAAAATTGCCAGACTTGAATTTGGACATTAATCTGTATGTCTGAGTGCCTGGTTTGTACAATGGTCATTAGCCAGTGCCTTTAGCATAAAATGCCCCTGTGTATGCAGATAATTAAACATAATATTACCTAATCTTGGGTATTTTTAAACCCTCTGATGCCGTATTGTGGGACATTCACTCCAGAAAGTTTTATATGCTGTATATTTGCGACTGAAGACAGTAAATTTATTGCATATGTATTCCCTTTAATAATGCAACATAAAAAATTACGTTCCTCATTGACAGCAAATATTAGTTTATATTGTTAGTTCAGGGTTAACCATATATTGTATGATTATGGAATCATACGATAAAAGGGCCAGTCCTGAAGGGCTAGTGTTCAGGACACTTTGTAATCCACCAAAACCAACCTGGCAATTAACAGAATAGTTGAATCAGCTATGTTTGAGTGAAAAAAAGTCCCCAAACTCTGTTGGACATTGGCTCTCAAAGATTAGATTTGCTTTGAACAGCCCTGCCTTATGGGATATACATTGGCATTAACATGCCCATTTGGTGGATGATTCTGTCACGAATTCCACCTCTCAGTGCTAACTGCGGTTCCCAATACAGCCCACACTGTTTTTCACATCAAGTGCTCATGCTTTTGTTATAATTCTGTCTCCAACCAGGTCCCGTCATCTGTTTGTTGCCGTACTGTGTTCAGCTGTTCTGCGTTAAATCCTTAATCTATTTATGCCTTTTATATTTGTGCCTGAATATCTTCAGAAAACTTTATTTGTCTGATCTATGTCTTTTAACTTACTTATTTATTAATTTATATTTATTTGTCACTAAAATAAAGGTTACACTGACTTGAAACAGCATCAGCTGGTTGTCACACAAACTTTCTGCATGTTAGACAACATTGTGTGGCGATGAAAAAGCAGTTGTTTACATTTTTTGAATGATCATGCATCCACAGGTTAAAATGTAAGCTGGAAATTTTTGGTTTGATAAGCAGCCAAAAGTCTCCAGTTACTACCTGCCCTGTGATCAGGAGGACTCATTGATGATGAATCTGAAAAAAATATGATCCACAGCCTTAAATTGTGTACCTAAAAAGTGAAAGAACAAGACAGAGTACCCTGCAGGTAAACTGGATCCTATAATCAGTAACACTTACCTCTCGGTCTGAAAGGTCTCCTTGCAGTAAGCTCACTTTCTCCTTAAGCTCTTTCAGCTCTCTCTTACTGGTGTCCAGCTCCTCAGACTTCTCCCGCTCCTCCCGGTCTCTCTGCTCCTTTAGTCGCTCAATGATTCTTTCCTGTAACAAGTGCTAAATGGATTAAGATCTGGAGTGACACTTAAAGTGTTACATACTTAATATGAAAAGTTATGTTGCAAAATTCTTTCATTATTAATGATTTATTTCTATTATCTACTGTATGTAGGGACTATATGATATATGATTCTTTGGTTACCTTTTCAGCCAGCTAGTTACCTTTTCAGCCAGCGAGTCCTCCAAGGTGCTCAGAACTGTATCAGTGTTGGATGTATCAGTCTGAAGAGACTTTACTCTCTCTCTCAAGCTGCTCATCTGCTTCTCTTTATCCCTCAGCTGCTCCTGCAGGTTCTCAATCTGGAAAATCAACATATACATACATATATACATTCATATTCACATACACTAGAATGAAAACAGCTTAATAAGTGTAAAAACAAACATCAAGATGTTTATTCAAACCTTTTTCTGTAGCACGTTAATTTTTCGCTCTTTGACGTCCAGCATGTCTTTAAGGTCATGGATCTCGCCATTGAGTGTGCTCTTCTCTTCAGACATGTCCTGGATCTGCTTGCTCTTTTTGTTCAGCAGCGTTTCCTTCTCCTCAAGACGCAACCTCAGCGCGTCCACCTGAAAGATTATGGAGCTAATCAATCCAAAATAAAACTTAAAAAAGATAAATTATTGGGTGGATAAACCACTGGTTGGGTTCCTACCTCTGTCTGCAAGATGGCAGCTCGCTGTTCTTTGGCAGTCAGGGATTCTTTAAGCACCTCAATGTGCTGTTTGCTATCGGAGAACTGATTGGTAAGTGTCTCAAGTTTGGTCTGCAGGCCAAGTAGCTGAGTGTCCTTTCTAGAGAGGTCCTGCTTTACTTGGTCCATCTGATTCACAGAAGACAGACCGGTCAAGGTTTACAAAAATCACATCTATGTTGTCCATTATACAATGTGTTACAGATGGTCAAAGATCAATGATATATCAGATATGCCCGTTCAGTCTATAATAATAAATTATTGTATTGAATTCTTTGCACAAATGCAGAAAACGTTATAATTCGCCGAATAAACCCTTCTATGTCATGATGGATGATGGACAAAATGAAACTATTTTAAGATACTATATGAATGCAGTATTCTAAGAAATTAATATCATGACAATTTATCTTTGTCAGGTAATAACAGTTAAAAAATGTTTCTGGAAATGAGGTAAGGTTTAAAATGTCACTGTGATCCCCATTGATGGACCAAGAACGTGTCATTGTAAGGGAGCCTGTTTACTCTGGTCAACCATGGATTTAAATCAATCTCTTTCCAGATTTCTCCGAATTTCTCCCCTAATGAAGTCATACATTTATTCACATAACTGAAAGTATCTATGGAAACCCTGAGATTGTGTATGGGCTCCGGTAACTTCTATATCAGGAGTGGGCTCATTCATACACCTTTGTTTCCACTAGAGACAGGCCTCCCAGTATGCTATCAGTATATTCTTCTGGGCCTGGCTGAGGGCCTCACATCTGGAAATTTTGTCAACAGAAAACTAAATCTCACGGAGTAAAAGTCTGATTGCTGTCTGTGCAAATATGTAGAGAAGTTAACTCCCTGCCTCGATAGTGCTACTCATTGCACATCAGTGCTCATGTTAAATATGACGGAGATTGTATGACGGAATTTATCATACTAGAAATAATAATGTAGGATGTAATGTACTCAGAAATTAAGATCCACTTAAATAAGACTTGTTCTACCTTGTTCTTCATGAACTTGGTGTGATTGCGGTAGACCTCCATCTGCTTGACCTCTTCCTGGCGCTCCTCACAAGTGAGCATGTTACTAGAGCGCAGCATCATGACCTGGTCCTCCAGCTCCCTCAGCCCTCGCTCAAGAGAGCTGATTTGTGAGTCCTTTACACACACAATACACATAAATAACACAAAACCACACATCACACATATGTTCTGTACTGTATAACCTGCATGTAAAATTCTTATATATGCTAAAATGTACATAATTACACAAAAATGGTGAACTTGAAAAACACAGGATTGTTTTTATCACAATCCCACCCACCCTGCTTCATCTCCCATATCGGAGTGCGGTGTACGCACTGCTCATGAACACAACAGAATTCTTTAATAAATATGTGTTTTTGTTAAAGCAAGTCTCATCTAAAATAGTAATCCCTCATTAGCCCTGTAAAGTCTTTATTACTCAATAATCCAGACTAATGCTAATGGAACAAACTAATGGGAACTAACTATGTACTCATGACAGTGAGTCTTGAATACATGTCTGCTCCAGGGAGGTGAAAAGGTTAAGTAATATTGCCCAAAGTATACATATGCTGTACCTTCATCTCAATAACAGTTTGCAGAGCTTTGGTTTTTGTAGACTCCGGGGTCCCTTCAAGGCGCCGATGCAGCTCCTGGAAAAAGAGGCACATGCCTGGCACTTTGTTCACACCATAGCCAGAAATAGAGCTTTCAGATGTGTCATCAAACCTTCAGGGGAAACTGCGTCTGTGCTACAAATTTGGCTCAACACTTTATCACTCTGCTAGAGTCTTATGATCAGCAGAGTACTGTAAAAGCAAATACTGTAATGCAGATTCCCTGTTTCACAATGCATTTTAAAGTACAGTAATGGTTTTGTGAAAAGGAGTTACACTTTTCACATTGTTTTCAATTTCTGTTTTACATCATTTTTAATCCAATACTTTCATATTTCACATGAGCTTACGACCATAGTAACAGGAATTTAAGTGTTGCTCACTTCGCGCAAAGCCACCATATCTTTATCACGTTGCTCCAGTAGGTTCTCCAGGTGATGTGCATGCATCTCGGCATCAGCTAGGCGGCACGTGAGCTCATGGTCCTCCTCGCTGGACTTGCTCGATGGCCCTTTGTTGTGCAACATCTCCAGCAGCTTCTTCACAGAGTCGTCACGCGCAACCAGCGTCTGCCTCTGTGTCTCCAGCCGCAGCTCCATCTCCTGAATGGTGCGACGGAGCAGTACAAGCTCGCGAGCCTGCCTTTCTTGCTCCTCACCTGGCTCAAGTGCGAGCGGCTCCCCTGGTGGCTGGAGCAGCTGGTTCAGGTCACGTTGGATTCGCAACTCAGCCTGCAACGCCTGCACTGTGGTCTGCAGGTGCTGTAATCGATAAGATAGGAGAACAAAGATGATAAATAATTTCCCAATGGATATATTAGCATTAGCAGCTATTTAAAGCATTAAGGACTTCAGTGAAAGCATGTCCTGAGAGAGGAACAGAAACCTCTTTACATTGAATAAATGTATTTAAAAATGTCAAAGAGCAGTTATTACTTTCTCTCAATAAACTGTTAAAATATGCTAATATAATCAACAAATTCAAAACAAGGTGTTAAGGCAGATATGAGAGAATGTTTCCTCACACTATAAAAAAAACTGGTACTTACGAGTTTAGTTTTCTAAAGGTTTCTGGCATTAATACATAAACCATACCACATTCACACCACAAACACAGAACTAATAACCTGTTAACGTCAACGGACACTATGGACACTTTCATGCACATCTACCCTGACATTGGAACTCATATTTATGTTTATGTTTACATTCTGGACCCCTGCACAAGTCACTTTAATAAGGCACCTTATTAAAGTTTATCAAAGTTTCCATGCAAATTACTTGCACACCATACATCCTCCACCAAATTTAAATTTTAAAAGAAATCTCTATTGTACAGTATATCTCTATTTTTATTTCCATTTTATGTACAGTATACTTTTATTTTTTATTTCTATTTTTATTAAATTTTTTTATTTTTTTATTTTTTTTTTTCTATTTTTATTCTAGTATATATATATATATATATATATATATATATATATATATATATATATATATATATATAGTATATATTTTTATTCTAGTATCTAGTATATAATTCTCTTTTTAAGGTCACTGGCGGTCGTGTAAGCATTTCACTGCATATCGTACTGTGTATGACTGTGTATGTGACGAATAAAATTTGAATTTGAATTTGAAACCCATACTCTACTATGTTCATGTCCCTATCCCTGAAAGACACATTATAGAGAATTATAGAGATTTATTTACAAATTGAAGAAAATATTACTGAAAAAAAGATATAGCATTCCAACAGCTGATCCCAATTCCTTCAATGTTAGCCAATCTGGCAACTAAAAGAGAGAACACTGCTTGAGCTTGCCATAAATCACAGCTGCATATATTTTACTTTTCAAGAAGGGTTGAATAATCCGAACACTGGAGGGATTTGTACTGTAACTCTCTTAACAGCAGACATGTACAGTAAAGTACATGTACCTATTTTCAGTCTCTTGAGATGGCTGCAAACAAAACTGACACAGAATACCATATCAGAATACCATAATATATTATATCCTGCATTTGACATCTGAACAAAGAAAATTAAAGAAATAAAACGTAAAGTAAGACTAAAGACTTGCTGCCAGGAAAGCATAAATGTCGATGGCAGATTCAGGGTGTGTGGTATAGGGTGGTGTAGAGAAGCAGACAGGAGGGAGGATGGAGCCCCCATGTGGGCCATCTGGAAACCATGGTTTATTTACCATACTGTACCTTACGGAGAACAGTACATTTAATGCCAAGGATACTGAGGACATATGAATCCTTAAAGAGTAAAATAATATAAGAGTATAAGAGAAATAAGAGGAGATAAATTATTCTTAAAATGAACGTTCTCACTGCCATGACTTCTGTGCTTTATCATTAACCAGACAGTCAAGTTCAGATAAGATTATTTTCAACAGCAGCAACAGAAAAAAAAAAACAGTTATTGCACAATTACTTAATCACACACACTTAGTTGCTTGATACTGGATGGTAAGTTCTAATTAAGCTCAAATAAGCATGTTGTTAAATAGCGCTTGATACTAATCAGTGTTCACATATACCGGCTCTGAAAATATCAGTGTAATTTTAACTGGAACCGCGCAGCATGAGCTGCATGACAATTCCTATCCCACCAATTACACAGCCATCGTTAGCTTCCTGCACTACGCCCCTTCGTGTGTGGATGTGACAAGACAGCCATGTTGCTGTGAATCACAGTTTGAGACTAATCACTAAAATGAGAGGACTAAGAACACGGTGGCAGAGAATGCAGCATCACTGAGAGTCAAACGGGGCACTGAAAATCTGCAAACGGCCATTTTCAATTAGCAGTTCAAAGATCTCTCGCTCGGCAGTACAGTAGAACATTAGATTGGCAGAAGCAGGAATATACAGGCATGTCTGAACTAGGCAAGACTATCACACTCATTACACAAGAGAGCAAAGATTGTGGAACAATGCCTGATCCTAAGGCCACTTTCTGTTTCTCAGTATCATTTCAAACAATAAATCTATAGTTTCAAAACAATACAGACAGTCATCTAAACAGCTGTCTGGAGAAACCGGCTTGAAATACTGCTTAAATCTCTAATAACAACGCTCTTATTAATATTAAGTATCAGTGTCTGAGGTATAAACATGTCACAAAGACAATGAGTAAAGTGTGAATAGTGAAACAGTTCATCTAAATATTTTTCTCTAAATTAAATAAATATTTGATTTGAGCATCATTTGGAAATGATGAAACATTTGTGATTTAGAGATCTTTCTTTTACTGGCTATATTTTGCCATCTGCAGCATATTACTAAAGAAACTGTCTGAAGTTTTTAATCTTGCTTGGTGGTAAAGAACTAGCTCATGTAGAAAAATTTTAGTACTTTCTACTACATCAAACATGAACATTCAGGTTGTGACACACACTAATATGATTGGATTGTGGAAAACAGTTTGACTTTGGGGTCGTGCAAGTCAAACCAGGATTTTGGTGAAATTTCATGTGAATGAAAGTGTAACACTGATAGATATTTACAGAATAATTCAAGAACTGTACAGTGCTAAGTCTCTTATACAGTATGTAATAAAATAATGTTTTTAAAAACGCTGTACGTGTTTGAATGATGATTACAGCTGAGTCGTTCCTGTGTGAGTTGATTGTCTGATACTTGAAAATCAACAGATAACTTGTTAACTTGCGGAAGAGACTCATCTGTCTGTGGGAACTGTACACACAGTCATTCACGGACACTATTAGCACATTACAGGAACTCGACTAGGAGTTACTGGCACATCCTTCATACAGTCCTGACGTCACTCAAAACCATTTTCATATGTTTCAGCCATTAAAGGAGTTCCTGGGAGGCCAGTGTTTCAGACATGAAGTAGGCAGTCCAATCATGGCTCCAGCATCCTAAGAAAACTTTCCACCCTGATAGAATCCAAGCACTAGTGAAACACTGGGATAAGTGCATTAGTGTAGCAGGGGATTATATAGAGAAATAAGGATCATATATATGTATAAATACGTAGTCTTGTTTAAGATCTAACATATTCTTTATAGGTTTTTGCATATAGGGGTCAAATGTGTTTACAGTACTAATGGGTTGACAGGATAATTCAGCAATATCTCGCTTCTAAGTTCAGAACATTGCTAAAAACATGGAATCATGTCAAAGAATGGCATAATCATGTTTAAAATCATCCTTAGTCCTATAAATGTCAGGGAATAATGTATTACCACACAGAGTGTGCTGCACTGAGACCACAAAAATGCTAAATCTCACCAAATTCAATTTATTCAATTATTTATTGCTGATTAGCATTATAGACCTTTTAACTTAAAATTGCTTATAGTATTCTCTAGCGCAATCTCAACTCCGAACAGGCCATCAAGACAAATGCTGTACAAATACTAAAGACCTTCTACAGTGTAAAGTATTATCAGTGTTAAACTTATAGCTAGTGGTAGGTGGCCGGCTTGTTGCTAAGCTACTGACTTTTGTCTGTTGGCTAGCCTGTTGCTAAGCTACCTACTTTTCTCTCCTTCTGTTGCTCTTTTCATTCCAAAACTTTACGTGAATGTTTAAAGTTCACAATAGAAAAACAGTAAGAATACCCACTCAAGCCTGTTACTGTAAAAGTGCAGTTAAACTATCTTTTTATGAGCTTTACATGCTCTGAGCAAACAAAAGGCACACGTTTATGAAAGCACACATTTTTCTCCACTTCCCACTCTATTCCATATTGAGCATCTTGAGGTGGGAAATGACAATAATACAACTTGCAAATTACCACTTAAAAAACATGAATGCATGATTAGTCCTTGCTCTATTTCTACCTAAAGACAGCAATGCAGCAGCATTTTAGTCCTTTACAGTAGTCTGACATCTCGTCTTTTCACTTGTACAGTTTGCATGTGGGGCCAGGGGTAGCTCAGTGGTTAAGGCATTGGACTACGGTTCAGAAGATCCCAGGTTCAAATCCCACAACCACCAAGTTGGGCCACTTGAGCAAGGCTCTTAACCCTCAATTGCTCAGATGTGTAATGAGATAAGAATGCAAGTCGCTCTGGATAAGAGCGTCTGCCAAATGCCTAAATGTAAATGCATTAGCTAAGATCTAATGTGTTAATACCACTGTAAATAGATTGCTAACTTTGACTCCAACGTTTGCTGTTTCCAGTACTTTTACATTATACTAAAGTTTTTATTCATACGCCCTAGATTTGTACTTGGAAACCAGTGTACTGGAAAATATGTGTTTATTCTTTTGTTTTTAAGAGCTAACAGTAAAACCTGACTGTTGTTTCATCAGCATTTAATAGATTTCAGGGTGGAGTTTTTATCACAGTTTTGGGTTTCTGGTTCATTTCTGTGCTTATATATATATATATATATATATAAAAAACATTTGGGTGAAAATGTTTTATATATATAGATATATAACATTTGGGTGAAAAATCTCTCAATGTTTTTGAGAATTCCCAAAAATGTTTTTGAGAATTGTTTAACATTTGGGTGAAAAATCGCAATGTTTTCAATTAGGTTGGGACTTGATGAGTTTGACTGCCATAGCATTTCATTTACATAATTTTTATTCTCACCAAACCATTCGGCATGCCCTTGTCCATTATCATAAGGAAATTGAGGTTTCAATATAAAATAAAATAAAATAAAAATGATCAGTTAGATAAAATATTTCTTCATTTTTTGAAGCATACCCCCCCCCCACTTCATAAAAAATATTTTATCTAACTGATCATTTTTATTTTATTTTATTGGTGAGAATAAAAATTATGTAAATGAAATGCTATGGCAGTCAAAGTCATCAAGTCCCAACCTAATTGAAAACATTGCGATTTTTCACCCAAATGTTAAACAGCACTCTGCAATACCTCTATCAAAACACTGACTGAGAGGCAAGAACTTTGGGAAGAACATTGGTGTTTGTCAATTCTCCTGTAGTAATGGACATTCTGCATATGATGGCTTATGTAGACATTATGTTTATATTGTTATGAATCACTATTACCCAGCATAAGAGATGAGCATATTTCATGTCTTAATATATCCTGATGCAAAGGAGACACACTTTAACACACTGTCAGGATATTCTATTCTTAAGAGATGCAGTAACATATATATATAGAGACAAATGTGAAGACACGGGAGAATCTGTAAATTTAGTTAAAACATAGAATTGATTTGGGGACCCACCTGAGTTTCATCCTGAATGGCACGGTATTGCTCTTTCCAAACTGTTATCTTGGAAGCCTCGTCCTTGCGCAGTGCCCTTTCTTTCTTCAGCTCAGGGCTCCAGAATGTCTTGATGGAGCTCATGGATGAGCTCAGTTTGCTCTCTTTCACCTCCACCTCCTTCCTCAAGAGCTCGTTCTCCCGTAGCACCTCCTTCAGCTGCGCCTGCAGCTCCATGATGGTGTTGTCCCTGGCCTGGCGCAACGAATGTGGTACGGTGGATGCTGTATGGAGCTCTCCTCCAAAGCTTATGGAGTCTGTTGACACAGTAGGCACCATGGCCATGTCAGGCGTGCTCCCGGTGACTGTTCCACGCACACCATATGGGATGCTGCCCCCGAAGCGTCCGGTTGCCATGCCACCTTTCTGGATGTCGGAGGAGGTGGCAAGAGCAACCTCATTGTCACTCATGTACATGGGACCAGACGTAGCATAGGCGGCATTGAGGGACTGGATGTTCTCCATAGAAAGAGTTTTGCCCCCAGGGCCACCGGGCCCGCCGCCACTCCCCCCCATGCTGTTGGTGCGGCGGTGACCCATTCGGGGTGAGCGCGGAAGCCGGGGAGATCTGCCTGAGTTACCCTGGCTGTTCCTGTTCCCACTGTGATTGCCATCCATTTTGCTCACAGAGCGAGAGCTGCCGTACATTCTGACAGACTACAACTAGTAGACCAACTGAAGATAGGACAAATATGTACCACGCCCAAGTTGTTAAACAGTCATTCTTCTTACATGTAAGGATGTAAACTTGCTGCCCCTTCCTCCTTTTTTTTTTTTTTGCTCCGTCTCGATAGGATGGTCTGTCCGTGGCTAACTTGGAACACCTACTGTGCCCTGCAGAAAAATAAAAGGTACAGCTTGTATATAAAAAAAATGCCATGCCAAAGAATCACTGCCATGTGGGTCACTGGGATAAAAGAGACTGCACCTTTGTTCCAGCTGACTGCAGACAGATGGGCATTAAACCTTTTTCTACTACATTTAATATTAAGGCCTAAGCTATGGCTTTACTGTCTAAATACAGAGACTTACCAGCAACAAATACATATAACAATTACTCAACACTGCATCTATAACATAATATAAGCTCATGAAAACATAAAACATAAAAAAAGGCTATGTTTTTTTGCACAATTCTAAGTCGCACCTATTAAAATACATCTAGACTACAAACCACCAGGTGCTGGCAATGCAATGAAAAAAGGTGTGGTTGCACCATATTCATTACCAAGCCCATAAGAAATTTTACTATAGTATGTATTATAGTGCACCTCAGACATTACCATAGAGTATCAGGGTAGGTAACTTTGGCACTTCCATGGGTACCATGGTAGTACTACAGTATGTACTTTGGTGAGTACTATGTTAGGTATTATGGCACTTCAGTGGAAAGCGAGGTAGTGCTATTGTGTGCCATTGGGTGCCACAGTGGATACCAGGTTCAAGAAGTATCTAAAATGGTATGTTTGTACATACTGTACAGTATTAGATAATACACATTACTGGTATGATATAGTACAGGTAGTATTAATAATTTTATTTATAGTAATAAATTTTATACCATTCAAAAGTATCATTTTTGCATTGTACTATACTTCTGTACAGTACATAGGAGAGCCATGCACCATAGTGTGGTACAGTTAATAAATACTATGGTACAGGTACCATCGGAGTACAGTGATAGCTATAGGCCTACCATGGGAAAAAAAAATCTTTATATCTTGAACATAAGTCATTTAACAAACAGTGATTGTGCATTGTGGCATTACATCACGTACAATCCTCTGCTGTTCGTTTAAACAACCATGCACTACGTCAATTTCTTCATGTCGGATTCCATCATGGTTCATAAATAGCCTTTATCTAGGCGAGAGCTCTGAAACTCAGATGTGACCGGAGACGCGCGAGATGCGCAAATACGAGTGCGCGCTTTAACCCAACCTGCACAATTCTCATTCCCTTAAATGTTCCAGGTAACCTATTTTATTTTGCAGCTTGTCCCAGCTCCTGGCAGCATCCACCACTCTGGTGCAATTATTCACCTACAAGCATCCTCCCCTTGCCCTTCTCCAGCCATCCACCATTGTACCGGTTTGATTGCCTATAGTAGGTTATCCACTCCTCTCTAAAAACACACACATCATATACAAGGATAACAATGATAATTTAAAAAAAACATTTGACAAACGTTTTCGATTGATTGTCGTTAGACGGACACTGAATGATCATGCACACCCATTTCATTCATCACAGTGTAGCTCAACACAGACATAATAGCAATCAATTTCTAAGAAAATCAAATTACCATCTGTTGTTTTAATCCACGTGTTTAAATAAAATGTTGCAGCCTCCAAGTGTCCAAACTGCGCCCAAAAGAAAGAAGCCAATTTCTCTGTCTTACTTGATGGGTTTTTTTTTTATTTCATCTTTTTTTTATTTGCAGACATTAGCAGCATCCTTTCCCATCAAGGCTGGAAGGAGTTCGGTGACGTAACGCCTACGCTACGCGCTCGCGACGTGCGCTTGCCGAATCTGAGTGGGCGGGGCTAACGTCATATATTATCAACACCTAGCAGAGTACTAAGGAGTGAGGACCCGCCATTTTGTAGTGTCTATTTAAACTGATGTGTGGATTACAAAAAGGTTGCTTTAAAGCACCCAACTAAACATTTTGACACATTGCATTCACACACCGTCCATTGCATTAGGAACACCTGTACATGTGCACATTTATGCAGTTAGCTAATCAGTCAGGCATGTGACAACAGCACAATGAAAAAAAAATCATAAGTATACAGGTTAAGAGTTTCGATGTTCATATGAACGAATGAAGAAAAATAAACAGAATGAAAAGAAGTGGTGATTGCTGTGATTTTCATCATGGCATGGATGTTGGTACAGTAACAGATGGGCTGGTTTTAGTATCTCGTACTGTTGATTTCCCGGGAATTTCACACACAGCAGCTCTACATGTAATGGTGCAAATGATCAAAGTCAAAGAGATCACTGTTTGTTTGTTTGTTTGTTTGATTATTCTGGTGTTTTATGTAAACATTTAATAAAGCTCTGGACCTGTATCTGCATTTTCTGCATCGCGCTGATTAAAGTGTCTAGAGTGTGTAAGTTCAGTTAAGCCTTTATTTGTCACATATACATTACTGCACAGTGAAATTCTTTCACCACATATGTTAACATACATGTAAATGCGGGTCAGAGCGAGGGTGAGCCGTGATACAGCGCCCCTGGAGCAGATAGGGTTAAGGGCCTTGCTCAAGGGCGCACAAGAGCAACTTGGTGGAGCTGGGGCTCAAACTGCCAACTTTCCGATCTGTGCCTTAGCCATCTTAGCCCGTAGTTTAGTGTAGATCAATGGTGCAATTAGGTACTTTGTTATCTTTATAAAGTACACCACATTTACATCACCCTGTAAAGGTGTTACCATTACAATGACAAGGAAAGTATATGTATACTAAGTATAAGTATAAGTATACTTTTTCCCCCAGAGATCACAACTATTTTGATATGGTAAGGTGAGCTGGAACAAAGCAGAACAATCTGGAACAGTGTTACGGGATCCTCTGGAACTTGGATAGGATAAAAATCTGAGTATGTATTTGTGGCATAGTGGTGCAACCAAAATCATAGTCGCAGTGTCAGAAATAGATTTTGAAAAAATCCTACAATAGTGCCTCTAACTGCATTCTCCTGAGGTATGGACACAGGACTGACATGCATTTTTTTGTTGTGCAATCATTTTGTCTTTCAATTAAATTTTTCTTTCACTAGCTAAAGTACCCGTTGTTAAAGGGAAAAGAGGTTGTAAAAATAGTTCAAAGGTTAAAGCTTGAAATAAGCTGATCCGCTTTAATGTAATCAGTGATATTATTATTTCAAGTCGAAGCCCATGTACATGTCTGCCTCTCTTTCTGTACAGTAGAACTCTCTGCCTAACTTATTAATACAAAGAAATACAATTTTGTAAGGTTGAGTATCTTACACCTTGTTTGTGCTAAGGTGTATTACTGTACTTTCGTCTTTCTTACAGCCAAATACACTTAGAGTTTGGTAATCGGAGAGTGAATCACAGATGAGAAATCAAAAAAGTAGATCAGATAACTATTAAGTTTTGTCTTAAAACGGTTCCAGTATGTTAAAATTCACTTATACCACTTCCTGTTATTTTACAGGTGGGAATATTAACTAATCCCAATAAAAATATTCAGTTTTCTTTTTTAATTAATATCTATTGGTGCAGGTGTTTGTTTACACTGAGCGCGTAGCATATTGATATGCTTATTTTAAAGTAGCTTATTTAATCCCATGTCTTCTAACATCATTAGAAGACATGGGATTAGTTTCCATTGTTATGCTGATGATACCCAATTATATATCTCAACCAAACCAGACGAAATATCTAAGTTGTCTGGACTAACTGAGTGTGTCCAGGCCATTAAAGATTGGATGGCCAATAACTTTCTTTTACTAAATTCAGATAAGACTGAGATATTACTTATCGGCCCAAAAACCAGCACACAACAGCTTTCACAATTCAGCCTGCGTTTAGAAGGATGTACTGTTACTACCAGCTCGACAGTAAAAGACCTGGGCGTAATATTAGACAGTAATTTGTCCTTTGAAAATCACATTTCAAATATCACAAAAACAGCCTTTTTCCATCTTAGAATTATTGCAAAACTGAGGACATCTTATCTGTATCTGATGCAGAAAAGCTAGTTCATGCATTCATGACCTCCAGACTGGATTATTGTAATGCATTACTAGGTGGTTGTCCTGCATCCTCAATAAACAAGCTTCAGTTAGTCCAAAATGCAGCCGCCAGGGTTCTCACTAGATCCAGAAAATATGATCACATAACCCCTATATTATCATCCCTGCACTGGCTACCTGTTTAGTCTAGAATAAATTACAAAATAGTGTTACTTACATACAAAGCCTTAAATGGTTTAGCTCCCACATACCTAACCAGTCTTCTGATACGCTACAATCCACCACGCGCCTTAAGATCACAAAACTCCGGACTTCTGAAATCTACAAAAGGGGGTAGGGCGTTTTCATATTTAGCTCCAAAGCTTTGGAATAGCCTTCCAGACAGTGTACGGGGAGCAGACACGGTTTCCCAGTTCAAAAGTAGACTCAAGACGCATCTTTTTAATCTGGCATACACGTAACTCATCCCATAACCTCATACTCTAGTACACCTATACTGAATGGCAACTACGCTAATTCTCCCCATCTTTTCTGTATCCTTCTACCCATGCCGAGGCATCGGGAGATTGTGCCAGCTCCAGTAGACAAAGGACAGCCCTGCGAGGTTCCTGAGGCATCCAGAGAAGGACCAGCTCCAGCTGGATTCAGCTTTATGATGGTTGGAGCTACACATGCTGCTCCTGTGCTTCCAGTGATCCAGACCTCATCTGCCCTCTGCACCTGTCCACTGGCTCATCCCTATGCTGAACTGGTCTTCATGTTAATTTAAATGATTTTCTGTCATATTGCATTTTCACCTGCACAACACACATGACGTTATCATTAATATATCTGTTATCACCCAAATGAGGATGGGTTCCCTGTTGAGTCTGGTTCCTCTCAAGGTTTCTTCCTAATGCCATCTCAGGGAGTTTTTCCTTGCCACCGTCGCCGTCCCCCTTGGCTTGCTCATCAGAGACATTTCATTCATCATTCATTCATCTCATTATTACCTAAATACATTTTTCTCACACATACACACTTCCAAATATTTTCTTTTCTATCAAAATCTTTTTCATTTTTTGTGAAGCTGCTTTGAGACAATGACCATTGTTAAAAGCGCTATATAAATAAAATTGAATTTAATTGAATTTAATTCAGCATATAACAGTTTATAACATTGCTTTTACTCAACATTTTCATTTCACTTATGGTGCACGTTAAACTTCAGGCAGATATCTGCTCTTCAAAAGTTTCATTAAATTCTGCCCAGACAGTTTTTCACTGTATGAAACGTAAAGATATTATTGAAAGAGCGAGTCCTTTCTTTTATTTATAGAGATTTATCAATTTATCGACATTGTCATGAAACAGCTTTACAGAAATATATAAATTCTTTATATAGATTTGCAAGCCAGGGGTGACAGTAGAAAGTGGAAATTCCCTCTATCAACCCCCTTAACCCTGATAAGTCTTGTATGATAAACAGTCCCTTACTCTCTACCTTTCCTCAAATATAATCCGATCAGTTGTGGTCATATGATGGTCACTTTCCATTAATGAACAAGGTAATTAGTACAAATTTGAGCTTTTGTCAGAAATTGTACTGTAAATCTGCAAATGCACACCTATATGGTAGGTGTACTTGATAAAATGTAAATGTATGACTCAGAAGTGCCTAAGAGTGGATTCACACTAGAAAGTGACAAAGCAGCATCAAGCAACTATTAATTTCCTGTAGTTTGCACCACAGAGCTGCATATTCACACATCAAATTGGGCTCACAAAAGCCTTGAAAGGTATCTGATAAGTGGATACAGATAGAACATACTAACATTAAAATAGTCTTTCCCTCTAATAACTAAACTAACTTTTATAGGAAAAAGTAGAATGACACAAATGGGGAATGCAGAGAGGCGGCGAGAGAGAGAGAGAGAGTGTGAGTATAAAAGCAATGAGGAAGAAATACAATAGGTTGAGTAAGGAAAGGTGAGGGGAGTGTTAAGAGAATATAAAGGAAAGAGAGGTACATTTTCTGAAGAAAATGTGAGTGGTGCTTGCCGTGGCAAAAAAGTGGAGTCATGCTAGCACTGTTGCTAGCAACATGCTAATCACACTAGCATCATGCTAGCAACATGCTAATCATTTGTAATTAGCAAAATGCTAATTTGGATAGCATAGTGCAAGTGACATGCTTTTATTAACATCATGCTAACAGCATGTTAATGATGTTGCTAGGGGGCATGGCTTATGAGCATCATGATAAATGCGGAAGACTGATTGGAAAATGGGATCCACATTTATATTCAGTTCCTATGGAAGTTACCATTATATGTTAATGGCCTCCTGCTGGGGA
This sequence comes from Channallabes apus, assembly GCA_030522415.1. Classification (NCBI taxonomy): domain Eukaryota; kingdom Metazoa; phylum Chordata; class Actinopteri; order Siluriformes; family Clariidae; genus Channallabes; species Channallabes apus. Next base: position 33,884,852 of record CM060113.1, read on the forward strand.
AATTTCCCAACCACCACTAAGAAAAGTCATGTCAAGCACCCTTTCCTGAATAAGCTTAACGATTTGACACCTCTTTTATGTGTCTACGACAAACGGTACAGGACGAATTAAGTGACAAAATCTCCATTATAAGTAAATGGGGCAAATTTCAGCACCTCTTGCGCCCCGGGGGTAAAACTAATACCTCTTCAAATGTGGAGGTGCCCCTTCGCAAGCACCACTAATAATAAGCCTGTGAGATAATAATAATGATGCTTTTCAAGCACCACTAATAATACATGCAGGAAACACTCAACAATTGCTTGAAAACATGCATTAAATGATTTCTATTTGAAGCTTTATAATAAAGGAAATGAGGTAGACTGGGTAATGTATAGAACATTATTTATCCATCCATCCATCCATTTTCTTCCGCTTATCCGAAGTCGGGTCGCGGGGGCAGCAGCTTCAGCAGGGATGCCCAGACTTCCCTCTCCCCGGCCACTTCTTCCAGCTCTTCCGGGGGATCCCAAGGTCGTTCCCAGGCCAGCCGAGAGACATAGTCCCTCCAGCGTGTCCTGGGTCTTCCCCGGGGTCTCTTTCCGGTGGGGCGTGTCCGGAACACCTCACAAGGGAGGCGTCCAGGGGGCATCCTAAATAGATGCCCAAGCCACCTCATCTGGCTCCTCTCGATGCGGAGGAGCAGCGGCTCTACTCTGAGCCCCTCCCGGATGACTGAGCTTCTTACCCTATCTCTAAGGGAGAGCCCAGACACCCTGCGGAGGAAACTCATTTCGGCCGCTTGTATTCGCGATCTTGTTCTTTCGGTCACTACCCACAGCTCATGACCATAAGTGAGGGTAGGAACGTAGATCGACCGGTAAATTGAGAGCTTTGCCTTTTGGCTCAGCTCCTTCTTCACCACGACGGACCGATACAGAGCCCGCATCACTGCAGACGCTGCCCCGATCCGCCTGTCAATCTCCCGCTCCATTTTACCCTCACTCGTGAACAAGACCCCGAGATACCTAAACTCCTCCACTTGGGGCAGGATCTCACTCCCAACCCTGAGAGGGCACTCCACCCTTTTCCGGCTGAGGACCATGGCCTCAGATTTGGAGGTGCTGATTCTGATCCCAGCCGCTTCACACTCGGCTGCGAACCGATCCAGTGAGAGCTGTAGGTCGCAGGATGATGAGGCCAACAGAACAACGTCATCTGCAAAAAGCAGTGACCCAATCCTGAGCCCACCAAACTGTACCCCCTCAACGACCTGGCTGCGCCTAGAAATCCTGTCCATAAAAATTATGAACAGGATCGGTGACAAAGGGCAGCCCTGTCGGAGTCCTACTCTCACCGGAAACAGGTCCGACTTACTACCGGCAATGCGGACCAAGCTCCGACACCGGTCGTACAGGGACCGGACAGCCCTTAACAGGGAATCCGATATCCCATACTCCCGGAGTACCCCCCACAGGACTCCCCGAGGGACACGGTCGAATGCCATCTCCAAGTCCACAAAGCACATGTAGACTGGTTGGGCAAACTCCCATGCCCCCTCCAGGACCCTGCTAAGGGTGTAGAGCTGGTCCACTGTTCTGCGACCTGGACGAAAACCACACTGCTCCTCCTGAATTCGAGGTTCGACTATCCGACGGACCCTCCTTTCCAGGACCCCTGAATAGACTTTCCTGGGGAGGCTGAGGAGTGTGATCCCTCTGTAGTTGGAACACACTCTCCGGTCCCCCTTCTTGAAGAGGGGGACCACCACCCCAGTTTGCCAGTCCAGAGGCACTGTCCCCGATGTCCATGCAATGTTGCAGAGACGTGTCAACCATGACAGCCCTACAACATCCAGAGCCTTGAGGAACTCCGGGCGGATCTCATCCACCCCCGGGGCCCCGCCACCACGGATCTTTTTGATCACCTCGGCGACCTCGGCCCCAGAGATGGAAGAGTCCACCTCTATGTCCCCAGACCCTGCTTCCTCATCGGAAGGCATGTTGGTGGAATTAAGGAGGTCTTCGAAGTACTCCCCCCACCGACCCACAACGTCCCGAGTCGAGGTCAGCAGCGCACCATCCCCACTATACACTGTGTTGACCGTGCACTGCTTTCCCCTCCTGAGACGCCGGATGGTGGACCAGAATTTCTTCGAAGCCGTCTGGAAGTCATTCTCCATGGCCTCCCCAAACTCCTCCCACGCCCGGGTTTTTGCCACAGCAACCACCGAAGCCGCATTCCGCTTGGCCTGCCGGTACCTATCAGCTGCCTCCGGAGTGCCACCAGCCAAAAAGGCCCGGTAAGACTCCTTCTTCAGCTTGATGGCACCCCTCACCGCCGGTGTCCACCAACGGGTTCTTGGGTTGCCACCGCGACCACCTTACGGCCACAGCTCCGGTCGGCCGCCTCGACAATGGAGGCGCGGAACATAGTCCATTCGGACTCAATGTCCCCCACCTTCCCCAGGACGTGGTTGAAGCTTTGCCGGAGGTGGGAGTTGAAGCTCGTCCTGACAGGGGACTCTGCCAGACGTTCCCAGCAGACCCTCACAATACGTTTGGGTCTACCAGGCCTGACCGGCATCCTACCCCGCCAACGAAGCCAACTCACCACCAGGTGGTGATCAGTTGACAGCTCCGCCCCTCTCTTCACCCGAGTGTCCAAGACATGTGGCCGCAAGTCCGACGATACGACCACAAAGTCGATCATCGAACTGCGGCCTAGGGTGTCCTGTTCAGGTTCAGGTGCACATATGGACACCCTTATGCCTGAACATGGTGTTCGTTATGGACAATCCGTGACGAGCACAGAAGTCCAATAACAAAACACCGCTCTGGTTCAGATCGGGGGGGCCGTTCATCCCAATCACGCCCTTCCAGGTCTCACTGTCATTGCCCACGTGAGCATTGAAGTCTCCCAACAGAACGATGGAGTCCCCAGGAGGGACGCTCTCTAGCGCCCCCTCCAGAGACCCCAAAAAGGGCGGGTACTTCAAACTGCTGTTCGGCGCATAAGCGCAAACAACAGTAAGGATCCGTCCCCCCACCCGAAGGCGGAGGGAGGCCACCCTCTCGTCCACTGAGGTGAACCCCAATGTACAGGCCCCGAGCCGGGGGGCAATAAGTATGCCCACACCTGCTCGTCGCCTCTCACCGGTGGCAACTCCAGAGTAGAAGAGAGTCCAGCCCCTCTCAAGGAGACTGGTTCCAGAGTCCAAGCTGTGCGTCGAGGTGAGTCCAACTATATCTAGCCGGAACTTCTCAATCTCACACACTAGCTCAGGCTCCTTCCCTGCCAGAGAGGTGACATTCCACGTCCCTAGAGCCAGCTTCTGCAGCCGAGGATCAGACCACCAAGGCCCCTGTCCTCTGCCACCGCCCAGCTCACACTGCACCCGACCTCTTTTGCCCCTCCTACAGGTGGTGAGCCCATGGGAAGGGGGACCCACGTTGCCTCTTCGGGCTGTGCCCGGCCGGGCCCCATGGGTGCAGGCCCGACCACCAGGCGCTCGCCATCGGGCCCCACCTCCAGGCCTGGCTCCAGAGGGAGGCCCCGGTGACCCACGTCCGGGCGAGGGAAAACGTTTTCCTATGGTTGTACTCGTCATAAGAGGTCTTTTGAACCACTCTTTGTCTGTTCCCTCACCTAGGACCAGATTGCCATGGGTGACCCTGCCGGGGGCATGAAGCCCCCGACAACATAGCTCCCAGGATCATTGGGACACGCAAACCCCTCCACCACGATAAGGTGGTGGTTCAAGGAGGGGAGAACATTATTTAGTCCTACTAATTAGTTTGCATAGATTTTTACTTGGTACTGTGATCATACAATTTGGGAGTTTGACACTGCTGTTTATTCTTTAAAATCATGTGCTTCTCTGCTACTGCAGAAATAAATTGTTACATATCTTTAATTATCCTTAGTTGTGGGTTTTCTGTGTTTTTACCTAATTAGGTCGTATCGAACATGAAAATTAAGAATTTGGAAGACTTTGGAAGATAATCACTGTTGTAACTTCTGTAAGAAATGTAAGTATGTTCCTTAAAGTGCCCATATTATGCCATTTTAAAGGTTTCTAATATTGCTTTTTGAGTCCCTTAAAACAGGCTTACATGTATGCAACGTCAAAAAATATGATTCGTAAATGACTCGTGTGAAGCAGTTCGAAGATTCAGTCTGTCTAAACCCCTCCTTTACGTGAGCCCTCACTGCTGTGATTGGTCAGGTGGTGCGGCCCTTTATGATTGGTCTACAGCAGGGGTACTCAAATATAAATTTGAAAGGTCCACTTGCCAAATTTCTATTCAGTCCGAGGTCCGGAAAAATTACAGTCCACTTTCAACTACAAACAAATTCCAACCCAAAATCTTCGAACAATACCCAAAAATTACATGCTAGTCCTTTTAGTGTGAAAAGTGCCATCATCTTTGTGCCACCAGTTGTTTGAACTTGGGCATAAAAGATGTGAGGACCAGGTGGAGGCACTCATGTAAATGTTCATTTGTGATGGTGCTGCGATATGTGTTTTTCACCATGCTCATAGTTGAAACGGCAGATTCACAACAGTACGTTGAGGAAAACATTGTGAGAATTTGAAGGGCCATTTTCTGCAGGACAGGAACACCTGCTGCAGTAACCGTCTTTGTCCAGAAGGTGAGAAGGTGACCACTTTTAATTGCTGGATTAAGCACATTGGTTTTCTGCTTCCCAAAGGGAGCACGAATGCATATTTTTCAGTACACTCACTCCTAAATTCGCTGTTTTCAAAATCAACTTATATCAATGGCCAGCTTTGAGCAGGCCATTAGGATATTAAGGACATATTATAATAAACAGAATGAGTAGCTCACTTATATCTTCGAGTCTGAGTCGTTCGTTCTTTTGAATCTACTGCACCGCATAGTGTCTATGGGAGTCACGTGACAAAGGAACGAAAAACTCGGGACTTGACGATTCGTTGAGAACGCTTGAATTCTGTTTCCTGTACATAGCCTACGCAGGATGATTTGCGCATGCTCGCCCAGTAGAAAATGAACGAATCACTCTCGGAGACTACTCGTTCTTCTGAGTCACGTTAAAGATTCATTCAAAAAGAACGAATCGTTCATGAACGACCCATCACTAGAAGACTCAAAGATACAGGTCCTTCTCAAAAAATTTGCATATTGTGATAAAGTAAATTTTTTTCTGTAATGTACTGATAAACATTAGACTTTCATATATTTTAGATTCATTACACACAACTGAAGTAGTTCAAGCCTTTTATTGTTTTAATATTGATGATTGTGGCATACAGCTCATGAAAACCCAAAATCCCTATCTCAAAAAATTTGCATGTCATGAAAAGGTTCTCTAAACGAGCTATTAACCTAATCATCTGAATCAACTAATTAACTCTAAACACCTGCAAAAGATTCCTGAGGCTTTTAAAAACTCCCAGCCTGGTTCATTACTCAAAACCGCAATCATGAGTAAGACTGCCGACCTGACTGCTGTCCAGAAGACACCCTCAAGCAAGAGGGTAAGACACCCCATTGACACCCTCAAGCAAGAGGGTAAGACTCAGAAGGAAATTTCTGAACGAATAGGCTGTTCCTAGAGTGCTGTATCAAGGCACCTCAGTGGGAAGTCTGTGGGAAGGAAAAAGTGTGGCAGAAAACGCTGCACAACGAGAAGAGGTGACCGGGCCCTGAGGAAGATTGTGGAGAAGGACCGATTCCAGACCTTGGGGGACCTGCGGAAGCAGTGGACTGAGTCTGGAGTAGAAACATCCAGAGCCACCGTGTACAGGCATGTGCAGGAAATGGGCTACAGTTTGCAAATTTTGCATGTCATTCGGAAATCAAGGTGCCAGAGTCTGGAGGAAGACTGGGGAGAGGGAAATGCCAAAATGCCTGAAGTCCAGTGTCAAGTACCCACAGTCAGTGATGGTCTGGGGTGCCATGTCAGCTGCTGGTGTTGGTCCACGGTGTTTTATCAAGGGCAGGGTCAATGCAGCTAGCTATCAGGAGATTTTGGAGCACTTCATGCTTCCATCTGCTGAAAAGCTTTATGGAGATGAAGATTTCACTTTTCAGCACGACCTGACACCTGCTCACAGTGCCAAAACCACTGGTAAATGGTTTACTGACCATGGTATTACTGTGCTCAATTGGCCTGCCAACTCTCCTGACCTGAACCCCATAGAGAATCTGTGGGATATTGTGAAGAGAAAGTTGAGAGACACAAAACACAAGAATTTGCAAAAGGATTTCCGACCAAGTATTGAGTGCAGAACTGAACATAATTATTTGAAGGTTGACTTTTTTTGTATTAAAAACACTTTTCTTTTATTGGTCCGATGAAATATGCTATTTTTTTGAGATAGGGATTTTGGGTTTTCATGAGCTGTATGCAACAATCATCAATATTAAAACACTAAAAGGCTTGAACTACTTCAGTTGTGTGTAATGAATCTAAAATATATGAAAGTCTAATGTTTATCAGTACAGTACAGAAAATAATGAACTTTATCACAATATGCTAATTTTTTTAGAAGGATCTGTATATCGCGCGGAAACACAGTTGCGCACTTCATTGAGAACTCATTTGGATTATGATTAAATTAGCATGTTTGTTTTGGCATCGGTCCAGATTTAACTGTATTTGGGTCCGGATGCGGACCGGAGTCCGCCTATACCCCGGGTCTACAGCATGTGTCGGAAAACGAAACGCCCATTACCATAACTTAATGACGGCTCTGGAGACCAGTCAATACACACACATATGCACATCACGAGCGCTTGTGCATCTACATTAACATATGACACTTACCACTTAGAAACGTCCTGCTCCAGTCATGCAAGCGAAACAGTTTCTTGGTGATGCTGGGGCTTGATCCCCCGACCCTCTGCTCAGTAACTCAGTAACCCACAGCCTTAATGCTTATGTATGATCAAAATTTATTTAAACATGTCATCTGTGTCACAAATTTCTTTCCTACCATGTCAGGAACAATGCTCGTTAAAAGGATTGCCATGTTCACTACTAACGATCATGCATAACAACATCATATCATTACAGTTTATGCAACTGTCCTGCTCTTTCACGTCAAGCATCCTTGATTAGCTGCATTAGCAACATTTTAAGACATGAAAGAACACAAAATATACAAAACAAAAGTAGGCATTAGTGGACAAAGATGGTCAGACATATTCATAAGACTGATAATGTTTGGATAGACAGTTTTATATATTATAATATAGTTCTTTATTAGTATCCATTATTTTTGTAATCTTAAATTGTGGCAGTGTGTTTTCCTCTATATACATATATACAGTAGAGCATTTATAAAACTGCCAGCAAGTGTTTATAACTCAATTTATATCTACAAACCTTTACGTCAATGACATACAGTAACACAAGAACAAGGACACTAAAGAGCTTCATTCTTACCAAAAGAGAACAGTGCAGAAATGCTTTAGTCATTTATACTGTTTAGCTTCCTCACATTCTCATCTGTGCACTCTGTTCAAACAGATCAGCTTCCAAAACATCAACTTCAGTACTCTTATTTCAATACCTAGTCCATGTGGCAGATGAGGAAAATTGCTGGAGTTTAAACTAAAGATTATGCAACTACTATTTGGTTAAAACTTGATTAAACCTGTTAAAAACAGGCAATATCACCGCAACCCTGTTACTAAACAATTAAACCGAGTCACTGTTTGCTTCACTACTGCTGTACTTTGGATATCTCATTAATTTGACAATGGATGTTAATGAAAATTACATAAAAACCTGATTTTAAGAGTGAACAGCAAAACCTGTAAGCAATGTCCCTTATGTTACACAGTTTTTTTTGTTAATAAATGGCAGTGTAACTGTGCTAGGAGAATCTCCTGTGATATCAGGACAGCAAACAGCTGCAAAAAATTTTTTTTACAGGAAAAACAAAGCAACAACCAAAAAAAAAAAAAAAGTAAAAGAATCTCTAAACAAATATTTTTATACATTCATTTTAGGGTGGATGATTTCTTTAAGAAATAAAAATTAATTTTATTTAGGGCTAACAATCTGATTTGACTAAGGTCAGTTAGCAACGCGAGCCGTTAATGTTAATTAGTGTTAGCCAGTTTTCGATGTGGAGGGAACAGAAATGGACAGCCTCTACTGCATTTCACTGTGTTACATTAAAAATGTCGTACTGTGTGTGTGTGTATTTTTTTTCACCAATTGTTTAGTGTAATTAAGAAAGCTTTAACGTCAGTGTCATTCATTAAACGCCATCTGTTAGCCAGGGATGCAAGTCGAATTAGCAAGTCTCCAAGCTGACACTCACAGCCGAGTTAGTTTTAAACTCAACTGGTTAATAATGGTCTTACACAATATGCCTGTCGAATGTTTTGCCGCCCTGCAATTAATGTAAGCATAATGATTAGTTGTGTTCCAGTTTTAATCAGTGTAACTCAGTGCCAAAGTTTTTGTAAAAAATCGCGGTGAAATGTTATTTCTTGGTGTGTTGGGTCTTAGCAGTACAGAGAGAGATATCATTCAAAAAACTTTTCTGAGCAACAGGATTGAATCAGACTACATGGGCCAGTCTTCACTCCCCATGTAAATCAGTGAACTTTGACCATGTTGCCAGTTCTCTGTTTTTCCTTTATTGCAGCACTTTTGGTAGGTCCTGAACACTGCATCCTGGGAACATCCCACAAGAGCTTCAATATGGGAGTTGCTCTGACCCAGTTGTCTAGCTATCATAATTTGGCCCTTCTCATAGTAACAACATTTTTAATATCTTGAATAAGGATTTGAGTGATTTTAACGAGGGCCAAATTGTGATGGCTAGAGGACTGTGTCAAAGCGACTCCAAAACTTTTGCTCTTGTGGGATGTTTCTGGTCTGCAGTGGTCAGGACATCCAGAAAGTAATTTAAAGAAGGAAAATATTTGAACTGGCGACATGGGTGTCAAAGGCTTACTGATGCACATGGGGGGAAAAAGCTGGCATGTGTAGTTCGATCCAACAGAAGCGCTAGGGCAGCTCAAATTAATGAAAATCTTAAAGCTGGTTGTGATAGAAAGGTCTAAGAGCAAACAGTGCATTGCTGTTATTAGGCAGGTGATCATAATGTTATGGCTGATCAGTGTAGGTGAAAATGGTGACATCATTCCCTTAAATATTTTTTAAAAGCAAATGCCACTGGCTATTATTTTATTTCTATTTCGTATTGTGTGGCTACGTGTTATATTTGCATACAAAAAAATCATAATGTATGGTCCTTTGTTGTGGTTGCTAATTGTGTTAGTAGATTTCCAGAATGTTGTCATGTTATGGTTCTGTCTGTGCGGGTGGGGGCGCTCGTGTCTACACTGCGTTTTGAGGCGGTTATTTTGGGCTGTCTCGGGGGAAGACATGGGAGAAAGAATGCGGATTGTTCTTTTCTCGGTCGTGTTTTATGGTGTCGCACTGAGATGGAAAAACTATTAACGCATATTTATTCATCAGTGAATTTAAATTAAGTGGAAATCGTTTAGTTTACTGACTATATGTAATAAGTAGCGAATGCGTTTTTGGGTTGCAACAATAACTACTATAACAACAGAAACAAACTAGCTCGTGTACACCTAAATGGCACAAGAATGGACTTTTTGCCTGATGCGGGCGTTTTATTAAGACTATGGGTCTCGTTTGCGTTAGTTTTTGCGTTGAGAACCAGCTGAATAAGGACATTAAAGCGATAAAGACCGACAACAAAGAGTCCGCGTGCATGTTTCCAGATCTCACGAGAACACGCGAGATTTCAGTACTTTGACATTCGAACTTTGTAATGTTCGCCGTTTGGTTTTTGTCGGTTGTGGACCGGACCGTATCGGCTTCTGTTTAGCTCGTGTACTGGTTTCCAGAGGTGTCCCGGCACGGAAAATTAACTTGTATCCGCGTTCAGTCATAGCAGCATGAGTCAAATCATGAGTCATTATAGACTATATATCTAACACAGTCATTAGCTAGCTTGCTAAAGGAGTTTCAGCGGTGCGCGCGCGCCGCGTCCAGAGAAACCGGAGATAACCGAGGATGACGCTGCACACCATTTCGGTAAGCGTTTTTTTCCCTTAATACTTATTAAATGTCGTCCTTTATGGACGGTTTCCTTCTGTAATCGTGTGTATTTGAATTACAGTTTTGTGTTAGGGTTAGCAGCGCAAGCTAACTGCGTTTGATTTGATTAACGTCAGTTAGCGAAGCGAGCCGTTAGTGTTAGTTAGCGTTAGCCACTTTGCGATGTGGAGGGAACAGAAATGGAAAGCCTGTACGACATTTCACTGTGTTACATTAAAAACGTCGTACTGTGTGGGTGTTATCACTTCAGTTGTTTAGTGTAATTAAGAAAGCTTTAACGTCAGTGTCATTCATTAAACGCCATCCGTTAGCCAGGAATGCAAGTCGAATTAGCAAGACTCCAAGCTGACATTCACAGCCGAGTTAGTTTTAAATTCAACTGGTTAATAATGGCCTGCTTGCTTAGGCAAATCTTAATTATTTACGATACCCTAGTTTGACCTTATAATTAGCGATCGGATTTCAGCGAACGATCAAGCTATATAATTCTTTTAGCCGCAACATCCGCTATGTAAGTGACATGCCTAGAGTTTTGTGATTGCTTGATGCTTCGTGCAGTTTATTCATGTGACTGTTACACAATATGCCTGTCGAACCTTTGCCGCCCTGCAATTAATGTAAGCATAATGACTAGTTGTGTTCCAGTTTTAATCAGTGTAACTCAGTGTCAATGTTTTTTTTAAATCAATTTCTTGGTGTCTTAGCAGTACACAGATATATAATTCAAAAAACTTTTCAGGGGGGTTCAATTCCCTTTCTAATAATTAAGCACTTGTTTTGTCATAATTAAGTAGTTTATCTCCTTTGTGTTTTATGACGTCACTTTCCAGCGGAGATCCGAGTAATTATGATTTCACAATTAAAGTGATTTATGTTACGTCAAAAAGAGAGGCGTGTTCTCACTGTTTATACATTGTAGTCACTCAAAGCTTATTACAGATGGACCTTATTTTATACTTCCAGTCTGTTAGTCAGAGATTAACACAGTCAGTTACTTGTCATAGGGTTTCTGGTCGTTCGAGCCAACTTTGATTATTAGGTCACAGACTATAGGTTGCATCTGATCTAGGACTCACTAAAAATCTCCTTTCATAAAGGTATGTGATTGGTCTGAATCTTTTAATATTTTAATTGGGAAAATGTACAATCCAGAATGGAAAGAATCCATATTTTGCTGTTAAGCATTGTTAATTCTGCTATTTTGGACAAAAATGTGTTGATTAGTCAAAGAAAGGGTTCAACTTTGCCAGTAAATTTTTTAACGTGGTTTTGGGTAATGGGTATTACTTAAGCCTGGTCCTTTAAACTTTCAGATCAATTAATGTTTTGAAATTGTATGAAAAAGTTGAAGATTTGTCTTCATTTCACCACATTAAATGTCATTGGATAAGTTGTAGTGTTTATTGAAAGGCATTTAGTATTGTAATAACACGTCTTATCTGTAATCTCACAAAGTTTTATTGTTGTTGGATGAGTCTAACATCTATTTATCATCCAATATCGACTCTATCATTTTCAAGGAAGCTGTAAATGCTTTATGGCAGCTGTAAAAATCTGCAAAAAACTTTGAGTCTAGGCTCTATTAAACCATTTTAAACATTAATTTTGTCCTACAAATTAATTTCTGTGAAATTTTTTTTAGTACTTTAGGCTCTTAATTTGTTCATTTATATACTTAAATATATGTATTTGGAAGATATTTGTGGATTTCTAATGTGATATTTTGAATAAAATTTATTAGAACATGGGTCATTTGATCGAATGGCCCTACCTGATTGGTCGACATGCTTTATACAAAACAAAGAAGGCCATTCTTTGCATTTTCCAAGTATTTTTCTTCACTCTCATCTAGGTGTGTAGTTTGGCTTTAGAAAACTTTAATAAAGAGTTCTGTTAGTAATGAGATTTAATGTGGTGATGTGAATTATATAAAATGATAAAAACTTGAGGAAATAATTCTGGTTTTGTCTACTAAATAAAATAAATCCTGCCTCAGGAGCAAAAGTCTCTTTCTTTTTTATACTTGATGACCTTAACTAATTATTGGTTAATTAATAATAATAATAACTTGATACATATGTTCCATACAGCCAATGTCTAATGTCTTAAGTCTAACTATGCAGAAAATTTCATTAGGCTATCTTGAAAAATCGTGGCATTATTACACCCCTAATTCACCTATGCGGTTTGGGGGATCAATTCAGTTATGAATTGTGATTATTTTGTGTGGCAAATCATTTATTGCGCATTTACTTTATTATAATTCTTTTTTACTTTTACAATAAGGATGCTCTGGTTTATTGGCCAGTGACTGGAACTGGCTGTTTAACTCGATCGACCATGACCAGTGATATAACTGATTCGCTGTTAAGGGAATGCTCTGCTGAGTGATACAACGGAATAATTTTTTTTATGGCATAACATTATAAAAAGGTGGATGCATTAAAATGCCTTCAACTTTTTCCGTCAATCTTTGTTGTGCATTAGATGCCTCGCATGCTCGCAAATGCTCAACATGTGCTCATTGTCAAGTTGACAATTTCATCCTTGCACTTACACATCCATAGCTGGTAAAGACATGCAAGATTGTTGCTCTAGACATTTTTTCAGAAATATCAATATTATTAGCCTTAGCCTGAAGATTGACTTCCATGTTCTTTTCTCCTTTACATTTGATGGCGGCCTGTATTGGAGGGTGAAGATATGCAAGTGTACATAAGCATTCAGATAATAAATTATGTAAACGCTGCGCAGTGGGGGAGAAGGGAGAGGGAGCAATTGTTCCTGGGCAGGGTACAAATCAATTGTGCCTTGTGTATAAGTGCCCTATAACAATTCACACTTTGGCATCCTGGGAGGTAGGAGTGAATTATTTGCTGCATTTGTTTAGAAATAACAATTATGGTGAATGACAGAGGGATGCATTCTGCTCTAGACTTTCATATTTGAAGTCATTGTTTAAACATTGCCATTGGGTTTTAAGTGAAAAAAATAATGATGTAAAGAATCGGCTAAATTTCATCACTCATGTTCAATTCAGTTGTGAAGCTGTTGAATAAAACTAATTTAACACATGAATTGTTTTTAAAGGTTTAAGGTCTTAAATTTACAAATAAACTAAATTAGAAAATAATTATAATTGACAGTATTGTTTTCTCAACTACAAATTCTACTTTTTGTTTTTGCAGTAATACAGAAGGTTGGATCACCCTTGTGGCTTGAAAGTTCACAATAGGAATTACAGCCTGGCCTTTTCAAGTCACACCTTATGTTGAATGAACACTGGCTACAGTTCCTCATACAATGGATGACCTAAGCTTAAAAGCCCTTGGCCACTGTTATCAGTTTGTGCTTAACTGTGAGTTGGTCTCTTCATTCTTCATTCACAGTGCTCTTCCTGTACTTTATTCAAACCCTTTAGTTTGTAAGACCATTGACTTCATTTGAGCAGCTACCTAAAAGTGTAGCAAAGAAACCTTTTAGTATTTCTCAATACATTAATTTAAGTGTATAGGAGATATGTCTGAAAGTTTTAAAGACAAGATGGTCAAGTTCCTGTCCCCTGCTTCAAAAAACACCAACGGGTCCAACTCGGACACGCAGTTGGGTGAACGAATTGGTCCCGAAGTCCGCCGCAGACACCACACCATGGAGCGTGACTCAAAAGCCGAACACCGATTTGTCCGCCGTAGTGTTGTTTGCGACTCAAATGCCACGGCTTTGGAGCTTCCTAGCAAAAACTTTTTCCTGAATGTGCCACTGGATTTGTCCACCATCTCCACTGATGTTAGTGCTGGTGAGGTTGAAATTACAGCTCAGACTGAGACCCTTGTGCTGAATGATGGGCCCACTGTTGAGAAAGTGGAGGGAGCAAAAGATGCTGTCCATGAGGAGATCGTGGCAGAGCAGAGGCCCACAGTGTCAGCCAGTCAGGCTGTGGAGACAAAGAAAGAACCATGTCTAGAGCCACATATCAAGACATCAGAACAGATATCGGACAGTAGCATAGACATAAAACAAGAAAATGATAAGGGGGAAGATGAAGAAGCCAAGACAAAGGCTCTTGTGGATTCAGGGCAACAGCGTGGGTCTGAGAAGAAGGACCAAGAGGACATAGAGGAGGTGGAGACGAAGGCTGTCGGAACCTCACCTGATGGCCGGTTTTTGAAGTTTGACATTGAGATTGGACGCGGGTCATTCAAGACTGTCTATAAAGGACTAGATACAGAGACAACTGTGGAAGTGGCATGGTGTGAATTGCAGGTGAGTAATTTCCATGTGCTGTGCATTTGTCTCTGATTCTCCTGGTTCATCTTGGTGTGGGGGGGGTCTGTCTCTTTTTCAAAATCTAAAATGAAGATTTAACAGTATGAATTCTTTTAAATATGCAGTTAATGTTTGTAAAATATTCATTAAATTAGTGCAAATTTTTGGTTACTGTATTTACAATGACATTTTTAAATCTTAATCTTGTAATGAATCATCGTTTGTTTTTTTCCTCAGTGTTACTCATATTTATTCCTACAGTGGGGGTAATGAGTATTTGATCCACTGCAGATTTTCTAAGTTTGCCGCTTACAAAAAAATTTAAGGTTTATAATTTTTATCATAGGTTTATGGTACAGGATATAGACAGAATATCAAGCAACGAGCCAGACAAAGCACACCATACAAATGTTATACATTGACTTGCATTTCAGTGAGGAAAATAAGTATTTGATCCCCAAGCAACCAACACTAATTCTGGCTTTCACAGACTGGTTATGTGCTCATATGGTACACATATTAATGTAAGAAGGAGCTCCTAACAACAACGCGTTGTGTATAAAAGCCACCTGGTCTTCCATTCAAATCTCATCAATATCGGCAAGACCAAACAGGTGTCTCAGGAAGTTAGGGACAAGACTGTAGACCTGCACAAGGCTGGAATGGGCTACAAGACCATGAGCTAGAAGCTTGGTGAAAAGGAGACAGCTGTTGGAGTGATTATTTGCAAATGGAAGAAATACAAAGTAACCATTAATCGCCCTCAGTCTGGAGCTCCATGCAAGATTTCACCTCATGGGATAAGAATAATCATGAGAATCCGATACTATTATCGGAAATGCTGCCGATACCACAAAAAAATCCGGCATTGGTATCAGCAAGTATTTCAGTCCACGTACCGATCCATTTTCCTAAACATAACCTAGTTATGCCCGCTAGCTTTGCTTAACGCTGCAAATCGGAAATCAATTCTTCTTCGCTGCTCAGAATGCAAACACAGGGTGTTGTCATGTTGCCACAAGCAACCACTGTTTATGGCAGTGAAGAAGTACAAACGTGCAAGAAGTATGTCCGTTGTTTGGCAGTATTTCAGGCTTGATCAATCAGCCAGTAAAATAGCGACAGGTTTTATATTTCAAGCTGCAATTTCAAGGGGTGGCACAAGTAAAAGCAACTTTAACACAAACTTAATAAAGCATTTGAAGACGCATCACCCCGTAGAACACGATGGTTACACAAAAGCTAGGACAGAGAAGGACGAGCCATGCCAGACGCAACAAACATTGGAAGCTTCATTCAAACGAAAAGAAGTTTTCTCAAGACCGTCAACGAGCAATAAAGATAAAATAATCCTGTCAATTAATACAGGGCTAGTAGTATCTACAGCTGTATATACAGATACACACCCAGGTATCGGATCAGTACTCTGTATCAGCCAATACCCTGAGCCCAATATCGGAATCGGGATCGGAACATATCTACTTGACACTGTTTTTGGAGGGGAAAAAATGCTATGACCCCAAGAACACCCATCCCTACAGTCAAGCATGGAGGTGGAAACATCATGCTTTAGGGCTGGTTTCATGCTAAAGGTACAGACTGACTTTGCTGCATTGAGGGGTTAATGGATGGGCCATGTATTGTAACGCTTTGGACGAGAACCTCCTGAAGATGAGTCGTGGATGGGTCTTCCAGCATGACAATGACCCAAAACATACTGCCAAGGCAATACAGGAGTGACTCAAGAAGAATCACATTAAGGTCATAGAGTGGCCTAGCCAGTCTTCAGACCATAATCCTATAGAAAATTTATGGAGAGAGATGAAACTTTGAGTTGCCAAGCGGCAAGCAAGAAATCTTAAAAAGTAAGAGAAAATCTGTAAAGAATAGTGGATCAAAATGCGTCCTGAGATGTGTGCAAACCTGGTAACCAACTACAAGAAAAGTCTTACCTCTGTGCTTGCAAACAAGTGTTTCTCCAGCATGTACTGAGTCATGTTTCACTTGAGGATCAAATACTTATTTCCCTCATTGAAATGAAAATCAATGTATAACATGTGTATCATCTGTTCTTTTTTTTGGATTTTTGCTTGATATTCTGTCTCTATCCTGTACCATGAACCTATGATAAAAATTATAAACCCTTCATTTCTTTGTAAGCGGGCAAACTTAGAAAATCTGCAGGGGATCAAAGAGAAAATAATTAACCATAATTAATGTAAATCTACCACCAGGCAAATTGCAATTGTAGCTCAAGATTTCTTTCATGTGGTCACCTGATATGAACATGGGCTGTGTTATGCATTTTCAGTAGTTATTCTGTAAAGTGAGACCAGTATTCACAGAACAATATAATTAATGCTGATCTTGCAATCCTGTTGGTTCTGATAAGTGCTCAAGTGACAGTAAGGACCATAGGGCAACATGCTGCTTTTGGAAACATCAGCTTGTGACCCACTTCTTGCGATTTGCCTTTATTGACATCCTGTTTCCTTGTTTCATTTTAGAAGAGTTAAGAGAGGAAATGTAATAGACACTTGTGTGGAGATTTTTTTCCTCTGAGTGCAACACTGTGGTGCATGTTGAGAAACTGGGTCAGAGTCTCTTCTTGTCAATGTGAACAGCAGCTCTGTGGCTTGTCGAGGCTTGCCTTTGCCCTCTCTGCCCCTCCTTCTTATTGCTGTTGCTGCTGGATAATGACAGGCCATTGCATGTGGTCACATGAGTTGCATCTCTGCTGCAAACAGCCTTCAGGTTGAGCCAGTTTGGAAAATGTGCTGAAACAAAAGCTGCAGTATCTATTTCGCTCTCACTCTTTTACGTGTTCTCTCACACTCGGCTTTCTCTAAGGCTCTTATTTCTTGTGCCCTCTTATCTTTTCTTCCCCTCCCACTCTTCCTGTCATTTTGGCTGTTTTTGTTTTTTTGTGCTGTCATTTTGTCTACCGTTTCTTTTGATATGCAACAAAGTTGCACTTAAATGAACAGACATCAGTACCAGAAGGCAATACAGATGCACTGGTTATGCAAACTGCTGGCATGCTGCCATCATGTAACTCATATTGCACATGACACTTTTGAATAATATTTAGGTCTGAGCACAGGAAAAGTTTATAAAAGGTTTCACTTCTGTTGTCTTTTGGAGAAGTGTTTTTGTGATTTCCAAAGCAGTGTGACTTTTTAAATAGCTACCGAAAATAAATGTTAAGATATTCCTCATGTTTTTACCTGGTGCCTTCCTCACAATTCCAACTGAGTTATGTCATTTTAGTCAGTAAGAAAGAAAGCATTTTGCAACAGAAGGCTGTGCCTGTTAGAGTAAAAACAAAAAAAGGAAAGAGAGAAATTCCATCTATGAACTGCTTCCGTATTACAACATGTTGTCTTGCTCTGAGCATTGTACTATCGAGGGTGACTTATCTGAATCTAAGAAAAAGTATTAATGTATTCAGTGATTCTGATATGTGCCACAAGACAGCAGTTTTATACAGAATAAATATTAGTGTTATATGAAGACTTTTTTTGCATTAACCACCAAAGTTGATTATCACAATACAATACGAACTTAATGTAATCTCTTTATATACATAAAGTAAATAAGTTTAATGGAATATATAATTAGATTGAAAAACAGTTATCACTAAGCAGCAATTTGCAAGGATATGGAGTCAACTACAAAACTTGGCAGCACAAATACTCTTAATTAAATAAACAAATTCAGCAACGTTCAAGCAGGAACCGGACGTGAAAGTTTCCTTTGTTGCTGTTTTGGTCACACTACTCAGCAGTAGACAACTTAAAATTGTAAAACTGAGCTCTCAAAATGGTGCAACTCTGTCTTCTGTCAGTCACAGTGACAGTAGTCCATCGTGGCCATCTGTGATGTCATATGCGTGCGAAAGGGGGCAGATACCTCTTTTCACAAAGTATTTTACAATGTGGGTGTGTCGTAGTGAGCAGTAGTTCAAAAATGGCTGCTTTAACGTTTCAGTGGTAACGTGTGTCCTTCAATCTGCCCATTGTTAGTTGTTGTTCGATAAGAAGCAGGCTGGGGGGTGGGGATTGGCAAATTAGAGGGTGAATCGAAACCTTTTTGAAAAATATTTTGATAAGCTTTAGAAGTTAGCTGTAGCTTAGCAGATTAGACATGTAATGTTTAGATTTAATAAAGCATTAATGTGGTAATACTTTGTGTTTGTTTATACAAATTGTTACCCTGTTATAAAGAGATCGTTATGTGTACAAATTTAAACTTAAACCTGTGCAAAAGTTCCTGTCTTCTATTAACACTGGTATGAGGCCCAGGAGCATGCTAATGCTTCAAGCTTTTCAACTGAGCAGACTGCCTCAGCCCAGGGGATAGGTGTATATAATAATTCATGGCTGCTTCTGTTGACCACAAATGGCTTTAGATGTCAGTAGAATAGTGTGTGAAATTGAGCTTCCTCGCATCTACCTGCTTTTCCATTTTCAGCATGTTTAAAAAAAAAAAAAAAAAAAAAAAAAGATTTTTTATCATTTAATGTAAATTGCTCCCATACCTGGGAGGACTTGGGGCGCGCGCTTTTTCCTGCAAACGCTTCTGTAACCTCCATTGCGCAAGCGACTGTGTATCTGTGTGTGTCTTTGTGTATTTGTGCATCTTGTGGTCGCGCTCCTCAATAACGTGAGCAGCCCAACTAATTGATAACGGCATTCGTTGACAACGAATTTCATTATCGATAATTATCGCAGCCCTAATAATAAGATAAAAATGTAAGTTGCTTTGGATAAGACCATCTGCCAAATACTGGAATGAATGTAAATGTGGTAAGGTTCTGCTTCTAAAGTTGGACCTGGGACAGGAAGTAATACTATTAGCTTTAGGGGATGGTGCTTTTGGAGGAACTCCATAAGCTGGATGGCTCTCCAGAAATTGTGGGTAAACTCATGATAAAAAGTAGCTCATACAGTAGGACCTTGGAGTTGGACAGATGTTTGGAACTACTTGAATTATGTTTATACTGTACAGATACTTTATACTGTCTGGAACATAAAATATTTAGTTTTGTTGGTAGTGTTTAACATTGCCAAGCATTCGATTTAGAGGACGCATACTCTTATCTTGTAATGTCACATTTCAAACTCTTTTCAGGACCGCAAGTTGTCCAAGTCAGAGCGACAGCGCTTCAAGGAGGAGGCTGGCATGCTGAAAGGCCTGCAGCACCCTAATATTGTGCGCTTTTATGATTCCTGGGAGGCTCCCTGCAAAGGAAGGAAATGTATAGTGCTTGTGACGGAGCTCATGACATCTGGAACCCTAAAGACGCAAGTTCACAAATTTAAATAATCGGTGTCCTCTCTAGACTAGAATTTGTTTGAAAGGAAAAAGAAATTCAGTATTATCAGTTTTCTTAGACTTTTTTTGTCTAATTGAAATTTAAGTGTTTATGGGTTTAAAAATCTTCCCTATGCTCATGATGGTTTGTTTTTGCTCTGTAGGTATTTGAAGCGGTTTAAGGAGATGAAGATTAAAGTCTTGCGTAGCTGGTGTCGGCAAATCCTTAAAGGGCTTCACTTCCTTCATACCAGGTCTCCTCCCATCATCCATCGTGACCTCAAGTGTGACAACATCTTCATCACTGGGCCCACTGGCTCTGTCAAGATTGGTGACCTTGGCCTCGCCACGCTCAAGAGGGCTTCTTTTGCAAAGAGTGTCATAGGTATGACCCCATAAACCACTATACTCCGTTTCTCGGTTCGTTTGTGTGTCAACTCGCTGTGCAGGTTTGCTGGCAAGAAGAAGATTGTCTGTCGTCTTCTGAATTTTCTTCATCTTCTTTAGCTTCTAAAAATGTGATTTAACATTGTGGCGCGAAGGCAGACCACAGTGTTTCTGTGAGCCCCAAACCACAGCAAACCAGGGCCCCTGCTTCTTGCTCGCGCTGTCTCTCCACATGGGATTCCCTCCCTCTTCTCGGTCCAAAATTGTTTTGTTGACCATATTATCCCCAGTGTTTTAAGAAGCCCTTATTTCAGATTTCTCCAGAGAGTAAGTAATTTCTTAACTCTCTCTTTGTCAGTGATGTGCGTAGTTGTATTGTGGCTTGTCTGCAGGCAAACCTGTTCATGGCAAAGGGATAGCACAAAAGCTAGAGGTGAGCCCTGGGCTTTCAGGTACCGTTCTGAATGATCTTTGTCCTGTGGTTTGGATATTAGTGGTCTGTTTCTTCAATGAAATTTTTGATAATAATGCTAATAACTGTTATTTTTCTCTCTCAAGGGTAGACCTTCTGTTTTGATGTTTTTTTTCCTTTACAGTTTCTTAAGATCCAAGTCTTCTCTCTTCTCATTTCCTCTCAGTTTTAGGCTAGAGGCTATTTATCATATTAGAAAATTTTAGACTCTAACTTCAGATCTCCCTTATTCTACTTTAAGGATTATTTAGTGTACTGCAGTAAATACAGAAATGTCCCTGGTAAGTCAACCAGTACAAAGTGACACATTACAAATCTAAATCAATTCCAAATATGATAAGTTTTTCTGTGTGATGTCTTTGTTTTATGGGCAGCTTTTTTATTGCATAAACTAGTGTGCAGAACCTCACTAATCAATAAAATAGCTATGGAATATTTTGTGCTTAGCCATTTTAATTTGCTCCTCTTTCTTACAGGTATCAGAAAGGTAAGTGCCTTTATGGGGATTTGCAACAAAATGTACTTTTTGTACTTTTCCATAGCGTGGATTTTATCGTTCATTTAATTAATGGTCCTTGGCTATTGACTGACCATTGACTCACCTCAAACTTTTTCCAGTAATCTCTCAAGTGTTTTAATCTCCGGTAACACTTGACTTTATCGTTAACTTGGCTTTTGTAAACATTATTGAATGCTAACACCTTTTACTTAATGCTCAGCAGACTGCGCTCGAATTCTTTGGTCAGTCCAGGCCTTTTGGTAGGTTCTGTACTCTGGTTTTGTTTCCATAGTCCTGCCCTAAAGGCCTTACACAGATGAACTTTGGCTTCTTATCATGACAGCCTAACTGAGAATAGTTTATCCCCTCCTCCCCTTTTTCGCTTTCTATCCCCTTTCGCTCTCCCTTCTCTCTCTCTTTTCTCACAGGATTCTTCATCTTCAGCAGCATCACCTTCCTCTCTCCTCTTCAGAGAGAGAGGGTGTTATAGGGAAATGAGGGAGAGAGGGAGAGAGTTCGAGTTCTGAACCGTTCTTTTGATTTAAGGTACCCCTGAGTTCATGGCGCCTGAGATGTATGAGGAGAAGTATGACGAGTCAGTGGATGTCTATGCCTTTGGGATGTGTATGCTGGAGATGGCTACTTCTGAGTACCCTTACTCCGAGTGCCAGAATGCGGCACAGATCTATCGCAGAGTGACTAGCGTAAGTGCCCAACCTTTTGCTGGAGGGGAGAGCCATGTGTGCTCATCTTACTCCCCTCTCCTTCGCCTCCATTCTTTTAAAACCTCCCCTTTTTGGCATTTTATGAGGCATTTTCTTCACTCTTTTTCCCCTTCTAAGAGTGGTAAGTTGTGTTTTCAAGAATTCAAGTTTAGTAATGTGCTATACCATAAACAGAAGCCCAAAGTGAAATCAGAGTTCACAATTCCACCAACATTCTGTAGAATGTTATTTAACTAAAAATACTTTGCACTGAAGTGTTGGGAGCACCCGAAAGACCAACAACTGAAGTACGTTTTTGTGGCTAAATCTCTCATAATGCACAAATGAAAGTTTGGGAGGGTGTCCAGCTTTGTTTTAATTTTTTACATTGTTCATTGAGATGAAATTTACAAATCAGGTAAATAGTGGCAATAAAATGTTACTTTTGTTAAAAATGTAAAAATTATAATATCTGAGGCATTAAATTGATTAAGATTTTTGTACCAGTTCATATGTTGTCAATATGTGACAATTACATCGAACCAACAATCTCTGCACTGCTCTTTTAGCTTTTTAAGTACATACTGACTCGGCTTATTTGGTCTTGGAGGAAAAGAAATAAGTTTTTTGAATATATTTAAAAATATATGATTTAAAAAAAAATAAGAATGATACATTTTTTTAAAAACACTCCACCGACAATTTTATGTAGCATGTTTGTAAAAACAAAAGTATGATGCAAAACTTGACAGTTGGACCACCCCTAAAATACAATTCATATTAATTAGTTTACTGTATGCTGGATACCATTCTGATTCTGTTTGCAGGCATGGTATGATTTGGATGTTTTCTGTGTTCTGTCTTTAAAGGGGGTGAAGCCTGGCAGTTTTGATAAGGTTGCCATTCCTGAAGTGAAAGAAATCATTGAAGGATGTATTCGTCAAAACAAAGACGAGAGGTCTGTTAAAAAATTTTTACAAAAACAGCTGAACTCTCCTGAAAGTATGTTTTATTTCTTTTCTTACGCATGTATCTGTTTTTCCTTTTCAGATATTCCATCAAGGACCTGTTGAACCATGCGTTTTTTCAGGAAGAGACAGGGGTTCGCGTCGAGCTTGCTGAAGAGGATGACGGAGAGATGGTGGCTATCAAACTATGGCTGCGCATTGAGGATGTTAAGAAGCTCAAAGGGAAATACAAGGATAATGAAGCCATTGAGTTTTCCTTTGACATTCACAAAGATGTCCCAGAGGATGTTTCACAGGAGATGGTATAGCAAAGCTCATTGCACCTGTTGTTTATTTCAGTGACTTTTCTTTGTGATTTCTAGTTCTCTAGCTTCATTATAAGACTTGCTTTGTTTTTGTGTTTCTCTCTTGTTTTCTTCCTTGGTCCCGTCTTAGGTTGACTCGGGTTATGTGTGTGATGGTGATCACAAGACCATAGCTAAGGCCATAAAGGACCGTGTGGCTCTGATCTGCAGGAAGAGGGAACAGCGGAAGCTGGTGCGAGAAGAACAGGAGAAGAGGAAGCAGGAAGAGGAAAGGGGGCAGCAACCTCCCAGTGAGCTCCATCCTGGTCACTCTTCCGCCACAAAGCCCCCCATGTCATCCTTGACACCAGTTCCCATAGAGACAGAGGAGCCAGAGGGGGAGCAGCACCACCTGCCTGGAGCATCTGTTTTATGTAAACAATGTAGTGAAATTTAACTATCATAGTGTTATGTCAGCACCTGCAATGGTAGGGCCATGATCTATTATTTATTTGTATATCCTGCAGCTGCAAGTAATGCGGAGAGCCAGTACTCCCTCACTGCCTCTGAGTCTCATCCTGTTCAGCCAGTGCTACCCTCTTACAGTGTTATGCACCCTGAACAGCAGCCTCAGACCTCTGTCACACAACCCAACCCTTCTTCCCAACTTCCTCAGCAGCATTCTGTCCAACCACATAGCCTGGTGGGCTATCTTTTGAATCTTTTTTTTTTTTTTGGCAATATGAGGCAGCACTGTGAATAATCTGGTATTTGATTTGATTTGTTTGTCCTTATATCAGTCTCAAGTTCCTTCATCACAAGGAAGCAGCTCTCAGACACTGGGTCCTGTGTCTCATCTTGAATATAGTTCTCCACAGCAGGTACTCATTGTGTGTGCAGACAATTGTTACTCATTTTGAGCATTTGTTTCCATTTAAATACTTGCAACCGCTTAGATATTAGATTATTAGAGTCTGAATACCAAACATCTGTCTTTTTTTTCCCCTGGCTAGCAGACTACGCTGCCAGCTTCTGTTCAGCCTAGCATCTCCCAACAGCATAACCAGTCCCCACTGGATGCTGCACCTCAGACCTCAACTCAGTCACCACCGCTGCATGGATCTCAGATTGTCCAGGTACACTTCTGGGCATTTTCATGCCAAGTTCAAAATCAGGAATCTAGGGTTTGTTCTAATTATCAGACACACCTGGAATAGACCAAATGATAGTAAAACTACCTATCTTCATTATTGTGTGCACAACCACTCCAATGTCATTATGAATGAAGTGCTGGGATTAACCCTCATTATCTAAACAATAATGACTGACATAATACCTATGAAAACAGTATCATTTTACCAGTACATACTATATCTATTTTTTTTTCCTTTTTAAGGTGACTGGAGGTCGTATGAGCATTTCACTGCATATCGTACTGTGTATAACTAATCGTACTGTGTATGTGATGAATAAAATTTGAATTTTATTTAAAGCAGCCATTTTGCTGATGTTTACACACTGTAAAATTTAATGACTGGAATTGGTTTTAGAACTGTGCAACGCATTATCAAAACATGTGACTGGCCATAGAAAAAACACTTATTAGTGAGGCTAATCAGATAAAGGCTTCAGTTTGCTAGGGACTATAAAGATATTTGACATTATAGAGAAATGGAAATGGGTCATGTGGTCTGATTTATACTATTGTAGAATGAGGTTTGTCAGGATAAGAAGGAAGTACATGAAATGCTAATCCCATCATGCCAAGTGCCCACTGGAGGCAAATTTATGACCTCGGGATGCTTCAATGCGCTACTTGCACGCCGAATTCCGCGTTCTTTTCAATAGGGCTCAATCAGTTCTGGTTTAGCAATGGCTACGTTCTACACCCGCTGTCTCCAGGATTAACGTTACTGACGTTAGGGCTGCACGATAACAGAAAAAATTATCATGATTATTTTGCTCAAAATTTTTATCACGATTAATAATGACGATTATTCCTATTATTATTATATAAACAGTAAGACACAGGAAGACTCTTGTTGTTTATGCAACTTTTGATAAAAAAAATTTTTTTTCACTAATTATACAGTATACACCTACATAAGACAATTATCAACCATTTATTAATAAATAATAAACACTCACTTATTCTAAACTCATCCTGGTTCACAAACATTAACATAATAGTATGTGACTAATAAAATATTTTTTTACTTT
The DNA here is from genome assembly GCA_030522415.1 of Channallabes apus. Classification (NCBI taxonomy): domain Eukaryota; kingdom Metazoa; phylum Chordata; class Actinopteri; order Siluriformes; family Clariidae; genus Channallabes; species Channallabes apus. The sequence goes on from CM060113.1 coordinate 33,910,051, forward strand.
TAAATGTATCTAATTTGATAGATTAGCAGAATAAAAATGATGATTATTATACAGACATATGACTCATTGTCATTATAATATCACTAAAACTACAACAACAATTAATATTTTTAAATTGTCAAATTGTTCAATATATCTGGGGAAAAAAACTAAACTTATTGATGGCTAAATGAAGTCTGTGACCAAAGCAGAGTAGCCTCGGCCAGTTATCCACAGATGCTGCCCTAATGATATTAGCTGCGTTGTCGGTTGTGATGCACACAAGTCTTTCTTCCACCAAGCCCCAAGCGGACATCGCGGTCTTCCGCTGTGTGGGCTTGTGGGGAAAACGAAGTTTGCAAAAGCTTGCTTTTCATCTCAAACTCGCTGTCAATAAAACGAACTGTCGAGCTCAAATACGGTTCCGCAGTTCTGTTTGATCATAAGTCGGTCGTGGCAGCAAAATATTCAAGGCTGAGAATTTCTCTTTCTACTTCTTTTCGACTTCTTTTCGGCATTTCGCATACAGCGAGGACAGCGCAACATTGGAAAAATGGTTGCGTGAGGGAATGCTATATCTTTTATCAAGTGTTGTGATAATTTTTTTGAAACCCCTCACTGCTCACGGTGGTTACTGGACACATATCCTTGGCTATATGGTACGTGATCGCCTCTGTTATTTCCCCGTGTCTTTGCGAGCTAGGCAGATATGGTATCGCGTTGAACAATGTCCCTGATATTGTTGTCTGTGTTGTGAATGCCTGGGAATTTTTTGTTGTTGCTGTTTGTGACTTGAGTCGTTGAAAGTCTTGATAGTGTACTTTGTGGTGGCTTTTAAGGTGGGTGATGAGGTTTGTTGTGTTATCTTGGGACGTTTGGACGGAACAAGAGCAAAGTTTGCACAAGACTTGTACCTGACACATCACATTCCTCGAATCCGTAATAGTTCCAGACAACGGATATGACCCCTTTTTAGGAACTAACGAGCGCACCTCTGCACCTTCCTCACGTTGCTCCGCCATCATATGTATATTCTGACTTACTGTTATTGCTGCTATTGACTTCTACTGCTTCAGAAAGCGCTTGCAATCTAGACGCAGTAACGTCATAGTGTCGCAGTCCAATCCGTAAACTCCGCCCATAAAAAAACAGTTTGGTCTTTATACTGTAAAATCGCGACGATATTTATTAACTGATCGTGGGACATAAATATCGTTATCATGATAAAAATACGATTAATCGTGCAGCCCTAACTGACGTGCATCGTATTTGCAAAATAACCATATTATATAATAATATAATAGTATTATATACTATATAAGAAGTTACTAAAGTCAAAGTCAACTTTGTCAATTCTGCCACATGTACAGGACATACAGAGAAATGACATTGCGTTACTCTCAGACCCTTGTTGGATAACATAACATTAAATACATAAAGTAGAATTTTTAAAATAAAAATGTGAATAAATACAATTTTATATATAAACAAATACAATATACAAGTAAGGGCACATGGCAGAGAGTGCAAATGCAGACATACTGTATAGTGCAAATAGAGCTTGTAAGTATGATAAAGTGATAGATAGCAGCCCTGTAACAGACAAGAGCCTTATGAGGTAGACTAAGAGTAGTGTATATATAGATAACACATTGTAAATACTACCCTGTACTGTTTTCTGTAAATGTACAGTCACGTTGAACGTGTAGCTCTTGTAGATGTTTTTTCAGCTCCTTCACTTCATTAGAAAGTTCTTCTATTTTAACACACGCCAGGTCTAATAATGAAGGCTCAGGAATGTTACAGTAATCATGATCCATCATTACATCCATGGGTATGGGTTCGACGGATACCACTTCAGCAGGACAGCGATGCTTTAACGGCGTAATCTTTCTGGGCTAAAAGCACTGGTACAGTGCCAGTTACTAACTTTTTCCGTGCCTCTGGTGTTTGCCGTTCAATAATCTAATCACTGCTAAAATGTTTACTGCAAACCTTTGCTGGTAGGACAAAAATCGTCTCGGCGTATGTTCACAAGCCGCCACCATTTTCTAAGGTCCACATCTGAAGGAAAACTGTGAAAAATTAAAGTTCTGTTGAACTTCGCAGAAGATGTACACAGCGGAACACAACAGTGCACGTTGTATACCTTCTGCTGTCTCTGAAATCTATAAACACACTTTTTTCTGAATATTTCCTCCAAACTCCAACACAATGGCCGACAAACCGGAACTCAGCGAGCCCTATTACTTCAAAGCGGAAGTACGTCACGAGTCTGCGTGCAAGTAGTCCATTCTGATTTTATGTGGCATTAAATTAAGTCAGCTGATGACCTGACTGTTCTGAATGACCAGTTTTCCAGTTATTTATTGTTTCTTCCCAAAGCTACAGACAGTTAAAGATTGATTAGGGCTGTTTATTTGGTTTCGCAGTGTACAAAGTCAGAGAAATAAATGGTATTTCTAGCCCTTTCTATAAAGGGCATTCATTCTTGTTGGTCCCAGTCACTGATTTCATGTAGGTATGGGGAGGAAGAAAAAAAAAAACACCTGGAATTTTTTGTAATTCACCAGTGAACCATGAAAAGGCACATTTCCAGTTTCCCTGGTGCCAAAGTGTTAGGTACTTAATCTTGTCCCTTAATGTGGAGATGCTTTCTCTACTTTCACCCCTTTAACGTTTACTTCTGCTTATATACTTCTTGCTTAAAATGCATGAAAGTTTAATGATTACTCATGGTTCCCCTTTCAGTATCTTTCTCAGCGTTCCTCTTTTCTCTTTGGCACTACAGTTCATCTGCTTTACTTTCATTTGCGCTCTGGTTTCATTGTAATTTCATCTTTGTCAGGTGTTCCCAGATGTTTTAAAAATGCTATGTTCTCATGCTTTTCCATTTTGTCAGTACCGCAACAATTAAGTATGCATTAGTGTTGCATTAACAAAAACTGATAGTGTTACAGCACCTCCATAAATAACTGTCTTAAATGTGTTCATATCCTCATTCTTCTAAACTCAGTAAACATGGCTTAACTTCATTAACTTCTTCTATCCTTAACTTCTTCATTCTTCTCCTGTTTTGCATTTCCCTCCCCCTCTTTCTTGCATGCTGGCTACCAGGTATGGCCAAATCATCTCAGCCCACCTGTTTTCTCTCCACCTCCAAATGTTGAACATCTGTATTTCTTATATCCGGCATCTCTGTCGCACCGGGTGCGTAGTAGAAGGGTGTATTCTACAAAAGAAGGCTGATGTCTTTTACGTCAAGCTTTATGCTATAGGAATTAAGCATGTCTGAAAAAGTAGTTAATGAATCAAGTCTGTTTTGAAATAACATCATGACTGAAGCTTTGACTGATATCTCAGAATCTCAAAATGTTTGAGAAGTCTCAATGTTGCCCTTTTTTTAATGTAGGTTCCTTTAAGTGTTTCCCAGTCGCCAGATCAGACTCAGACACAGCCCATGCTGATTCCACCATCTGCAGAGAGGTCTGTATTTAAATACTGGTTTGTAACCCAGTCTCAAAGCTAGTCATGCCTCAATGATAAATTCCTGGAATATTTATGTATTATTTGCATACATTATTCATTAATCGTTGGCTTTTTTTTTGTCTAGTTAATAGCTCCATTTGAATGACCTTACTGAAATATTGCTGTTATTCTTTATCTTAGTGGCCTGTCGGATGCAGCTTCTGGGTTGAGTGACGGCAATGAGGGCAAGCACGAGTCTAGTTCTACAAAGCGCTACCAGCGCCGCTCAGTCCGCAGTCGCTCACGTCACGACAAGTCTGCCAAGCCCAAGCTTGTTGTGCTTAATGTAAGAGATTGCAAATACCTGTGAATGTTTTTAATACATAAAACTATTTTTATATAATTTGTGTAAATCGAAGTTATTTTTGAATAGAATAAACTAATCCTAATACTTTTATCATTAACTCAATTAATTAATCTTTCAATAAAATTTTATAAATCTAAGTGCTCGCCCTATCATTCAGAGATCTCTGGTTCAAACCCTGGTTGATGCTGTTTTCCTCTCACAGCCGGAGGCATAGAGAGAGCTGATTGGCCGAGCTCTCTCGGAGGGATGAGCGGTACTTGCGCGCCCACATTAATCACTGCTCTACAGCCAATTATGGGCATCTGTTAGCCTGCGTACGCGGAAGGAGCAGCTAGCGCTTTCCTCCGAGTGTGTTACTCCGCCCCCAATGGTGCGTGAGCAAGCAGTTCGAAAAAATGCGGTCAGCTAACGTCACGCGGTTCGGAGGAAACACGTGATAGTCTTCGCCCTCCCGACTGAGTGGTAGTGGTAGCCTTAATGTGGGAGCCCCCCCCTAGCGACGGGGAGGTATTGGCCACGACTAAATTGGGGAGAAAATTGGAAAAACCCCAAAAAATCATTTGGGGAAAAAAATTATAATCAAATAATCTATATGCTAAAGTAATTAGGGTATATGGCTGTGTTTAACTAAGGTTAAGACAATTAAAAGTAACTGTTAAGCATTGTTATCCTAATTACATGAAGGCATTTTACTACCCAAGGCCATAAAAACATTCTATTGTAACTACAGGGAAAGGGTTTGTTCACTCGAATTATATATATATATATATATATATATATATATATATATATATATATATATATATATATATATATATATATATATATATATACATTTTAACAACTCAAACTGTTCACCAGTCAAATAAACAACAAAGAAGTCATTTATTTATGGAAACACTCTAATTATACTTTTCTGTATTCATGCATTGTGTTACAGATTTCCAACATCGGTGACAGAGTGGCTGAATGCCAACTGGAAACCCACAATAGGAAAATGGTGACATTCAAGTTTGATCTGGATGGAGACAACCCAGAAGAAATTGCACAGATCATGGTAGACTTTTCTCTTAATAAATTGGCTGGCAACTTATTCGTTATTTGGATTTAGTTAATGTTGATTATTAATTGCAGCTATTCTGTCCATAGTCACCTGATCTTTCTCTATGCAGGATAAGTAATTAATAATTTATGCTGCTTAACTCTGTCAACACTGGCAGCACAATTTGGCCTTATGTCTGCCAAGTTGCCATGGTTTTCTGCCAGAATAAGCGTGCCACACACTGTCTTCAGAATAGACAAAATAAACAAACAAAAAAAACATTTCACCACAAATCGGGTGTTTCTTCACTAAAATTACAGTTGTTTCAGAGTACAAGGGAAAGATGAGCTGATTTATTTATATATATTTTGCTTAATTTGCAACCTTAACTGAAAACGTGCATAATTTGCATTAAGTTGAATTTCACTTAACTTTGTAGACTTGCATGTTCTGCCTCTTTGCATCATTTACTTTATCGTGATGTTTGCCAACTCTTACTGTAAAAGTGAATGACTTTTAAGCGTTTTATTGACTATACGCAGTACATTTTAATTTAATAAAGAATTTTGCTGTGCTTTCAGGTCCAGAGTGACTTCATTCTTGAGAGTGAGCGTGAGTCCTTTATAGATCAGGTGCAAGAGGTTATAGACATGGCAGATGAGAAGAGAGAGGCTTCTAAAGGTGGCCATTCTCAGGTATTGAATTATGAGAGCTTCTATTGACACTCAGATGCAACAAATACAAGCAAGTTTATTACATTCTGTATATATTATAGGTGCTGAATGATGTAAACCAACAGATACCGGAGATAGCTAGTCCTAATCTGCCAGGTAAGCACTATTTTAGAGATGTTTTATGATTAAATTTGTTTATTTATTTATGTTACCTTTTAATTCATTTTAATTAACTTTTTGTTTAAAGGTCTGCCACCCAGTATGGCTGCACAGGTGGTGCATTCAGCAGGCCGTCGTTTCATTGTCAGCCCTGTACCAGAAGCACGACTTCGGGAGTCGTTTTTTGGCTCTTCCTCTGCCAGCACATCTTTAGGAGAAGACCTGACGGGTGAGTATTTTTTTTCCTGATAAATGGACAAAATTGTTGCATTGGTGTGTGACATGCATTTTATGATGAGCTTGTTTTCTCATTTTAGTGTCTGATCCTACCCCAGCCAAAAATACACAACAAGGCCCATCCGTCCCTCCTCCCAACGCCACTCAGCCCTCAATATTACCCCCTCAATCTGTTTACCAGGGTCCAGTTGCGGTTGCACAGAACACGCCGGCCACTGTGCCCGTTGGTTCCACTTCCCCACCTACTTCTGTTCAGACAGGCAGGATATCTCCCTCCCTTGCCCCACCAGATCAGCCCATCACTCAGCGTCGAACTTCACTTCCCACTCCAACTATTCCTTACCAGCTGCCTGAGAGCAGTATAAATGTTCCAACGTCTGTTGGAGAACAGCTTACGGCCCCTGCCCACACCCCCACCCCTATGCCTGTAGTTGCCTCCAACCAGTGTGGAGAGAGTGAGGGGGAGACACAGGGGAAGGGGACACCAGGCATCGAGGACATCCTGGCCCTGGACAAGAAACTGCGTTCTCTATTTCATGACCAGGGTTCGTCCTCAGCCCAGCCCGATCCGTCAGGAGATGTAGCCCCTACATCTTCACCTCCCAACACCATAAATTCTCCACCTCCTGGCCTGGCCTCCACTGCAGGTCATATTGTACCAACTAGCTTGTCTCTGAGCTCCAGTGGACATTTTACTCCTGGCATGTTTGCCTCTCAAAGCCAAGGAAGTCCTGCCACTATACAAGTGCAGACTAATCAGGTTGATGCTGGTGTACCAAGAGTGCAGGTGCGTACTTTTGTACTTTTAAGGGTTTTGCTGGTGTGCTTTTGTTTTGATTTATCTTTATTTAGCTAATTTATCATTTCTTTCTGCAATTTAGACTCCTTTGAGTGGACCTCAAGAGGGCCTGACAACTGTAGAGAACAAGCAGCCAGTGACCCCACCTACTGGTGAAGGTTTTAGACTTGGCCGATTTCAGGTAGACAGAAATGTTTTAGTTGGTTAACTGAACTTTTTAGCACTGCCATATTTGAAGAACCTTTATAAATAATCTGTGTCCAGGTTTCTGTGGCAACTGATCAAGTTGTGGATGATGCTTCTTGCCAGAATGCCATGACGTCATCGTCATCATCAACCACAACTTCATCTTCATCATCAACAGTCTCAAGCCCTGAAAGCACCCTCCATAAAAATCAAACCCTGATCAACCCTGATCATGACCCTTCAGAATCCATTCCTACTCCTGCTTCTGCTTCTCCTCCTGCTGCTGTTACTGCTACTGTTGGGCGTTTTCAAGTGACCTGTGGTGCCAATGTCAAAGTGGGACGTTTTTCAATTACTCCAGCTGGAAAGGAGGATGCAGTCTCAAAAGATGAGCAAGATGTTAGTATACCTAGTGTGCCCACAGCCCAGCCTAACTCCCAGGGCCTCTTGAGCAGTGATGACTCTGAGCCAGAGGATGAAGCCTTTAAGAATGAGATAAGACAACTCAGGGAGAGGTGGGAATTGCATAAATAAAATAATACATATTATAGTGCACCTTTTGGATTTTTTCTTTACGCAATTTCTTTTATCTTTCCTTCTCATAGGCATATGACTGAGACCCAGGCCTTGCAGAATAAGCAGAAAAAGGAACTTGAAGAGCTGTATGCACGGATGGGCAAAACGCGTCCCTCCATGGTGTCCTCCTCCCCTGTAGCGGCGGTAGGAGGTCGGCGCAGGCTAATCAAAACCAAAAGCAACAAATCCAGTCGCAGTGGAAGCACACACAGCAGTCCTCATCAGCAAGGTATACCACCAAGTTACTTTTCTACACTACTTCCCTTGTACACTATATAGGCACAATGGCAAATTCCTGTTTTTGAAAATCCTTTCCTGTGCTTGTAGGAGATAAACGTAACAAACAGGCTTCAGTCAATCAGTCAACTGCAGCAAATGTTCCAGATCTTTTGACTACGCTTGCTCAGGATGTTCACTCAGAAGGTAAAGACTTTGCCTCTTACATTTTGAGGGGTTGCTGAGCCATAATGTTGGTAAATGTTATTTTTAGACTAAATAATTCATCCTGTATTCCACTTTATTAGTATATTATTAATCACTGGTCTTTCATTTTTGTATTCTGATTCTCCCAATGTCCATCATAGGGCCCAGCATCACAAATAAATTGGAAAATGGGTCAAGCCAAGCTGCTAATCTTCCACGAAAAGGCATATTTACAGATGAACTTCACCAGCTGGTGGATGATTTTGCTCAGGATGCCATGAGCCTTGCACAGGGCAAGAAGAATGGCAAACAAACTTTACAAAGTGTTGATGTAAGCATTACCAACTGTTTCACCTTTTTATTATCTATAATTTGTCTGTACTTTCTAAATGTTATCATTATGAATTAGTTGATCATATCTTGTCACAAATGGGGATTATTTTGTGAGCAATTTTTTTTTCTTCTCTCCTAGACAATTCTTCCTCGCAAGTTCTCTGCTCCAGGGCACCTGTGCTCTGTGAGTGGTCCTCCATGTGCTCCCTGCTCAAACTCTTCTGCTGGAAGGAAGGGATCATTGTGCTTGACAGCCCAGCAACACACCTTTCCCTGTGCCCCTTATGTCCCCACGCAGTGGGTTGGGCCAGCAGGAAATGCAGTAGGCTTGTTACAGCCTACAGCAACAAATGCTCTGCAGTCGGGTTTCCATGTGGGTGCTGGATCTCACAAAGCAGGAACTAATGGTGGAGGGACCAACATGCGGACGACTCAGGCAAGCTGAGATGCAAAGGAACATCACAGCATGCACGGATTACGCCTAATTGTTGACTGAACTGTTTTCAATCACCTACAGTATAGGCATTTATTAGTCCCAAAATAGACAAAATCTCTGTCTAGAAAACCAGCTTTACAGGAGTTATGACAGTGTAGTACTGCAAACGGATATACTTTGAAAATTCTTGTCTCTGTGGGGAAATGTAAGTAGACTGTTTACGGAAACAGCAGCCACAAAGCCTTTAAAGGTCCAAACCTGTGATTTGGTTAGTGTACATCCGAGGTTTGTGCAGAAGGGCAGAAAGACTTGGGCCTTATGGGTAGATGTGTACAGATTGGTATGACCGTGCTAGACTAAGACAAAACTAAAGCTATGGCCTTAATTACTAAGCGTTAGTCTCTCTTAATGAGGACACATCGATGTCATGCTTTGTAATGTAAACAGGTTCTTAGTATACAGCTAAATGGTTAACATTTTCCTAAGCAGCTTGCAGTTTAGCTTAAATGTCTCCTTAACTACACTGTATAGTAGATCAGAAACAGTGTGACGATTTTAGATTATAAATTCTACCAGTTCACATCTGTACCTAAGCAAGATGGCAATATTCAAGATTAATAAAGTAGGTTGTTGACAAGTTGAAGCAAGGAAAAGAATTGGTTTGGTGAAGCAGAGTTTTAGGTTTAAATTGCACAACCTTATTACGTAGAGTCGTAAGGGAGGGTACCTTTTTTCTTTTGAGATGTTTAAAATGCCCCTTCCACAAATTCTTCAAAATTAGAATCTGACCTAAGGACAGAGATGTGCAATATATGAAGGGTAAATGAGCAGGGTGACAGACTTTACACCCTTTTCCATTGTAAGTATTTGCATTGTGACTTGTATTTGTGACTGCGTTTAACTCTACATCCTCTAGGCCTGTACTATCGCAAACTCCTACTGTAACTCGGTGGATGTATCGAGGGCATGTGGGTTGTATGCAGTGGCTACAGCTGGTAGCTTTCTGTAGACTTCTGGGCTGCATGCATATGGGGTGCCTTCTTAAATGATCTTGTTGTGCCAGCCTTGACAAATGGTAAACCTCACAAATAATGCTTTTTCTTTATAAATTTGTCACAGTGCTATTAGTATCCAGATCAAGTTAGTAGAAAGTTCTCATTATTGAAAATCAACCACAATATTTATAGGAATGATGCTGTGACGTAAAATAAAGTATCTGAAGTTCACACCTTCTGCAAATTACAGTATTGCACAATTTGTCTTTATACTCCAAGTACCACTTTCTTAAACGTAATTACTAAACCACAAAACACAGTGCCATTCCCCAACAGAAGTGATTTTCTCTCACCTCTGAAATGATTCGCTCGACTTCTCTAGAGAAGGAAAAATGTTACTGCAATGCAGAATATGCACCATTTTAAAAGGGTAAGCAGGCTTGGGAGGCTAATGTTACTTTTGATACTTGAGTGCATGAATTTTTCTAAACCTTTTCTTTAATCTGATTTTCATAAACCACTTTATCACACCAGTTTTTAAAATACCACTAGTGTCACAACACACAAATACAGCTATACTCACATTGTTCTCAAAAGTGCATGTTTTAAAACCGGAATATTTCACCTGTTTATTAAATCAGCATTAAACTTTTAGGTTAGATAAAAGGTAATAACGCTGATGCATTCGATTCTCAGTTGTCACAAGTCTTTTTACTGACTATATTGATGGTTATGTGTTAATCTTTTTTTCTTCTTCTTTTTTTTAAGTGTATATATGAGAGATTAATTAAAACATTTTGGAAGTGATATTTGGTCTCCACTTTTTTTTACTGCATCAATCCATTTTATAATCAGTGATTTAATCAGTCATGTAATTCAATCATGTAATCAGACAAATGTGTGATTTCAGTCTGTAGGCTTTACAAAAGAAGCAGAAAAATAAACATGAGATTAGTCAGAAGAGAATGACTACACATTTAAATAACCACTTCACGACAGTGGTGAACAGAAAAGTATCTCCGGCCAACATATTTTAATCCTTGAGGCAAGTAGGATACAAAACCAGAAGACCACACCGGGTTCCCCACTCCCTTCAATCAAATTCTGCCTTTTTTGATGCAGAACCCTTTAGCAACATATTTAACATAGGCTTTGAACAATGATAAATATTTATTAACACTTCCAACAATTCTGTACAAATTAAAAACAGAATTAAATTCAACATTCATAAAATATCAAAAGTTCAAGTCTCAAGCTTCCTTCTCTTCATGTACTGTCCTTGTCGCTGTGGGCTTTGCAGACCTTTAGGGTTTAAGAATACAGAATGACCAGAAAGTATATACTGTAATAATATTTTTAGACCTAAACAGTTTCCTTTCTTACTCGAGTATTTATGTAATACTCAAATCTTGCTCTCTGTTACTTGTCCCATGTATGGATTACCCTTACCTGTTCCTTGAGCTGCATTCTGGGCTGCTGAATTATTGTGCCTATAACTTGTGTGACCTTGTCCCTGATGGTCACGTGACTGAAGTGGTGGCCTCAATGAAACGGGCCTTTGAGGAGTTTTACTACGCGTCACCATTGCATGTTCATTTGGTGTACCAGGACAGGGCAGCCCTGACGATTCTCTTACTGGATCATCAAGCATATCTATGCCATCCAGAGTGAAGTCCCACATCTCTGGGTCATCTGAGGGAGGGGAGCAAAAATGTTTGGCCAATGATACAGAAACTAGCTTTAATACTATGGTTCTCATTTCTGCATTAATTGACATTACACCAGCTCAACATGAAACTGAAAAAAATTTGGATGAACTCTTCACACTACAAACTCTCACCCATCATGTATTCCTCCTTCTTGACCAGCATTTCCAGAGCATGACCAGAAGGCGTGCTGTGGTTAATGGGCCCTAAAGCCTGACCTGAGGAGACAACACTGCTATAGACAAGGGAACTTTCTAGATCATGTACAAAACCTCCTCCATACAGGAACCATTGGAATTTAGTTAGTTTAGAAGTTAGTTTCCCAACAAATTAAATTGGGACAACGGTGAAGGCAAAATCAGGCTTTTTGAATTCTTCTGCCAACTAACTCTATATTGAAAACTTAGTATCAACACTCAGTTTCTGAACAAATTGCACATAAGAGGCACCTGGTGGTCAAAAAATAAAGTGCAATTATTATTAAGACTGACCTGCATTTTAATGCATGCTAAATGCACGAGCTATAACCAACAATTTTTTCTAAATTATAATCTAAAAATATGAAATACATAATGGGAATAGGCAACACTAAATAATGTTGGTGATTCCAAATGTACCAAAATTAACCTTTAACCCAGCCCTAGTTACTGTTACTTTACAGGCACGGCTCACTATAAATTGAACATCAGAGCTACAGAGAATTTCTGTAGCTGAGTTAATTTCACTTGTAATAATATCTTGTCACATGTTTATGGCAAAACAAATTTAGTGTTGGTAGTTTTTGGACACCTGCTTTGGGGATTTTGTCTGATCAGCTAGCTGTGAATTTAACTAGTATACTGTATACTGGATACAAAAACAATTCTGATAAAAACCTGACATTTTCATAAGTAAAGTGACAATGGGAAACAAAGGCATTGCATCTAGTGAATCTATTCTTCATGAAAAGACAATTAAATCAAAATAAGCAATACACTAAAACCTTGCATCCTATATTATTAAAAAAAAAAAAAAAAAAAAACTAACATTTGTGTTCCATTCTGCATGTTGGCAGAATTAAACTCCATTCGATTTACACCAATCAGCCAAGAAAACACAAAGGCTACGAGAATTAAATACCATTGATTATCATATATACCAGTAACATATAACTGGTGACAGGATCATGAGGTTTCATCCATGCCACACAATGTAGCACAATTTGATAAAAAAAAAAAAAAAAAAAAAGTAAATATTGGCCATAAATGAAATGCACCAGAAAACCTAATGCACCACAGTCTGGCTTAGAAGGCAAGGAGTTCATTGCTGTTGATATGGCCTCTAAATTCTCCACATCGCAATCCAACCAAGCATGTGTGGAATGTGCCGGACAAACTATGGAGGCCCCACCCTGCAACCCACAGCACCCCGATCTGCCACTAACATCCCAGTGGCATCACAGGATACCCCCAGAGTTCCTGTGCAGTCTTGCCCTGAGCTGCCTAGGTGGGACAAGGGGAACCCACACAATATTGCTCTTACTGATTTTGGGTTTTAATGTTATGGCTGTTCAGTGTATATAGCACTTTTAAAAATGGCAATTATGATGAAGTCATTATTTTATGAATTTTTTTTAGATATGACTATTTGTAAATTAGATGTTTGTGCAGGTTGAGAAACTGAACAGCGCAGTTTGATTTTTGATCAAAACACCACCAGTAAACCAGACTACATATTTTTTTCTTTTTGCTTTGTTGCATGTGTGACTTGTTATGTAGTAACAAGGAACGCAAGTCCCACCTCTTAAATACCAAAGTATCAAAAACCATACCGACTACCACCTTTAATAAAGAACTCATAGTTAATCAGAAAAAGCAGTTTCCTACTACTCTGTTCAGTAGAAAAGGCCTTAAGTTTATCAGTCCATACTATCATAATAACCTTTAATAACCCATCATTTTTGACCATCATACAATACTCATACTACAAAAAAAATATTTCACATTCTTTCTCTCTGTTTAAGCCACTTGGTGGATGTGTTCATTGTACCTGTGTTTGCATGACATGCTGTGGGTTCAGTCTTTGGTTGCACTTTCCCCTGCTGCATTTTCTTTGCCTCCATCTCCTGTCTAAACTTCTGCTGCAGCTGCTGCTGCCTCAGCTTCCTCTGCTGCTTAGAGTCCAGCGCAGGGTCAAAGCAGGACAGGTCAGCCATGTCCATTGACGATCTGACCTCAGAGACAAAGAGAGTGCGTCAGCATGTTGGATTTTACAAACAACAAGGAGCAGCTATCTAACTGGTATGGTTTTTTAACTAACATTTCATTTCGATCTTAGCAGGATGCCTCATATGCTACGCCTGTATGTAAATTTGATCCATGGTATATCATGTTACTTCATTTGAATATACTATCTAATTAAAAATAGAACACAAACTATACTTGACAGTACAATAGGTCATGATGCACATTTTCATATTAAAACATAAAAGGTTCAGTGATTTTGGAACACTCAGTAATTAATGATTAACGGAAAGGTATTTAACGTCTAATGACTGAGTGGGTCAGCATTGTAAAGGTACTAAAGATACTTAGCTTTGGAAAACGTTATTTTAATGTCTTTATTGCACTAGTGACATATGGACAGATATTTTAGTTATACATTACGATTTACATTTTTGGTGAAATTATATTATAATTCAGTTGAACCTTGGATTGCAAGTAACTTGGTCTGTGAGAGGTTTGCAAGACGAGCGAACTTTTAAAATTAATTTTAACTTCATAAACGAGCGAGGTCTTGAAATACGAGTAGTACGTATGCGCTTTGTTTGCCGAGCGTCACATGATCACAACTAAGCCAATGGTTCATCTCTCTCACGCGCTGCGGTGGGTAATCCTCTCCCATGCTCGGTCTCAGTGCATGTGCATCACTCGTATAGTCAACATCCGTGCGTTTATTATAACATAGTAACCATGTGTGTGCGCGTAAAGGAATTTTGTGCCTAAGTGCAGGGCCAGTTCTTTAGTATTTGTACTGTATATGGCCTCTGTAAACAAAAAGGTTAAAAAGTCTATAGCAGTGGTTGAGGTCAATCTATTTAATGACAATGCAACGTCACATTTATGCGAAAACCTCAAAGGGAGGCAAAAAAAAAGTTTTTTTTTTTAAGAGATACCTTGTTAAAGAAGTTTGCAGACAGAGCAGTGATTCCATTAGTGTGTGCGTGTAAAAAGTATGTGAAAGTCGTCTTAAAAGTCTGAAGTGCACAGTGTTCTTTTTGAACGGATCTTTAACGTGACTCAGAAGAACGAGTCGTCTCCGAGAGTGATTCGTTCATTTTCTACTGGGCACGCATGCGCAAATCATCGCAAAACCTCCGTAGGCTATGTACAGGAAACAGAATTGAAACAGCAAATTTAAGAGTGGGTGGACAGAAAAATTTGCTTTCGTGCTCCCCGTGGGAAGCAGAAAACCAATGTGCTTAATCTAGCAATTAAAAGTGATCACCTTCTCACCTTCTAGACAAAGATGGTTACTACAGCAGGTGTTCCTGTCCTGCAGAAAATGACCCTTCAAATTCTCAATGTTTTCCACAAACTACTGCTATGAATCTGCCGTTTCAACTATGAGCATGGTGAAAAACGCCTATTGCAGCTCCCTCACCAATGAACATTTACATCCGTGCCTCCACCTGGTCCTCACACCTTTTATGCCCAAGTTCAAACAACTGGTATCACAAAGAGGATGTCACTTTTCACTCTAAAAGGCCTACCATGTCGTTTTTGGGTATTGTTTGAAAATTTGGGGTTTGACTTTTTTTGTAGTTGAAATTGGACTGTCATTTTTCCGGACCTCGGACTGAATATAAATTTGGCAAGTGGACCTTTCAAATTTATATTTGAGTACCCCTGCTCTACACTGAGATAGATACATACATACAGTACACACACTCACATACCTCCATGCTTAGAACTGGGGCCCCCCAGGTCTGTGTGCTCAGTCCCCTGCTGTTCACACTGTTGACTCACGACTGTGTAGCAACACATACCTCCAACCACATTATCAAGTTTGTTGATGACACGACTGTGGTGGGTCTTATTAGCAAGAATGACGAGTCAGCATACAGAGAGGAACTAAAGAGGCTAAAGGTGTAAAGACAACAACCTGTTTCTGAACGTCGATAGGACAAAAGAGATGGTTGTTGACTTCAGGAGGACACAGAGTGACCACTCTCCACTGAACATCAATGGATTCTATGCGGAAATTGTCAATGGCACAAAGTTCCTTGGTGTCCACTTGGAGGAGAATCTTACCTGGTCCCCCAACGCCTGCTCTCTGCACAAAAAAGCCCAACAGCGTCTTTTCTTCCTGAGGAGGCTGAGGAAGGCCCAGCTTACACCACTGATTCTTACAATCTGCTATAGAGGGACTATCAAGAGCATCCTGAGCAGCTGCATTGAGTAAGGAATTGAGTAATCTCGGACCACAAAACCCTACAGCGGATAGTGAGAGCAGCCGAGAAGATCATCAGGGTCTCTCTTCCCTCTATCACAGACAACTTCACCACATGCTGCATCTGCAAAAAGCCACCAGCATTGTGGCTGATCAGACACACCCATCACACTCACTCTTCACCCTCCTGCCATCTGGAAAGAGATACAGAAGAATTCTGGCCCTCACATTCAGACTGTGCAACAGCTTCTATCTACATTTCATCCGTCTCCAAAACAAGAAAGGACTGCACTGATGCACACACGCACACACACCTCAATAAAATGGGACTGGACTGAAACACACACACACATACACATGATCTACAACCATTTTTTTTTACACATCAACCTGGAATATTTTTTAACTGCTATTTGTACTACAAGCACTTTCCTGCAACTATTTTCTTTTTTTTTTTTTACAATAAATGTTTACTTAGAATAGTTTTTGTTAATTTGTAAGGTCAATTTGGTTTGTCTCAGATAGTTAGCTAGGTGTGCTGAACTGTATATGGTTGAATAAAAGCCTATTTGACTTGACATATACACTACAGTATATTGCCAAAAGTATTTGCTATATATACAGTATATACATACAAACATATACTTTTAATAAGTATTTATATTGTGTGGTATAAATATAACTTTTTTCTTTTTATATATATAAACTTTTTTTTACATGTGATTTTAGTCTATAATGTGATCCAATTAGCAATCTTACAGTGTGTCTCTATAGGACTCTATAGGGTATTTAAACACCAAAATAAATGTTTTTCCCCCAAATGGCAGTAGGAGAGAGGGGATAAAACACTAGGATCATGCTGTTTAATGAACAATTGTTTACTATACGTAATGTGCTTATGATAACAAAAATGTCCTGTAACAGCAGCCCCTGGAATGTTTCTTTCCTTTTATACAACAGCAATTTTCTAACTATTCCAATTTTTATTTATTATTATTTATAATACAAACCAACTTTTATGTTGTTGCCTATGAAGGCAGTCCAGTTGGGGATGATGTTACCTCGACATGATTGAGGACCTGTTTTCACAGTCCTGTTGAGCCGATGTGTTGACTGCATGCGAGGTCATGTTTGGGATTGGGTCACTGGAGCTCACAGTGTTCTGCAGCCCTGCAGGCACTGGATGGGTTCCAGTCTGTTCTGATGGAGATTTCAGTACTGGTTCGGCTGGATTACTGGAAGCCCTGGAGTCAGTATGAGACATGCTATTGTAACGGGCCTTCTCCACTGCCGGCTCATTATTGCTGCGCTTCGTCTTGTGTGGGTCTAAAGGTGAAGGGGGCTGCATAGGCAGCAAATTAATCAGTGACTGCATTTCCACTTGTGCATTTACACAGAACTGTCATTTCATTCTGGTAGTGGAAGATAACTAAAGGACAACTTGGTATTAAGTAACAGAACACTAGGAGGAACCTATTATCACAGGTCATAGATCAAGACCTAGAATGCCCTGGTTCTTTTATTTAACAGTAAGGAACAAGTAAATGAAAGCTAAATTATTTCAAAGAAAGAACATCTTATATATTCTCATGCCACAAAAAAGTTCCACCAGATGTGGCCTGTTGCTATGCAACAAGAAAACTATTATTTTAGCATTGTACATTTTTTTTCTTTCTTACAAGTGCACTGGTTTAAAAGCCGAGAACATACCATATGAGGAGGGATATGACCAATAGTCATCATAATTAAGACACACTTCCTAATGTGTTGTATTTTTGGTCCTTTCCAATAGTGCCATTTTTATATATTTTTTCAAAATATATTAACAGCTCGAAACTACTTAGAGGAAGGTGATCAGCGCGGTTACTTAGCAACTTGTGATCAGCAAAATGATACTGATCTGGCAGGGAAGAAAGCACATCCTGTTATCAAAGCTATCAGCAAAATTGTGGCTTATGCATTTCTAAACGAAACAATGAACTTCACACAGTGCAATCTTTTAAATGAAATGAAGTATAAACTTGCTGACCTGCTTAGGAATCTTGTTGACTGCGATCAGATACTCCTTATTAAGGATGCAGTTTCCAAGAGCATTTCCAAAGCACCTAAATGTAAAGATCCACTGAGTGTTATTAAAATAATTCCAACATAAATACACTTTATGAAAATGTATTTAGCTGATCAGACCTGCTTTACACACATTTTCACATCATACCCCAGTGCTTTTCACATCATGCTGCATTTGTGACCTAAAAGGTTTGTGTACCTGACTTGTGTGGAACAGTTAGAAAGGATTATGCAAAAATCATTCTCTCAGTAGAGGTAAGCATGGTGATGTTCTTATCTGTAGTAATTATGTACACACTATAAATGCAGTAGACAAACACGGGGGTTAAAAAACAACTTCAACCAGGAAGTATGTGATTACTTCAGCGCCCGTTTCAGCCCATCTGTAACAGCCTCTTTTCTCGCCTTCTCCAGAGACAACGCTTTGGATTTGAGACCCTCGCTTACTCCATAGCCCACGTCTTCATGGAATGATCCATCCTGTGACAGACACACTTATGTCACACACTGGAAATATCATTCAACCGATTAAAAACGTTGAATACACATGTGGTTCCTGCTCTGATGTAACAACTGGTTATACTGGTTCTTTTGTGGATAAGCTTAGAGCCTACTTGTGTGTAGTATGTGCAATCAATTGACTAAATTGCTTGGTTTGATAGCTCCCTTACCTTTAATTGAACCTTCACAAATGCACTGACTCCAACGTAAAATTTCCCATTAATCAGGTCCACAAAATCTACGCAGGGTGAACAGTGTGTTAGGAAAAAGTAATAACAATAGACTTCATTTATTCAGCACATTTAGCTGGGATTATTTAAGTTATCAAGATAGTATAGTACACAGTCCTATGTTTTAGGATCATGTAAACTATGTCGGCAATAGCTTGGGACACCTGACCATCACATCAGTGTATGCTTGTTGAACAGGCTATTGCATATTACTTTGCAGTTATGATATCCTTAACTCCACTGGGAAGGTGTCTCACTATATTCTGAAGTGTGGCTGTGGGCATCTCAGTTTCAGTAAAGCAAAAATGTATTACACCAGCATATAAAGACATCCTATGCAACTGTTGTTGGTGATGGTCTTTCGGCTACTCCTGGCAAGTCATCGCCACAGCAGAGCCTAAATCTTGGTTTTATGCCTGACGCAACCCTTGATTTACTTGATTAGTTGTTTTATTTTTGCAGTCTAGCGGCAATAAGAAATTCATCTTTGTTGGTTAATAGCTGAAAATAAATGCATAATCACTGTTTTTCTTATGTGTGACAACTCTTATCTAGAATGTAAATACCATTTAACTTTGTAAGTCAAATTGATGATGATGCCAAGTCTGTAAAACTTGAATTGCGGCAACATGATAAAACAAATTCTCACAGTATAGTCAGTATAGCATCACCCTTACCAACATTTTGTTGAGTAATTGAGTGAGACCAGCCATTATAACCAAACATTTCATTAGCCAGGCTGATGACCTTGTGACCCTCGATGTAACACACCTGCAAATCCACAGGCAATATTTAGACACGCTATAAAATTGCAGAAAAAATTGCATTGAAAGTTAATATTTAATAACAATACTGTAGTATGAGATGATCTTGCCTTTTGTCCTCCTCCTGCTAGCCGAGTGCTAATGTACTCCGGTCCAAGCATCCGTCGAAGAGCATTCTGAATGGCCTGGTATTCCTCAGCAGTGTAGTCATGCTACAAATTATCATTAGTATTTCCATCTTCAAAGTATATTGAACAGTTCTACACAAAGTTTATTTGGGATTGATATAGTCAGACAGTTCTGTCTGTGGATTTATGGTCGCTGTCTGTGTGGGTTTTCTAGATTGCCCTTAGGTGTAAATATGCGTGTGTGCATAATGTTTAGATCATTGCTTTAGATAGATTGTCACCCTGACCAAGAATCCATGTACAGATGAATAAATAGAATCCATTCATGGATGGGTTGTGGGATGGACAGAATTCAAAGTGGATGGTCTAATAAGAACCCACTGATGGTTGGATACGTGGATGGATGGATGTGAATAAATGTTTGATATGATTTATTGATGGTGTGATTCATTAAAAATCATTTGAGGAATCTATAAATGGATGAAAATACATGGATTGATAGATAATTGGATAGATAAATTAGGTCAATTGAAGAATGTATGGCTTGATGGATGGTTAAGAATTATGGATGAAAGGGCAAGTATATGGGTTCATTAAAATCCACTGAGGGCTGGATGGATTAATTAAAATAAATTGACGGATGGGTGGATGAATGGATAATTATAATCCGCTGATGAACTGAAAAATGCATGCATGAGAATCCATTGAAGAATATTTGAACGGATGAGAATTGATCATTATCCATCAAATAATAGAAAGATGGATGAGTATTGATGGTTAGAGGGTGAATATAACACAATATACACCAAATAGCTAAGATATATCACATACAGTATGTCAGAGTTTTATCTTTCTTACAAAAAATAGCAGATATTGAGATTTTCCGTTTTTAGATACAAATTCATTCATAAACATAAAACACTGATATATAAATAGCCCATATTGCATATTTACAACTGTACATGTACATAAAGTTACATACCTGTCCGAAAGACATGGCTGTGTGTGTGTGTGTGTGTGTGTGTTTTATCTCCTCTCTCAGCAGTGTTCCATGTGTAGCATTAGCCGGTCCTTAATAACGGTGAGCAGATTACTGCATTCAGTTATGAGTTATGCTTTATTAAACACACGTTATCGTTAGCGGCAAGCACAATGATAACTTAGTTAGTTAGCCGGTTAGAGTTAGCTTCCGTGCTGATTTGTTCCTCCTGCCAGGACAATCGTCGTGCAGTTCTAGGAGTGTAGATGTTTACTACTGTGGACTCATACGACTATTTTTACATTTAATTAAGTGTTTTTTTTTTTGTTAATTAATACATAAAATTACTTGATTTTTTTTTATATTTCCCGCGTTGAAGAAACGGTGAGCTGGTCACGCCTAAACGTGCGTGTCGTCATAGGGTAGGTGGCCCGCTGACGTGCTGAATTCCAAATCACTCCTAACTTCTTTCAAAGTGCACTACATGGAGTACAAGACAATCGCTTCAACACCCTATATAGTGCACTATACTATTAAATGACGCGGTTTGGAATCCAACCAACATGGCAGAACTACTGCAATAGTGGGCGTCGTCTTTTTTATATATATTTTGATTAGATTTTGAAATAAATTTATGAAATAAACTAAGGCAGTAAAACAAATTTAACTGAATGAAAATTAATTTCATATATTTCTTGCCCTCATGAAAATACACTGCCCAGCCAAAAGAAAAAAAGCCACCACCT
The DNA here is from genome assembly GCA_030522415.1 of Channallabes apus. NCBI lineage: Eukaryota > Metazoa > Chordata > Actinopteri > Siluriformes > Clariidae > Channallabes > Channallabes apus. The sequence goes on from CM060113.1 coordinate 33,931,277, forward strand.
TGATTAAACTATGCAAAAATTTAAGAGCCTTCCATTGGATAATTACTGCAATTATTAATGTTTTAGCAACAAGTGATTTAACCCTGATGCAGTGAATAGCTTCAGTTTATTTCTTAAACAATTATATCAGAAGACAAAGGCTGCGCCAAGAAAAAAAAGCATCTTTTTGCTGAAACTACTAAAATTCCATTCCTCCATCTAGGAACCTCTATTATCCAACTAGGGACCGTGGAGGCCAATGGTGATTACTATTGTGTTTATTCCAATTTTACAACCTTGGAAGGACATCCGGTCAACATTCACACACGCATTCACTCACTACATGCAATTTAGAAACGCCTGTTAGCCCAAGCTGCATATTGTTGGACTGTGGGAGGAAACCCACCATGCATGGAAAGAACATGCAAACCCCATGCACACAGACCCAGAGGGAGGAATCGAACCCAGACCCTGGAGGCGACAGTGCTAACTTCTAAGCCGCCGTGCCACCAAAACTGGGTTAAGAACTGAAAAACACATTACTTAAATCTAGAGCCAGGACTTTATTGCGTTAATTTAGATTAATTAATTACACAAAAATAACGCGTTAAATTTTTTTACGCATTTTAATCGCACTTATTTTTGCCCCGCGGAACGTTTCCCACTGGATGAGTTTCGGCGGACCGATTATATTGGAGCACCAACTAGCGTTCAGACAAAAAAAAAACCACAGTGAGCATGGACAAAGAAGCTGATGAGACCGCTTTGGTTGGCCCTGTGGATGGGAAATTTTGTTATAAAAAACAAATGGATGGAAGCGTCAGGGTTTAATAGTCAGGATTTCCAATGTTCTGAATGTACTTGAAAGTATTGTGTTTTACTTAAAAAAACAGTTTACAGAAGGTCTACCTACCTATAGGGTACCTGAAATTCTGAAATGTAGGCTACTATATTTCTAAATATTCTATTGCTACACTTAATGGAAATATTGCACTGGTCTGTTGGACTTGGTTGAGCAAAAATAAACAATATTTTGTTGCTTAAGCCTATGTATTCAGTCATTATTCAGTGGTATACTAAAAATCCATATGAAATAACTTACTTCTCACTGTTCTCAGGTCAAATATTTATAGGTGATTAAAAATGCGATTAATTTCGATTAATTAATTACAAAGCCTCTAATTAATTTTTTTTAATCGAGTCCCGGCCCTATTTAAATCTAGAAGGATAGTGGTGAGCCATCATCTGATGGGAGATCACTTAATCACTTAGTGAACTCACGACTATTTTTAATAGTCAAAGTAAGAGCATTTCCACACGCACAATATGAGGAAAACTCAAGGGATTCCTCTCAAATTGTGGAAGCATGGCTCAAGGAGGCGGCGCGGTGGTGTAGTGGTTAGCACTGTCACCTTGCACCTCCAGGGTCTGGGTTCGTTTCCCCGGCCAGGCTCGATTCCCATCTCTGTGTGCATGGAGTTTGCATGTTCTCCCCGTGCTTGGTGGGTTTCCTCCGGGTACTCCGGTTTCCTCCCACAGTCCAAAGATATGCAGGTTAGGCTAATTGGCGTTACCTAAATTGCCCGTAGTGTGTGAATGGGTGTGTGAGTGTGTGTATGTGTGTGTGCCCTGCGATGGATTGGCATCCTGTCCAGGGTGTACCCCACCCGAAGTCTCCTGGGATAGGCTCCAGGTCCTCCACGACCCTGACCACAGGATTAAGCGGTATAGAAGATGAATGAATGAATGGCTCAAGGAGCACGAGACATCATTATCACACATATGGATTGGCTACCACAGAGTCCAGACCTTAAACCCATAAAAAATCTTTGGGATGTTCTAGGGAAGGCTTTATGCAGCAATCCAACTTTCCCATCATCAGTACAAGATATTGGACAATGAATAATACTATAAAATTTCTAATAATAATCATATTTTAATAATAATATTATAATATAAATATCTCCTGAATATATCTCCTGAATGTTGTTGTTTTTTCTTGGAGGGGTGGCAGTTCTGGATCCGCTGCAGTCAAATATGAATGAAATTTCACATTTTCTGTCAAAAACTGATGTCATGTCTTTAACTACTGAACTAAACACATGATCGAATATACACAGGTATTCAGTTTTAAAAGGAATCCACTATATTAAATAATCACTATCACTAATATGCTGCATATCAAATTTTTGCACCAGTACTATGCTTGTTCTTTATATATATCAAATGTGATGTTGAAGCTGTGTGTAACCTGCATTATTTTTGCTCATCTTACCAGCAACGGAAACATTGGTGTGTCAGGAAACCAGAGTACCCAAAGGCAACCTACCAAGCATGGGGAGAACATGCACACAGACCCTGAGGAGGGAATCGGAACCTGGAGGTGCAACGCGACAATGCTTACCATTATGCCACATAAATCCTATAATGTTTAATTATACTGTTTCCGCACATTAGCTTCCAGATGTATTCAACTGACGTTCCTTTGCATGGCACAGTGTCGATATTACATTACATTGCTCATTCACGCACTCATTGTTTATACCGCTTTATCCTTTATACTGTGACTGAAACCAATCACAGGATACTTAGGGCATGAGACGGGAGAAAACCTGGATAGGGTGCAAATCCATTGCAGGGCATTGTCGCCTTGCACCTCCAGGGTCCAGGTTCGAAGGAGTTTGTATGTTCTCCCCGTGCTCATGTTTCTTCCCAAAGTCCAAAGACATTCAATACATTACATTACACTTTAAATTAGGGGTGCACAATATATATTGAAAAATTATCATTATCGCGATAATGGTATACGCAATATCTGTATCGCAAAGAATTGCGATAAATGAAATCGATGACTGTATGGTTACCCGTAAATAAAAAGTAATGTTTGAAAGTAATTCATATTGTGTTGGCAGGTCTATGGTAACAGCAAACCAGAAGTCAGAATATCTGCTGAGGGTTTTAAGTCATTCATAGTGGTTTGAAGTCTAAATATTTGCAACTTCCTTGACATATAGTTTCTTTTTATCCTGAATTAGATTTAACTACATCAGACGAATATCTATTACCTGTTTATTTTAGCATGATCATTACATATATAAATGATTTTTTAAATAATAGCAATAATAATAATAATTTAAAAAATGCATTTCTCTAGGGAAATGTTATATCGCAAGAAATATTATTATCGCAGTATTCAACAACAATATTGCATATCGCATATTTACCTAATATCGTGCAGCCCTACTGTAAATCACCTCTGTCCCAGGACATCAGCCCAATCCCAAATGATTCCTTCCTACTTATTTCAGAGCACTACAAACGGTATAGAGGTTTGTCTTTCAGACAGAGTTATTTAGTACTATGTGTATCCTATTCCCACCTTCTGTCCAGTGTGCGAGTGACCCTCTGCAGAATAATGCACAAGCCGAAGATAAATCAATGAACTTGTCAATGTAAGTTTAATACATGTTTAAAGGCTTTGCACTCTGAGTCGCGCGCGACGCGCGTTCTCGATTACGGGCACGCACAGTCTGGAGAAGCGTCTGGTCTCGCGCACAGTCTGCAAACCGGGCGCGTGTAGGAGGGGCGAGTCGCGAGGCTAGAGATACCACAGGAATGACAGGAGGAAGCCGCCTTGCCCCACATCCGCATTTACTCATTCAACTCAGTTCACTGGAAAACAATGACGCCCTGGATATTCGAGCTCCCGCGCATCTGATCTTTTTCTCTTTTTTCCCCCCTTCGCATTATTTATTTATTTATTTAATAATTAATTCATTCATTTTTTTTGTTTTCCAAAGTTACCGTATCTGAGGTGTTCATGACTGTTTACATGCAGTTTACATGCAGGACCGAATAATGGTAAGTGAAGACAGCTTATAGAGTAATGCAGTATCTGTGTGGCATAGTCTATTTTATTCCTGCTCTAAATACAGGCTTGTTTGTTGGATAAATAACGAGACCTATCCGCTTGTTAGTCAGTTTGTTGGCTAAATAACGCGTCCCTGTCGGCCAGTACACCGAGTACCGCTCGAACCCCCTCCTTCCAGTACACAACAGTCAAATGGGTTACAAAGGAAAACGTCAGGCTGAGCTGTATGGCATATACACAGAGCTAGAAATGTGTCCTTGTATTCCAGATATTGAAGACACATACTGCAGAATGAACACGATTAAAGGAAGTCTAATGTATTTGATCTTTCGCTTTGATGTTACCTGTGCGCGTTTATTAAACCGAAACGCACTACGAAACGCCCCTGGCACGCGCCAAACTCTTTTTACTGGACACAGAATTTTGAAACAAACACGATTACACATCACGGGACGATGTGTTTGCATAAAAGAGGATTTTCAGTGTAGGGGACATAGCACGTGCTCTGAAGGCTCGGTGGTACGGTGATGTACGGGTCTTTTGTTGTAGCTCTTTGTTGAAGTGTGGATAGACCACTTGCCGCTAGGTGGCGCGTTTAAACACACGTGTTTCGTGCAGTCTACTTTACCGAGGAGGTTTGCAAGATATTTAACAATAATCAGCAGCACATACGCACATTATCATATAGGTCCAGTGTAAGGTCAAAACAGTTTTAAGCTCAAGGTTATAGTTAAATTGACCTCTCCCAGAAAAAAAGGCTACTAATCAGTGCTTAATTAATAGAAAGAAAAAAGAAACCGACGACGTACAAGAACACCCAGGGAATGTTATCCAGCATGAGTGCAAGGGGAGGAAATAATTCTTGGTAGATACATTTATTGTACATTTATTTAATCCATCCATCCATAGTCCAACTAGGGACCGTGGAGACCAATGGTGATTACCATTTTACAACCATGGTAGAACCTTTGGTCAACACTACCATGCACATTCACACACTACAGGCAATTTGGGAACTTCAATTAGCATAATCTCCACAGAGCATGGGGATAACATGCTAACTCCATACACACAGACCCTGAGGCCGGAATCAAACCCGGACACTCGAGGTGTAAGGCATTTAAGCCTCTAAGCCACCTTGCTGCCCATTTATTTAATAGAGTTGATTAATGTCCTTTACCTAGGAATAAGGTGTGAAACCTCAGGATCCACATGTTTTGATTATAAAGGCAACTGTTTGCTATGTTACAGTTTCAGTTTTAGTAGCCTGTGACAGATGTTGATGTCACCCACTTTGTGTGAAATCTCAGTCATGCCCATTGTAAATTCACCAATGTAAACAACTTAGAGACGGAGTCTTTTGAGTCAGAGCTATGGCCAAGCCTATACACGTCGGCTTAAAAATAGGATTTTTTTTAACATGCTAGTTGTCTTTTTTATTGATGATAATCAACTTCCTCTTAATAATAACTGATATGATCTATTTCTGATCAAGTCCAATTGATAGCAATCAATTTATGATTGTTGCTGATTTATTACTATTGTTGCATTTTTAACCTGACGCATCGATCCATAATGTCTAATCTTATGATCGTCAAACTTCTACTAGTGGTTGTAACCCTAACATTTTAGTGATGTTGTGAGAGGAGTAGAGGAGTCAACTGCACATTTCCTGTGTTAAATTTCACAGTGATGTGCTCAGTGCTGCTCAACCTCACAACAGACATATTGCTCAGAAATAAGCCTTACTGAAGGACATTATGAACATTTAAACAACATGACTCAATTACAGTATAACAGCGCAGTACTGATATCAGTGGAAGAAATGTCTCTCTTATCTTCCCTATTTATCTACATTATTCTAAAACACAGTAATATAATTACAGTCTCTCCCTGATGTCACAGTTTGACATGCTTGTTGGAAATTCAAAAATAAACATATTAGAAAGTGGTTAATTTTTAATTAACGATGCAAAGAGTTTCAGAAATAAAGACAACACTTTCCTTGTTTTTTGGATCTTAGTCTGCCTCATCCCTTTTTGCTTACTTTTTTTTTTTTTTTTAGGAACTGACAACAAAGCCAGCTGCCTTTTAGTCACTGAGCTTGATTACTGAATGAGGAATGTTTTAGTTTGTTAAGCCACACAGTGACTTGTGAATCATTCAGGCATAAAACAAAAATCTAACTGAAGGCATTAACCAGTGAGAAACAGGTGTAGGTGATTACACATGATCAGGATGGTGAATAGTAGCCGCGGTTGAAACTGACAAGGGAGGAAATGAGGTTGCTAAAGAAATTGTTACATTAACAACCAATTTTTAAATTGTATCTTTAGGCTCTTTGCAGCCTATCACAATAAAACATTTATTCCTATTTCTTTAATTTCGTTTTATATGAAGAAATGAGGGGTGGTTCCAGTACTGCATATTGTCGTTTACGGACTTCGTTTTATTGCCACATAACATTGCTGATTCTACTGTAGACCTGACCAGTTGAAGCAACCAGATGATGCCACTGCCTTCAGAGGCTTGTAATAACGGGCACTATGTGTGATTAATGCATCGATTCATGCGCTTTTCTTCTTTCCCTAACGTCCCCATCACTCCTCAGTCGGGTCAACCTGAACTCATCGGACCACATGACCTTTTGCTTTTAGCAAATTTAAGTTTTTTTTCTGATTAGTTTCACTAACAAGTGCTTTTCCTGTAGCCATACAGCTGTCACATTGAGTATGTGTATGTGTGTCTGTATGAGAAATTCATTACTATTAAACAAAGCTTTGATTTTTAACGTTGATTTTTTTTTTCTGAGGCAATTTCACCTAGCATTTAAGTGACCTCCACTCATGTTTTTTTTTTTCTGTGACCACATTTCTTTCTTGAAGATCCTTAAACATTCTTCCAGGTTTCAATTAATGCTGTTAATGCCAGTAATTTAATTTCCTTAGTTGTTGTCTTTGCTTGATGCAGCCCAGTTATTTGACCCTTCTAATAAATGTCTTTTAAATGACCCATATAAATGTCTTTTATTTTTTGACCAGGGAGTGAAAAAAGTTAAAGGTCACTGCACTTTTCTAGCTAAAAGATACTAAACATACAAAAGATATTCAACTCTATTTCAGTGACAAGGAGTGCTAGAGTTTAGGCATTTTTTCCCCTGAAAGTGTTCGTTTAGGGTTGGATTCAGAATGAAATAAGCCTACACACATTATGTTCCACACAAGCTTTCGGCATTGTAGAGACCAATTAGGACTACCTTTTAGCTTTTGAGGCAAACTTTTTTTTATAACACTTCAGGTCCGTAGCTAGTCTGTTGCCCCCACAGATACACTCCTCCTCCTAGTTTGCAATGTAAGTGAGTGTTTGACTTTGAACCATGTTACCATTTCACAGCACATCAGTTATAACTTTATCCTGTGATTACATACTGTGACACATTATGTTGTTTTATTTTTTTCCATGTGGTACTTTCAGTTCTTAATTTGTACAAGACCATACTGTAACAGGATTTGGCACCTCTGCAGCTTTTTTTTTTTTTTTTTTGGCATGCAAAATTGTATGGAGCAGAACAAGATACTATAATAAGCATTGGGGGCGTTATTTCTGTTTCTTAAACTTGTTAGTCCTTCCACTTTCAAAATTAAACCCTGTGCCATATGTGGGTTTTTGGATTTCTAAAAGACACCGAACTGGGTACTTCTACTGACTTGCATATGCTATATACTGTATATGAATTGTGAAACCATAGTGAAAAAGATAAGATAAGATAACACTGTGTCGCAGTGTTCTCCAGCGACACAGACGTTTATAAAAGGTGATTGGTTTGAAAGGCATTATATTCTTTTCTTTTTTATTCATTAAGGGATGTTTTGTCCCCATAAAAACCTACAAGTTATACTTACACCAACATGTCTGTAATAAAATTCTATATTTAAGATATCAAAGGAATCACTGGAAGTAATTTGATTCATTGTTGTCTCACTATGTTTTAAAAGTAATATGGAGTTTGACATAAACACAGACCCAAAGTTGTATAATAAAAGACATAAATTGGTGTCAAACAATGATTTACAAGAGTAAGCATAATCTATATCCACATTGTTGTGAATATCCCTATTAATTTCCTTGTACTTGTATATTATTACACTTTTCAGCCAAACCTGCTGCCCGTTGTGTGTTCTCAGGAGCGTTATTCTGAATGAATGTTGGTGTCTCTCTCTGCCTTGCTTGAATAAAGATGCTGGAAGACTTGAGTGGGACACACACCAGACCAGGCATCCTTAAAACAGGCTCGTTCAGCTTCTCGGCCCTGGCGACCCTGCCACATTGCCTTCACATGGACTCCAGTTCACACCCTTTCAGGAGGTAAGATTAGAATTAATCACTCGGCAGAGCTAGTAGAGATTCTCATAATCATCCATCACTAATGTCATTTCAAAAGACATGAAACATTAAAGTAAAACATCACATTTTATGCCACATGCTACATCTTAATATGTCACGCTGCAACATTATCTCTACTGTTTCAAGAGAGATTAAATAAGCATAAAGCAAAAGTCTAATTTTATAGCCATAAGCCAATAATTCCTGTACTGGCTCCTGTAGTTGGACTTGGCTTGACATTCATTACAAATGGCACAAGCACATAGACCAGACAGTATAGCATAATATCACTGACTCACAAATCCATCTGTGAAATGTTTAACCTTGAGCTTTTAAATGTGACTCATTTATAATTCACACTCAGTTCCTGCCTTCACAGCGGCGTCTGTGGGTTTAATGAACAGACACAGACACAAGAGGACATATTTAGGTGAGCTGAAATCCCAGATTTTGGCTTTAAACTCAGTGCTCCCATAATTTAAACATTGCCAATTATGTCATGATAGAACAGTTTATGCATCTTCTATCATTCTGATTATTTATACAAAACCCAATCTAAACAAACTGATGAATCTGTAAGGGTTAAATTTCTTAGAAAATTTGCCTATTGAGATAAACAAATCTATTTACTCTGATCAACCATAAAATTACAGCACAGAACATTATACCTGATATTGTGTAGGTTTCCCTTTTGCCACCTGGGGATGTGCTGTGGTGTCTGAAATTAAGGTATAAGGATATATTTATCGATGGAAGGTCATTCTGGATAAGGCCGGCTGCCAAATGCTGTAAATGTAAATGCCAAAAAAAAAAACTGTACAGTACATTGTAACATTATTGTGCCCAGTGACTATGTAAAGATTTATATCGCAGCATTGCTGTCTTCTCGTTGCTCTGTTGAATTGGTCAGAACGTGTTCCTAACAGCAGCATTGCCAGCTGTAATTTACATCAGGGGTAAATATTAAAGTGAGTCTAATTATGTTATTGTTTCTATAGCAACAACTCGTTCCTTGGGAGATCATCATGGACGCTCCAATTAATCCAAAGATTATACATTGATTACAAATGTGTTATTGTTTAACAGAGATAATCATATAATTATGTAATTAAGGTAATATGTTTTTTTCTTCTGTAAAGTGATGCTAAAACAAGATTCTTGCATGTGCTTTGTAAAACGACAGGGAAATTTATGCTTTCTGGTTTGACATGACAGGTTATGTGGTTTAGTCTTATTCACTTTGAGAGAAAAAGAAAGGATGCCGAATGTTATGAATAATTGTTGTATTTGCTGCTGATAGCGGGAACTTAGTTGTCTTTCAGATGTTTCACAGCACTAAATGTAACATGGTTTATTGCTACAGCATTATAACAGGTAGCAGAGGTCCCTATAGATTAAAAACAAGAGCCCCATTAATGTTAATGGATGTTGGATCGGAAGTCACTTTGAACAAGAATTTGCCAGAAGAACTTATACGTAAAAGAAAAGTATTAAATGTAAAGAAGACTACCTTTTAAAATCTGCATCAGTTCATTTATATAATCTCTGCCATGTGCTTGCTTGGACACTTTCCCTTTCTGTTTTTACCGTTTTCAGTGTTGTTGGAAGTCAAGTTCTCTGCTCTGAAAAATACCTTATCAGACTTAAACAGTTGCACCGCTGACATTCGCTTATGTAACACGGCGCTTGTGCGACTACTACTGACCCATACAGAGTAGATATTCTGAGCTCAAACATGTACAGTAGGGTGCTTGTATAGTGTTATTTCAACACTATTGGCACAGTAACGATTAATATGCTGTACCTGTCATGAAAAGAATACCAGCACTAAATCTCTTCCTGTAATGTCTAACAAGATTATAGACACTCCTGGAAGGATCCAGTTCCACTACGTTATGCTAAGCTCTGTTATGTTCTTTGGTTTGTCCTCATATAGTAGACTCCCCTCTTTGTTTCAGGTTCAAGGTTCAAATTTCAATTTTGAGCCACTTAAAAAAAGCAAAACATTAATTTGTTTTCTAGCTATGGCCGAGTATAAACCTCCTGGTAGAGGCAACCAGATTTTGGAATGAATTTGCCATCAATCTTTACCAGCCACAGCAGCTGCTTGGTCAGGTTTAAGCAGTGCATTAAGTGAAATGTTCTTGCAAAGGCCTTAATCTTTCCCATGTTTCCCAACTGCTTATTGTTGCGAAAGTTGTATTTAATGGATGATTTTGAAACCTGAAAACCAGCAGAATCAACTGAACTGTGCAATTGTAACATCTGTAATCTTTGTGTGCTTTGTCCTCTCCTTAACCAACCTCACTGCGTGTGCATGGGTTCAATTCCTGTTTCAGACTTCTAACATTTCTAATGGCCCTGATTGTGCTTAATGGTAATTAAGCTCTTAAAGTATTTATATCTATTTGAATAGAATTTTTGTCTTTATTAGTTGCTTGTTTTGCAACTTCTTTGTCTTTTTTTTCTGATGGTAATGGAGAACAAAAGGTATTGCATGTGTGTTACACCCCAGTAAAACAGCATGGGCGATGTCATAACAGGCAATATCAGCATTCCTGGGGATTTTTAAGACATTTGTTTAAAAAAATAATAATAAAAAATAAGACATTTTTTAAGACTAATGTCAGTAACATTGGCACATATTTAGTTTGTTCTTTAAAATACTTCTAATGAGAATTTTTTTTTTTTTTACGATATACGTACAATCATGCATCAATCAATCATTTACACGAAGGTTGCCAATTACTCTGGAGAGCGCAGGACATTATTTTACCTTGTTAAAGATGTAAATGACCTTATAACAAGCTTGTTCTTGTTGTTGTTTGTATATGGACATATGTTAATGTAAAGAATTTACTAACAGAATTAAATGTAAAGAGGAAGGAAGTATATTTTTCAAGACAGACGATCTTGACTCCTAGCCAGCTGTAAACCTCTACTTTCACTTCCCCTCCCACCCCTACCCTGAGTCATGTTTACTCCAGGCTTTGTCAGACTCAGCTCGGGACAAACTGTGCCGTCTCTCTTTCTCTCTCTCCCTCACCCCATCTCTCGCTCTCTCTCTCTTCACATGACCATGAGGACTCTGTACCGGTTGAGGTTAGTGAGCTCTCCAAACCTGAGTCAGCTGGGCAAGAATGAGAAGGCGTCACTGGAGGAGCGAGGATCTGGGCCAAACGCCACATGGAACAGGTGACCTTCATCTGCACTGCCTGTCTTTAGAAATAATGTGCTTACAGTATGTTCAGTGTTTGGTTAATTGCCAATGTAACTACACCTGTACACTTATGGACTATGAAATATTATACATTTAAGCTATCATTAAAATTTCAGTTATACATTCAGATTACAGATTTATTATAATTTCAGTTCCTCTGTATTACTGCTTTTTTATCACAGCATTCACAATGCGGTTATTGGTGTTTTTCAAAAGAAAGGACTGGCTGACAACGAGCTCTACACACTCAATGAGGGTGTGAGGTGAGTCATGTCATGTTCACCCAATTTCCAGTCAGCTATCATAAAAACAATTATAGGTATACCATTCTACTCTTACACACTGATATTTGGTGCATTTTTATATTGCTGCATAATTTCTAACTTCAAGCAGAATTCAAATATGGTACATACGTAGTGCAGCAAGAAAATAATTGAAAAACCTGCAGCAAAGCGAACAGGGAAAAAAAAGCATTTGATAAGATTTCAAAGCTTAAAGGTTTCTCAGTTAAAGGTTAGAACTAAAGTGTCAGGAACCGTGTGGGGGTGAATATTTCAGCTTAGTATCATAACCAAACAATGTTCAGACTTTACTAAAAAGAAGCTGCATGTGTAGTTAAAAAGACGAAGCGTGGGCTTCTAATCTTTAGAAATAGAGCTATGGCTTTGGCAGGATCAGTATCTTACACATTGTTTAACCGTTTTTTATATTACGTGTAGTAAGGAAGTGAAATCTAATAGATAAGTTGGTATAAAGTAGCATTATTATTCTATTGGTATGTACACTTTGGCTCTCAACTGAATGTACAATAATGTAGTTTGCACAGTTTGTTCCAGTCCAGTAATTTGATTGGTTGGCATTACAAGAGTGCTTATATTTCCTATAGCCGCACTGGGACTTTTCACTGCGTGCATCACTCCAGCTCGTCTGTGCTCACCATGCCGCATTCCACTTCCTGGCTTTAAAATACTAACTACAGTAGTAATGTTAGTGAAATGAGTAAAGCACACGTCAAATATTACTTTTTATGACTATAACTTTAGACTTAAAATAAGAAAACTTTTCGGACTAAGATGAAAAGTAAGAAAGACGACGCCACTTTTATGCTATGAAGTGAATGTGGCTTTTTTTTCGGAATCCATTTCAACCAGCAGAGGGAACATAAGTAAACATATGGCCATATTGTGTCCAGACAATCTATTACTTATTATTGCACTCGCAAGCGTGCAGTTATACTGAATATCGGTACGGCTTTGATTACCAATAGCATTCACGTGTCCGGATCTTGTCTACATCCGTGCTTTACACAACAATAAGTTCAAAGTGCGTAATCTGAGTGCGAGTATAACACCACTAGGGCTTTTAAATATATACGTATATCACTCCGCAGGACTAGAGAGTATCAGGACGGATATCCAGCATAAAACCTGTGCCAAGTTTACCATGTGGATTGGATGGTAGCAGCCTGTTAAAAGGAGTGGCCAAAACAACAGCAACAAAATCTAATAAGGAATAGAACGAAAAATGTAGCTGTATTGCATAATGATGCAACATGTTGAACATAATAGGCAGCATTAATAGACTGATCTTGTATCTTTTTTTTTTTATCCAGGCAGCTGCTGAAAACTGAACTGGGCTCATTTTTTACGGAGTATCTGCAGGTAAGGCAGGCTATGTTGACACAACACACTAATACTGTACATTAAATAGCCAACATCTTTCTTTCTTTTTTTTTTTTTACATCCCTCACATTTTTCCTGCTCTTTCAGAACCAGCTGCTGACCAAAGGCATGGTCATTCTGAGGGACAAAATAAGATTTTATGAAGGTAAACAAACAGCCCCTGTGATGACACCACACTGTATGACTCAAGTGAAATTGTAAATACAAACCTGATGCAAGGTCTCAATCCTCAGACTACAACTGTATATTCTTTCATAGGTCAGAAATTACTCGACTCCCTGGCTGAGACGTGGGACTTCTTCTTTTGTGATGTCCTCTCTATGCTACAAGCCATCTTTCACCCCGTCCAGGTAGCCGATTCCAGTCCATCTACACTACACTGTCCTTCGAATTTCCCATACCTCTTGGTTTTCCATTCCCTCGTAGTGCTTTTGATCACTACACCACTAGTTTTGTAACACAGAAGAATAATTTTACTAAATTACAGATAATAATTAAAGAAAGGAGCGTATTTCAATTAAAAAAAATATTTGTCACATACACAACCATACACAGTATGATAGGCAGTGAAATGCTAAAACGATTGAACACAGAACTCATGATAGGGCTATCTGGAGCAATGCAAGACCCCCCCCCTCCTCTCCCCATAATGTTGTTAGTGAAGTTATATTGTATACCTCAGGGAAAGGAGCCGTCAGTGCGACAGTTGGCTCTACTACTCTTCAGGAACACTATCACTTTGAACATGAAGCTGGATGAAGCTCTGTCCAGACCCCGTGCTCGTATCCCTCCGTCCATCATCCAGATGCTTCTCATCCTCCAGGTACAAATCACCCATACAAATTGAGTGTGTGAGTGCATGTGCGCACATGTCATTTTTTGTGTGTTGATTTGATCCTGGTCCATAATTAACTGATTTAATTTAATTAAATAGATGGGTCCGTTTTCAATTCAGATTTGATTTAGACTTTTTTTAGTTTAAGTTCGAGTTTTGTTTGTCATACACATGTCAACACAAAGCCAACAGTACATACTTATGCATGTATGTATATACACATGATTTTACAATAAATTTGTATTGCACAATGTAAATAAATACATTTAAAGGTCTCCCAGTGCAGCCATTCTTGTAAAACAATGATTATTTTATTATCTGAAGATAATAATTTAATTATAAATTAATTAAATAATTATTTATTTCTTAGAGCTATAGCTTTAAACAAGGCTTCTAGTGTTTGTAAACATGGTGTGTTATGTAATTATTACATCACTCAGATATCAATTCAAGTTAAGAATCCTAATAGCCTGGTGATAGAAACTTAGTGAGTGCGGACAAGCTCCTGTACCGCCTGCCAGATTGCAATAGAGGGAAAAGTCTGTGTGCGGGCTGGTGTGGTCTCGGATGATGATACATGCTTTCTGCAGGCATCGTCTGTGATGTACTTCCCGAATGGACAGGAACATGCTTTCAGTGATGCTCTGTGCCATTTCCACAAACATCTGCAAATACTCGCATTATGCAAGAGCATCACTTAATTTTCCTGTGAGTTTATTAGCAGTTGGTGCAATGCCGCTGAAAAAAAAGATTAGCGATTTGTACGAGAAATGACATTTAAACAATCAGCAAGTTATACAGGAGAGTCATTTTTGATACTTTAAAATCACTAACAAACTGATGATTGAAGTAAAGCAGACACTAAACTTTTTTGCTGTTGAATCAAATTTAATAAAAAATTGCAAAACCCGAAAATTGAATCAACAATCTACCTATGATTCAGAGGTCTGTTGTTAATTGGGTTTGTGTGTTACGATGTATAGGGTGTTCACGAGTTACAAGGTGTGACTGAGGAGTACCTGAAGCTGGAGTCGCTTATTCAGAAGGTGGTGTCGCCCTACCTGGGAACACATGGGCTCTGTGCACATGACTGCGACGCCACCCACTGTTCATGCATTATGGGTAAGAGAGATGATTTGGGTTAAAATTAGTTATGTGCTGAAGTTTATACAGTATGTACCTGTTTTATGTAGCAATGTTATTACAGTACCTAATTCAAAAGGAACCGAAACTATTCTTTGTGCCTAAGTGTAACTTTTGTGGTTTCCATCAGTCTGCAGTATCCGTTTTATTTAGCAGTGACAACCTACTCTACAAATGCCATCCCTTACTAATAATGGTCCACAACAATGTGGATAATGTTGTGCATGCTAGATAATATGGTATTATTTAACTGATGCTTTGATTTCAAGTCAGATTGTTTTTGTATGTTCACAGAAAATCGTTTGCAGTGGTGCTGGTCCAAACCAACTGAAATCCCCTCCACCAACCCGGTGGTGCGCTCGAAGAGTTACAACATCCCCATGCTCACACCCGTGGCCGAGTATGACACAGAGGTCGGCTCTGTGGGTAGCGTAGGTATCCGTCGGCACTCAGCCTGCGAGGTCACTTCCTGTATGGAGCAGCAGGGCTTCTCCCTTTCCGTCAGGGTGGAGACAAGCTCCACACCCAGGATTTCGCTGGACCATGAGCTCACCTTACCTACAGCAAATCGTGGAGCCACGGCACAGCCTGCTCTCATCCTACCTTCCATATTTATCCAGAACTCTACAGGGCCTTTACACACCCAGACGTCTGTCTCTGAGACAGATAAAGCCGTGTCTTCACCCACTAGCTGTTCCTCGAGTCCAGAAACCATTGTCATGCAGGGTGTAGACTCTGTGGACTCTGATCAGGATGGGATATTCATCGACTTTTCCCATTGCCGCTCGGACTCTTTCGGCACCGTCAGGAAGACGAGCTAACTTGTGTAACACACTGAATTTAACCGTATGATTTAGTTAAATCACTACACATGAGGTGGGTGTTGATATTGGAATTTTCACATCACATGGGTTGCCTGTGTGAATAATGGGAGAGCCTTTTAGATGTAGAGCACAGCACTTCTTAATCTTTTTTTTCTTTCTACAAAATAAGAAACCTGAGAAGACAACTGTCCTCACGCTGCTTTCCAAACAGGACGGTCTTTAGTCTTTACCTCGGACGCACAAATGCTGTGCAGAAATGCTTACTTTTTAGGGAGCCTTCTCACGAAATAAAACGCAGAGCTAGTGATGTGTATGCTGAATATCACACTGTACTGTATGACTGTTTATCAGCATTCAAACTGTGGTTGGCCAGACCTCAATTTGTGAAAAAAAAAACTTATACTGTGTTAGATGTTTTTTTGTTTTTTATAGCAAACATTTTATAAGACATATATACCTATGGATGTTTTCAGGATTTTTATCTTGTTTTATAGGTACCTGCCATCACAAGGAGAATTTTATTTGCTTCCATGAAAATATGAATGACTTTCAAAACTGAAATATGTGAGATCACCCGGCATTATCATTTCATTCATGCCTGTGCCTGTATCATTAAAGTATGGCACAGAAAGATGCAAAACCTATGAACAGTCTTATGATTTAAAGAAAAACTTTAGACGTCTGTCCAAGAACATGTGATTTCACATGTTTAACAAAATCATGTAAAATTGTTGTGCAGTTTTGTGTGTGTATGGGTTTCGTTCTGTTTTGTTTTGCACTAATGCAAAAATGATTAAGGGTAAAATCATGCAAAATATGATTCGATATGCTCCAAATGGGGAAAAAAAACATTTGCAGCTCATCTTGCTTCCATTAATTCATTTTTATTGGCATCTCTACATGTGTATATATATTTTTTTTTACATTTTTTATAAACATTAAAATACATATTCAACTCAGAAATATTAGTATTACTTAATATGCAACCTATTCATTTTCCCTGCTTTCAACCATACATATTGCTTTTTTTCTCAGACAACTGGGTTGATTTAAACTGAGTTTAAATCAACAAGGAGGATACAATATTTAGGAAAATTATAGAGGACATTCTCAATTTGTAAGTGAAATACTTGTGTTTAAATTGTATGCAGAAAAAAATGTGAAACTTTTTATTGTAAATAGGTTATTTAATTGTTACATTTCTATTAAAAATGATGTAACCAGGTTTTTAGAGAATATCTATAAAGTTGTCATATTGTTAAATGGTTATGTATTTATATAGATCTTTTTACACATTTACTGTTTGTTTTAATTAGGGGTAAATTGTAGTGCAAGATAAAATGAAAGGTTTTTTTATCTACCTTTGTCATTTTTGACAATATGTGCAAATGAGGTTTATTATAAGATCTTTATTCCTTTGTTATGAAATCCAATAACTCTACAAATGTGTTGCTGTTGGTAAAGCCGCCGGCAGGGGGCGCGCTGTATAGGCGCCAGGGTGTAGTTCACTATTTTTTTCCACACCATGCTGGCTAAAACTATTATGTCGTATTTGCTGTGTTTTTATTTTGAATAAAATAAACATGGACTTTCAACTCCATATAAACATTTGCACTTAATACATAGTAGTAAAAAAATCGCTGTATAAAATCCGTACGGTTTAAAAAGAAGGCCACAGGAAGTGAGGTTTTATGGGCCGCATCCCAAACGGCTCCGTATTGGACAGGAAGTGCACTCTGTAGGCCATCTGAACTTTTTAGTGTAGTTTACTAGTGTAGGCAGCGTGCAGTGATATGATAACGCGTTCACGGCAATGGCTGAGAAGTATCCGTGTTAATTCCGCGTCGCTTAAAAAAATATTTATATATATAAATATATATTTGTTCTTTTTTAATATTTTAACTATAAATTTTAGGGTAAACATGTCCGTGAGGGTTTGTTGCAAAAGAACTGCTTTATAGTTTTAAAACCGCAAGCTGGACTTCTGGAAACAAAGACTCGGCCATACAAAGCGGCGTGTGTGAGGAATGTTGACGCTAGCCTGTTTGTTTAGCTTAGCATGTTAGACAAACACGTTCTGAAATACATTAAATCGGCTAACAGTCTCGTTTCCAATCACGCGATAGAAGTTTTTGTGCATACACTTCACCATAATGTCTATTTGCTAATCTTCCAGTATTGTTAGAAAGAACTTGGTGATTTAGCTTTATTTTAAATGCTAGCTAACTAGTTTAGCTTAGCCACTCGGCTAATCTCAGTAAAGCGGTGTTGGAGCCGGGGTTTGGCGGAGCGGTGAAATGGAGACCCATATCTCAAGCCTTTTCCCGGAGATTTTAGCCATGATCTTCAGCTACCTGGATGTTAAAGGTAAAGGCAGGGTTGCGCAGGTGTGTGTGGCCTGGAGAGACGCGTCCTACCACAAGTCAGTGTGGAGAGGAGTCGAAGCTAAACTCCACCTTAGGCGAGCGAACCCGTCCTTATTCCCGAGCCTTCAGAGCCGAGGGATTAAAAAAGTGCAGATCCTGAGCCTCAGACGCAGCCTCAGTTATGTCATTCAGGGCATGCCGAACATCGAGAGCCTTAACCTGAGCGGATGCTACAATCTGACAGACAACGGGCTTGGACATGCATTTGTCCAGGACATTCCTTGCCTGAGGATCCTCAACCTCAGTCTCTGTAAGCAGATCACAGACTCCAGTCTTGGCCGGATTGCACAGTATCTAAAGAACTTGGAGTTTCTGGAGCTTGGAGGATGCAGTAACATCACCAACACCGGCTTGCTCCTCATCGCATGGGGCTTGCACAGGCTCAAGAGCCTGAATCTCCGCAGCTGCAGGCACGTCTCCGACGTGGGCATCGGTCACCTGGCTGGCATGACGCGCAGCGCCGCGGAAGGCTGCCTCGGCTTGGAACATCTCACTCTGCAGGACTGTCAGAAACTCACAGACTTGTCGCTCAAGCACATTTCTAAAGGTCTGAGCAAGCTCAAAGTGCTGAACTTGAGCTTCTGCGGTGGCATTTCAGATGCAGGAATGATTCATCTCTCCCACATGACCCAGCTCTGGACTCTGAACCTGCGCTCATGTGACAACATCAGCGATACAGGGATCATGCACCTGTCCATGGGCTCGCTCCGGCTGTTCGGGTTAGATGTGTCATTCTGCGACAAAGTGGGAGACCAGAGCTTGGCCTACATCGCCCAAGGACTTTATCAGCTCAAGTCACTCTCGCTGTGCTCGTGTCACATCAGCGACGACGGGATCAACAGGATGGTGCGGCAAATGCACAAGCTGAAAACGCTGAACATTGGACAGTGTGTGCGCATCACTGACAAGGGCCTCGAGCTTATTGCTGATCACCTGACTCAACTGACCGGCATCGATCTGTACGGCTGCACCAAAATCACCAAGCGGGGACTGGAGCGGATAACACAGCTCCCGTGCCTTAAAGTGTTGAACTTGGGGCTTTGGGAGATGACTGAGGGTGAAAGGGTTAGGTGATATCTGATCAGGCATTGATTTGTGCTTTATACTACCTCATTCAATGTTGTCACCATGTTTTTATTTCAATTTTATTAAAAAATGTGAAGGAACTTTTAATTAGTTTAGTGTTATGAAATAAGAATGCTGAACATCTTTTGATTGTTGTTTAATAGTATATATTTCTTAAATGCCTTTTTATTAGTAAGTGGATAGTTCAATTATTTTAGGGTGTCTTGCGGCACAATTCTTAAAAAAAATATTTTCTCACTCTCCGTTAGATTATACTGAATGCCTTAAAGTATTACCATCATCTTGGGAGCTTTAGTATTGCTCTTATAATTAAATATGGATCAGTGTTCAAAGTCAAGTGTTTTTTCCAAGCTTCGGACAGAAAATGAAATATTCTTTTTAGTAAGATGAACATATGCAATTTAAAACTGTGTAAAAAAAAAATTATATATATATATATAAATATATATGGCCAATTTATTGGTAAGATAATGTTTGGAATGTCTATTTTCCTATACTAAAAAAATTAAAATTGTTTTTGAAATTGTCCGCTTATGGTTTCCAGTGTTAATGGCTTGTAACAATAAGTGTATAAAACAAACACACAATTTGGAGTTATCTTACATGATCACTTATGTCATATTTGAAATTATATATATATTTAAGGAAAGGGAAAAACAGGTACAGAAAAATTAGTCAATCTGTATTAAAAAAGTACCCACAATACCCTGCTGAGGAAAATCAATTGTGCAATGGTTTGTTTCACTATGAAATATGTTATTGCCATGTTGCCCAGCCCTGTAAAGAAAAGCCCTGAAAAAATAAGCAAATTGTATGATCTTATTGAAGACAGCAAAATACATCATTGTCAGAGGATTGATATTTGTAATGGACGATAGGGAAATACTGGCTTAGCTCTTATTTTCATGTGGATGAACTGAACATTAACAACAGTATACATTTTAAAATACTTGGCAGATATTAATCCATATTACATTCAAAAAGATTCATGGTAGGATTTCTGCAGTTGTACACTTTTAGTGCTGTGTACAACTGGTAAGCAGGAAAATCGGGGGGGGGGACATTTCACAATGTCTGAAAAGTATTTTTTTTAGTAGCACACACTTGCACTACATGTCATTTAGCACTTTCCATTCAGATTTATGATCTTAGTTTAAAACAAAACAATGTTTTCATTCATTCATTTCCAAGAATTGGGTTTTCACAAGTTCACATATTTTACTGTGGCTAAGTATCTCATCTCTGTAATGTCCTTAAGGTCTTCTGTAAATGTCAATCAAAAATCATTCACAAGAAATTTCATCACAATCCCAGGTTCATGTTTGAGTGAAATTATTTTTTTTTTAGATGTACTTATCAATATCCAAATGATTTATAAGGCACAAATATTAATTCCAGCTCCAAATGGTTCAAAGATTTAAACACTGGCTGATGCATTAAAGGTAGAAGTGAACTGCTTCTAGAAAATATCTCTAGGCGTTCTCAGTAACAACAATGGGCCTCATTTATCATTCTTTTAGTAAAGGGTGTATAGAATGTTCTTCCAACCCAATCTAAAGACCACCCACTACTACTAAGAGCTCAATAATGCATACGTTTCAAAGCGCCTCATGGCACAGCTGAGTTACATTTAGAAATGCCAACAAAACTCCATTAATGGTAAAACGCTCCTAAATGCGGCAGGCACTAAATCGTCCAGTAACGCAGCTCAATTATAGCAGCACATCAGCTACCGCAGGAACTCAACTCGTCCTTTGGTTTATTTTAAAGAGTTGGTCTTATTTGTCCTGATTTATAATTTATTAGATTGCTTTCTTTCTAATCATAAAAAAAACTGAATTCTACAGAATTAAAAGTGATTTTAAACTTATTAACATAATCCATATACTAAGATGTCGTTAATCAGTTTGAATCTAAATCAAGAGATGTGTGTAACTTAGTACCTCTTTTAGGATATAAACATGTTTTTCTTAAACACCTGGACTTTTATGGATAAAACACTTATTTTTATACCTCAGCCAATAGATGTGGGCTTTATATGCTTTATATTTATAACCACACTATATCCTACCTTACATACTATACATGCAGCATTATATACTCCTACAAAAAATAATGTGAACAATCAGTCCCGGTTTGACTTGAACACCCCTTTTATATAAGACACAGTGGCATAGTGGTTAGCACTGTGGTCTTGCACCTCCGTGGTCTGGGTTCTATTCCCGCCCCTCGGACTCTGTGTGTTTCCATGTTCTCCCTGTACTTGATGGGTTTCCTCCAGGTACTCTGGTTTCCTCCCAAAGACATGCAGGTTAGACTGATTGGCGTTCCCAAATTGCCCAGGATTGGCACCCTGTCCATGATTAGCAATGTAGAAGATGAAATGAAGAAGGATAATAACAAAAAGCACATGACTTACTTGTGGTGGCGTCCCCATTCACTTTGCTGACATGGAGTTTAACTTGATTCTTTTTTTTGGTTTACAGAAACTAGAAAAACAATTATAAATTACTTACTTAGTGCAAAGCATAGCATTCTTTATTTATCAGCAGAAAATTCTACTAATATACATTATGTGCATCGTCTGTGTGTGATATGAATTAATAATTAAATGATCAATCTCATCTCATACATTCATTCAGGTTCGTATACTAGTCTTATGTTCTCTTGTACCTGGAGGTACTGTATGTACCTTCAACATTTTAGTCCTGTGTATTTCCAAGCTGCATACTGAACAAGACATGAACGTGACGTGCCCCTCTCATGGTCTGAGTATATATTATTGTTATCACTGTTTGCTTAAAAAAAACAAAAAAATGATCCTGCAAGACCTTTCAAAGACTATAACCGAAATCTTACAATAAACTCATTAACATCATGCAGAAGTCATTCATGTTTTATCTGACTGTGCGAATGTTTTTGTACTTGCACAACAGCAGCTGCTTGAAGGTATTCTTGAAGGTGGCATTGCACAGGGCGTAGCAGGCGGGGTTAACCGTGCTGTTGATGTAGCAGAGCCAGTAGCCCAGCACCCACATGAAGTTTGGGATGCACGTGCCACAGAAAGTATTGATCAACACCATGACATTGTAAGGGGTCCACGTGATCACAAAAGCCAGAAGAATAGCCATGATGGTCCTTGTGACTTTCTTCTCTCTGGAGCTCCCATTATTCCTCTTTTTCTTGTTTGGAGGCATGAAGATCAGGGATACCAGGGGCTGTCTCTCCTTGTGATTGCAGGACTTCTGATTTGCACTGTTACTTGTGGTCTGTTTGGAGGGAAATCTTAAACAAGTACGTTTGGCATGGCTTGCTCTTATTTGAAGCAAAATCTTTGACTGAGCGCTCTTAACGTCACCGTTAGAAACGACATCCTCTCTCCGATTGGATGAGGCCAAGGGGCTGCCTGATGTGGAGTCATTTTCACTCTCCCTGTCCTCACCTGGGTCAAAAGAAATGATTTTAAAAAACATATGATTTTTTCTTGTAAATTATTGCAGAGCCTTATTTACACATTTTTTTCACAATCAGAGGCTTTTAATGGATCTAGTAAACATGATCAATATTTTATAGGGCATTTGAATTCAATTTCATTTAACAAAGTACGAGTAAGAGGCGATCAAGTCAAATCATATATAATTTGTTGCCATAACTTGTTGCCAACTTTAAGAAAGACACCTGTCTGTGGAGAGTGTAAACAGAAAACCACTTGCACATTACAGGAACTTGGCATGGGAATTATTACCACATGCCAAGGAGTTCCTGGGAGGCCAGTTTTTTTCAGATGTGAAGCTGTTGCTGAGAAAACTTTTTACCTTGATGGAATACAAGCACTAGTGAAATGCTGGGACAAGTGCATTAGTGTAACAGAGGATTATATAGAGATATGGCTATTAAGTCCTGGTTTGACTTGAACACCTCTAATAAAAGCAAGTTTTTCCACCAAAACACAACGGTGGAAACAGTGTTGGAAGTTTAATTTCATAATTTCGTCAGTGAAAATATACTTTGTATTACATGGTAAAAAAGAAAAAAAGGAAAAAATGGTGACATAGATAACTATAACCAATTTGTACATTTATAATGGTTATGCTTCCTACATACTTTCCGACAGGTATTCTGTTTAAAGAACCAATATCGCAAATTATCGTCACCCATAAGTTAATTGAAAGTCTTACCTATAATAGCGCTGGAAGTTTGCGGTACTTGCAAACCCTCTGCTTCCTTGCTTTCTTCCCTTTCTCTGTTCTCCTCTGAGGCCAAGACAGCTGCCTGAGTCCTGCCCCCCTGGCTCACCTCAGATGTTTCGTGACAGTTTCTCTTCTTGATTCGGCTGCGACTAGCCTTGGAGATCTGCCAGTACAGTACACTCATAATGACCACAGGCAGGTAGAATGCAGCGATTGCCGTGCCAAAAGTGACCACAGCATTGGAAAAGAACTGAATCTGACATTCATCTTTGGACACTCTACGCTCACCAGTGATGAACTGCCAGAAGAGAATGGCTGGAGCCCACAAGACAAAAGACAAGATCCAGGCAGATGCGATCATCATACCTGCCATCCTCGTCGTCCTCTTGACTGGGTAGGTAAGTGGCTTGGTGACGCAGAAGTAGCGGTCAAAGCTGATGATGAGGAGGTTCATGACAGAGGCATTGCTTGCCACGTAGTCCAGAGCCAACCACAGGTCACAGACGACAGGCCCTAAAGGCCAGACGCCAATCACATTATAGATGGTATAAAGGTTCATGGAAAACACACCGATGATGAGATCTGCACATGCTAAGCTGAAGAGGAAGTAGTTATTGACCGTCTGGAGGCTCTTATTGACCTTGATGGAGACGATGACGAGAACATTGCCGATAACTGTAATCAAACTCAAAGTGCTCAGTAACAAAATGATAAGCACCATTTCTGACAGCGTGAAAGGACATTTCACATTTGGATCAGTCTTATTGGCATAGCCGAAGCACACAGCAATACTTAAGTTGGAGTCCATCTTTCCTTGGTCTGACTGTATACCTATATCACTGGATCATCTTCATAACCTAGGTGCAGACATAAAACCATACACTTAGACATGTAGAAATGCATGAGGACATGTTTCGTTCCGGGTAGCACTAAGAAATGAATAACTGCTGCAAAAATGCTCTTAATTAATGCTTGGCCCTCCCCATATTGCTGAGAGAAAGAAAGAGTGAGAGAGAAAGAGTATGTGTGTGTATATATATGGGGGGGGAGGCTGTTTGCCAAACAAATGATCTTTTCAAACACTGACTGCCTGATGTTAAATTTATTTCCTTTGTGCAGCCTGGCGCCAGATTGCTATCAGGTCAAGAGACCAGGTGTGTGCGTGTGTGTTTAAATGGGGGTGCCAGGGAACATGGAAGAGTGACAAAGGTGTACAATTAGGCAGTTTAAATGTCATATATTGCAGCCATTTATAGACATAAATTATATTTTTGCTGCAGATACACCAGAATAATATGTCTAGTCATGATGTGACCAGTAGATGTAGACGTAATGACCAGTAATAAAGTTTATTATAATTTTTTTCCATTATCATTATTTTGAGTATAAACTGTGACTCAGTTATATTCAGCAATCTGACTGTGTTGTTTTCTAAAGACTTAACGTCCACGGGTTTTATGGTCTCAGGCTGTTTTCCTCAGAAACCATTTCACAGCAGTCTGTTCATCATCAGAGTTCAAGTTCACTCTTGACAGCATGAATAACAGTATATTCCGGGGTGTGAGTGTGTGTCTACCCCACACGCTTCTTGCCCATGAAGTGGCCCTGCGCTTGTAGTTCCAGCTTGCATTAATGAACACACAGCTCCGGTTGTCAGCAGAGACAAACCACTTGCACATCTCTGCCCAGATGCCAAGGTTCCTGCTTGTCTGTGTATGGCATCTAAATCTCCAAAAAGTAAATAGTGAAATACCAGACACGTTGAGGTCGAGACAGCACTCATAATATTTTTTGCGGGCTACTGCGAAATGTCATCTCTATGTGAATTAGGTTTGACACTTTGCTGAAGCACTTAGTACCTGGCTGCTATTGTGAAATTAGACTGATAACACTGCTCCTTGTTTCAACATTGCTAAAACAAAATCCTGATATCACCTTCACCAACACTCCGACTTTGTGTATTTTCAATAACAGGTACGATGTCAATGAAAGAAAAAATAGCATCGTTGGAACTTCACACTGATGACGAAAAGAGAAAACAACTTGTACGATCTGCCCGTAGGCCTTATTATGACACGGAGCACAAGTTATAGTGTTTCACCAGTTGTCATCTATGCAGCATGTTCTGGGTAGGCGCTCAGTATCATGAGAAATATCTCATTAGTGTGGCAAAGAGGTGCAAAATGAGAAGTGGTTAATTGTGTAAAGTTGTTAAGCAAGTGTTTCTCTAGACATTTGATGTTTGCTGCGTCAGAAATAATAGATTGTTAACTCTGGTAATATTTCTCAAATTCTTAAATTATTTATGTAATAAATTATGAAAAAAAAGTGGTTTGTTAGTAAGAATAGAAATAAAGTAAAATGAACAAGTTACAAATAATTCAGTCAAACAGTTAAAATAATACTAAGCCTGTATTTATGTTCATGCTTAATAAGTAATCATGATTAATACGGTTAATAAACCTTACAGATTGCCTAAAAATGTTATAATAGTAAATTAGTACTTAACATCTTTTGTACAGCTAGTGTGTATGTTTATGTGAAAATGTTTATGCAGTATACTACTTGAAGTGTTAATCAGACATTTTAAAGAGGGTCTCTTACAATTAATTTATATCCCTTGGACATAAAAAAAGCTGCATTTACATGACAGGAATTTGAGGGTATCAGTAAGTTAGAAGGTCTTCACTTTATGTCTAATAATCTGTTCTTCACCAAGAGTGTACATACAGCTTTATACAGATTCATTCAGAGCAGATAGATTTCTTTTTTTCTTTTCTTTTCTTTTTTTTTTTTAAAGTACACATAATCACAGGGTTCCATTTACTTGACTTTACCTTCTCTCGCACACATTACGGAGTTGTCCCTCCGCTCCAGAGCAGCAGTGCGTGTTTAAGGTTATTACATGGCAGACACCCATCTCGCGCCTCCTCGGTCCTCCGCGGGGTTTCCTCGCCTGTTTTCGCTTGTAGGTTGGAGTTGCGTGTCTTGTCTCTTACCGACGCTGAATGAAGAGCTCGGAGAGTCGGCGGGTGTGTAAATAACGTGTGGGGGCGTAGAAACACACACACACACACACACACACACAGAGGGAAAGAGAGAGAGAGGGAGAGTTCAAGGCAACACAGAATCGACTCTTCCTTGATTTTCTCAGCACCGCGGAGAGCGTAACGAACTTCACTTGAACCTTAGCGTGAGTTTGTACAGTAACATGACTGGGGATGTTAAGCTTTATTTCATCATGTACTGTATAAGGCACTCTCTCTCTCTCTCTCTCTCCCTCTCTCTCTATCTCTGTCTGTTCCAACTGTCCACTTTGCCCAAATGCAGTTGACCCCACCCAGTGTGTCACCTTGCTACCTATGGATTTCAACCCACATTTTCATGAACAAGTTTGAGCGTAACCTCTAAAAACCTTTCCGATGTATTCGGCCTGCTAAACTTCATTCTGACATCTAACACAACTCTGATGCCTTAGGAATGGTGGCCTTTTTCGCAGAACTGTTTTGCTTGACCGGTCCTGTTATGCATCTTTGAATGATAAAAGCAAGGGTGTTTTATTGGCCACAGAAGTGTCCTTGGATAGCACACACCTATAAACATCAGTTTGTGAAGATCTTGACCAGATCAGGATGTCTATGGAAAATAGGCTAACTAGCAAAAGCTGAATACTGATTAAGTAGTAGGATGCGCGTGTGTGTGTGTGTGTGTGTGTGTGTGTGTGTGATTTTTTTTTCTGTCCAAAGATGGGTGTGAATCTCAGCCCAGGGTTTACAACTTACTGTATCTGGTCTTTAAAAAGGGCTTCACTGCAGTGTCTATAATACCCAAACAAAATTTAACCAACATTAGAGTGCGGTTCCGGTGTTTATTCCTACATCATCAATCAAGTAACCCAAACATTGACAGAAGGCTGGGCAGCTTTTGTCCCACACCCAAATTTGCTTGATGGAAAAATAGGTCAAAGCCATGCTGAGGAATGCCAGCTGCACAATGGAAAGTTTGTCAAAGTGAGCTGTCCAAACACCTCATTACAAGGCCAGAGACACAAGACAGGGTCCTGCGCTGTCTTCAGCGTGGCCTTGGAGATGTTGCAAGCAGTAGACAATCAGGGAGCAGTCTGGATGCCAAGCTACTTGCATGAACGCCGAAACGTTGAGTTATATATTGGCAGGAATGAAGGTTTAAAGAGCAGATTGAAATGTGACACAACATATTTAAGGATCGACAGTTGTGACAACAACACCATGTATGTGCAGATGATACACAGAGGAGAAATTGTGTATTTCCTTTTATTGGTTAAATAAATCACTTGCAAAGAAGAAGACATGGTGTCTCTATTTATTAGGCTCATGCACAAACATTTATGGTGTTGGAGCTTAAAAGGAAAAAAAAAGGAGGAACTCTCCATTCTCCAGGCACAAACACTCCCGATACTCCTACTGTCCAGCCTGTGGGACAAATGAAACAGAAGGAACAGCTTAAGGAATTTTAAAAACTGAAATGTCTAACATAATGTACAGGTACAGCATAGGCAGATTATAATTTTTGTGATGGCAGATGGGTTGCCATATAGCATTTCTTTGCACATTACGGGTAAAGATTCTCATTATGTAACATTACCCACATGAATGGTTTAATACATTTTTGGGTGCAAAACTATGTCTTGGCCTGACGCCACCCTCAAAAAACACATTTCCAGACAGACATTATTAGGGCCGTCTGAGACAAATCATGTGTGAAAAGTGGTTTGCTGTACAGTAAGTCTATAATGAAACACCGGAAGGGGACAATGCCATTACAGCCCAAACATCTAAAGATTAAAACTTTAGAACAACTGAATATAAATTGTTATAATAATCACACACAAACATGTACCCTGCAACCAACCTATTCTGACAACATGTGATAAATGTTATACTTGTTGAAAGCAGTGGAAATAAAATAAGATCTACCTAAGAGCTCCAGGCCTTACAGGATAGTAGTACAGGATAAATGGTATAGAGAATGAGTGAGTTACTGTAGCTCTATAGTTAGTATTTTCTGAGAAGTCTTAAAAAGTCCCACCTATGTGCCAGGATACTGGAGAACTTTTACCACTGGTAAAAAGTAAAAGGTACAGTACCTCTCACCCCATCTTCCCTATTCACTATTCTCATTAAAGAAAAGAAGAAAAGAAGAAAAGTTAGAAGAATTGGTAGAAGAGCTGAAGGATCATTAAAAATGGATAGTTCAATGGTGGTTTTGGTAGGGTTCTGTGTTTAGGAACCAAATTAATTTGTTTGATTACCTGCAGCTATTAATCATACCTCTTTTATTCATCATTTGTTGGGAAAGCCCATTTGCACGACATGGCACAATCGCTCCGGGGTGTTTTTTTATGGTGCTTCCAATGCTAATCAAGAGTCTATTACATTTTTTTAAAAATCAGGACTGGTGTGGTTAATCTAGTAATCGAGTAAATGTTCATTATTAGGAGAAATCCTTACCAGTGTATGTGATGATGTTTTTTGATTGAAAACAGAGTGTGGAAATTTGCTATTACAAGGTTGGCAGCTAGAGGTTTTACTTAAAAATTTTTTTATTCAAACCAGTGCACAAAAGCACACTGTTTGCCATGCAAAGAGTAAAATTTTTGCTACTTTGGGATACCACAATTCGTTCTATAGCAGAATAGTAAGTGAACTTATTATTAAAGCAACTTTTGTTTTTCACAGTGTCAGTTGACTGGTTGACATCACAGGTCACTTCCTTTGATAGACTACTGTTAACTTCAGCCATAATTTGAAGTACTCAAAAGAGTTAAGTAGATGAGTCTCGATTGTGTTGATCGATTAGCACTCCTTCTTGGTTGTACCCTGCCCCGGGCCCTGAATCTCCTGGAATAGGCTCCAGGTCTCCCTCGACCCTGTACAGGATAAGCAGTATAGAGAATGAGTAAGAGTAAATAAAATCTATCTATCTATTGTTACAGCTATAATAATCAGCAAAGCAACACACTGCATTGTGCAGAATCAGCATGCGCATCATTGGTTGATTACGTCAGTTTAACATTCTCACATTCTTCTAATTATAATGTTGAGAGATTTTATGGTCACATCTGAGGCAAACTATGTGCTCCATTTCTCATGAATGATAACTCTGAAACAGCGTTTTCTTTAGGAAGTTGAATGTAATTTTTATTTAAGATGTGTAAATTACTGTTATAAAAAGAGTAGATGGAGGTGGTACAGTGGCGTAGTGCTTAACCTGGTGACCTCGTACCTAAAAAAAAAATAAAATATATATATATATATATATATATATATATATATATATATATATATATATATATATAAATATATATATATATATATGCCCAGCGATGGATTGGCACCCTGTCCAGGGTGTACCCCGCCTAGTGCCCGAAGTCTCCTGGGATAGGCTCCAGGTCCCCCGCGACCCTGAACACAGGATTAAGCGGTATAGAAAATGAATGAATGAATGAATGATATATATATATATATATATATATATATATATATATATATATATATACATATATACTGTATGTTCTTATTAAAAAAAAGAAGAAAAGGCTGAGCATACCCAAGTTATGGATAAGGAATTGGTAGAGGAGCTGGAGGAGCATTAAAAATTAATATTTCGGTTGTGGTTATGAAAGGCTTTTGTGTTTTGGAAACAAATGAATTTATCTGATGATCTGCAGCAGTTACTCATAACTGTTTAATTAATCAGTTGTTGGGGGAAGCCCATTTGCACGACATGCCACAATCGCTCCAGGGTGTTTTCTATGGCTTGCTTGCTTCAAATGCTCATCAACAATCCATTTCCTTTTTTTTTTTGCTAGCATAAATTTAGTAATTTAGTAAATGTTGGACAACCATTATAAGTAATCCTTACCAGTGCATGCGATAATACAATTTGTTAATTGTATATAGAAGCTGCTACAAGGTTGCAAAGTTGAATTTTCCATGAAAGTAGTTCTCACTACTTCTCATTACCACAATGCCTTCCATAGCAGAACAATAAGTGAACATATTATTCCAAAACCTTTTTTAATTTTTATAGTAAAGTAGTCTAATGTGTGTCAGTAGTTGACTGTGTGGGTCAGTTCCTTTGGCTGACCTTCATCTTCAGCCATAATGAGAATTACTCAACAGAGTTAGGTAAATGAGTCTCAATTCAAATTGCCAAAAGGGTTCATATTCAATCATAAATTAAATAAAATCTTCATATCAAGTTGTACAACAGTTGGTCAGATAAGAATGTGTAAATTATATTACTGTGCCAGCGTGTTTGTTGATATGGGTTTCTGGTGTTTGTTCAGTCAATGTTGTGTGGTTAGTGCACATACAGCATAGCCCATGGGAAGGATCCACTCTGAGCAGATGAAATACAGCTGTTGGCATAAACATAATGCACATGGCAAAAAGATGAATACAATATAACAAACATGGAAAAAAATCCACCCACACAACCGACACCACTCACTGTCTTTCTCTCTCTCACTCTCTCTCCTGTTCTCTCTCTCTCTCTCTCTCTCTCTCTCTCTCTCTCTCTCTCTCTCTCTCTCTCTCACACACACACAAAATACAACAATATATGGCAGAAAAGGTGGGCCAGTAAAATAAGACCAACTCCATCAATATGTGATTAATATCTATCTGACTGAAGAGCATTTTCTTTTTCTCTTATACAAACCGGATTCCAAAAAAGTTGGGACACTAAACAAATTGTGAATAAAAACTGAATAAAAACTGAATGCAATGATGTGGAGATGGCAAATGTCAATATTTTATTCAGAATAGAACATAGATGACAGATCAAAAGTTTAATCCGAGAAAATGTATCATTTTAAAGGAAAAATATGTTGATTCCAAAAAAAGTTGGGACAAGTAGCAATAAGAGGCTGGAAAAAGTAAATTTGAGCATAACAAAGAGCTGGAAGACCAATTAACAGTAATTAGGTTAATTGGCAACATGATTGGGTATAAAAAGAGCTTCTCAGAGTGGCAGTGTCTCTCAGAAGCCAAGATGGGTAGAGGATCACCAATTGCCACAATGTTGCGCAGAAAGATAGTGGAGCAATATCAGAAAGGTGTTACCCAGCGAAAAATTGCAAAGACTTTGCAGTTATCATCATTAACTGTGCATAATATCATCCGAAGATTCAGAGAATCTGGAACAATCTCTGTGCGTAAGGGTCAAGGGCGTAAAACCATACTGGATGCCCGTGATCTCCGGGCCCTTAAACGACACTGCACCACAAACAGGAATGCTACTGTAAAGGAAATCACAGAATGGGCTCAGGAATACTTACAGAAACCATCGTCAGTGAACACAATCCACCGTGCCATCCGCCGTCGCCAGCTGAAACTCTACAGTGCAAAGAAGAAGCCATTTCTAAGCAAGATCCACAAGCACAGGCGTTTTCATTGGGCCAGGGATCATTTAAAATGGAGTGTGGCAAAATGGAAGTAACAAAATATTAGAGTGTGTGGCCCTGTAGTGTGTATAACAGCACTCATACTATCCAAATCAAAGATCAAAGAACACAAAGTAATGTTATATAATGTGTGTGTATATACACATTTGGCCAAACCTGCAATGACATTGTGTCTAAATACATATACTTCAATATGGAGTTGGTCTCCCCTTTGCTGCTATATCAGCTTCCACTCTTTTTGGAAGGGTGTCCACAGTATTTTGGAGGTTTTCTGACGCAATTTGTGTCGATTCATTCTGGAGAGCATTCATGAGGTCAGGCACTGATGTTGGACAAGAAAGCCTGGCTTGCAATCTCATTTCCAGTTCATCCCAAAGGTGTTTTTCCACCAAAACTCATCAAACTATGTCTTTATAATGTTTGCTTTGTTCAATGAAGCACAGTCATGTGGGAATAGAAAATGGCCTTTCCCAAACTGTTGTCACAAAGTTGGAAGCATAGCATTGTCCAAGATGTCTTGGTATGCTGACGCTTGAAGATTCACCTTCACAGGGAATAAGGGGCAACATCTATCTTTTTCTATATATGTCAGTTTGTCACAGGAATTGCAACTGAATTTGCAATCTAGCAAAAATAAACCATATTAATAAATTGTTGCATTATGGATTTATTTATTTTAAAACATTATTACATTGCAGACAGTGCCCTTCTTATTTTAGATTAGATATACTCACAACTTAATTGCGCACTCATTAGCACATATTAAAAAATGTATGCCATCTAATTAATGATTTTTTTCAAGGCCATTTTTTTAAAACATAAAGGCATTTTCCCATTTAAAATTTTTCAATCTTTTATAAATAGTAAAACTCAAGTATTTATCTTTTTTCGATAAATGTGGAATTCCGCCAACAGTACAACGCTGCACTTCTTCAGATTTCCACTGTGTGGTGCTGTTGTATTGGTTTAAACGACTAATCCGCGAATCCAACCGCATCAAATCTACTCTGGGGATCAGCGGGTAACAGCAAAACAGCTAACTTTAACTTTTAAAATGACATCTCTAACATGGGACAAACTGTAAGAAACTATAATGAACTGACAATACTCAGTTTCCCCTCAGTTACGAATGAATACTATATTTATAAACATCCCAAAATGTGTACCTTTCTTAATAATATCAGAAAACTTCATCTTACAACATCTTGTGGTTTCTACCTCAGCAAACATTTCAACTTATTCATAGCTACAGGTCATAATGTAACCAATTTTCCATTCAAATAGGAAGCAGAACCAACTCCCTCACATCCCTTACAACTGTGTAAGTGTTAAACATGTGATGGGTTGGTACTGTATGTGGTAGCAAATTTCATCATAAAATGGCTGCAGGTCTGCAAAGTGGTCGAGGTCGTGACCTTGACCTACATGCATTCAATTTGCATTTATTGTGTAAAAACAGGAATAAACAATAAAGCTTTTCCTGTCTATTAACATGTAGTCGGATTGAGCTTGACGATCTTGTCTCATTCCTGATTCTGTCTTTCGGCTGCTATCATTGAGGGGTTGCCACACTTGGCACAGATTTTACACCAGATACCCTTCTTGGCACAAATCCTTCCATTTTGTCCAGCCTTGGGACTGACACTATAGTTTGAGTATTGGGTGGGATTAAAAAAATCAAAAAACAAAAAAACAAAACGTCAGAATTGCCTGGTTTTGTTCTTTGCTGCTCCAGTTGCTTAAATTATGTCACTCAGCTTTGTTATGTCATTTAAAGCCGCAATCCGTTATTAAAAGAAAAAGTCAGTTTAACGTTGTAGTAGATTGAACTGAGGTATGCACACATCATGTATATGTATATATGGGAGGCAGGCGGTGGTTCGTTGGTTAAGGTGTTGGACTGAGCCCTGATGTTGCCGGGTTGCCCCTGTTGGACCCTTGAGCAAGGTCCTTTGCCCCAAGTGGTCAGATACAATCGGGTGTCTAGCTGGCAACCTGACCCTGTAAATAGCTGCCACAGAAACAAGAGTATACAGTATCTGTTACCCAATATATATACAACAATAATGTTTGTATATAGACTAAATATGTCTTATGTAAACAATGACACACATATAAAACTGAAAAATAATAAAGGTCTGTAAAACATTTAGACGCAAATGTCATAATGATCAATGCATACATGTGAAAATGACCTTATACAAATGAAAAAGTGATTAAAAACAATGTGATCTTCAAAAAATTGTACGTTCTAATAAATCATGTTTATGATAATACATTAATTAATGTCTTTAAGCTTTGGAATCATGCTTTGTCAATTTTGCATACTGTATCATCAGATTTTGTGGACACAAATGGCACCCATATTGTAGAATGACTTTTGTATTATTCCAGGTGTTTGTTTATGTGTGCTAGCAGTTTTCAGTTGGTGCAATAGTGTTGTTATGGTATTACTAAAGTACATGATTTTTTGATTTGATCAGCCCTTTATTGTACAATAATGTATTGGATCATATACATACAGCTTACATCATCTATATGGGTACATCTCTGTTCCTCTTGCTAAACGTACACTTAAATGTACAACAGAGGTTGTTTAAGTGTGATTCAAGGTTTACAGTAAAGACACTTTCACTTGCAGCTATAGGTAAAAAAACATGTTCTTTTGATGGACCTTTGACCTTTGAAAGTGTTTGTAGCCGTAAGGGTTTAGGACCATCTTTCATAGAGTTCATGTTTATTATATACAACAATCGCTTTGTTGTCTTTTTGATACAATACTGATAACAGACCTGATTGTACCAGCTGACAGTCAATGTGAATGCAGTTCTGATAACTGCAAGCTTATGTTGCTAAGTTATATAAAACGTCAGAGGTATATTGTATGTCTGTATAAGATTTGAGTTGTGTGAGTCAACACCACACATTTACAACACATAAAAACATGTCAGTGGTTTGGTCTAAAAATGTATTATTAACTTGAATACCTGTTGTTAAAACAACATTTCTAAATGCACCAATATTCAGGAAGACTTAAGGGGTTTTTTCTTTTAATGAACACAAAAGAAAACATACAAAACATCATATATAGATATCAATATATCATATATCAATATATAGAAAGTTCAAAGTACTACTAAAGATAGAGAATAATACAGTAAGGTCTCCACTTACTCCCTGAGTTAATCACTGTTCACAGCATTAATGAGGCACATGTGAGCTGTTAGTTATAAGGTGAAAGGGAACGAATTGAACCATGGGAGAAATGCATGCACAGACCGAGATAAACACGTCACTGGATGTAACAATACGTCCTCGTTCATACGCTGTAATTTGAAAAACCGGTTTGCTCAGCTTTGGACATTTTATGTGGGCAGGTTATCCTGATTCAACTCCTGTTGTCCTGTTGACCTAATTTTCTTTTCATGTTCGCAGCACTAGACCAGGTACTTCTCAGTGCCTGTTATCATAATCGCAGAAAACAATAATGGTAACGTAGCAAATGAAAGTGAAGTTAAAGTCAAGTTAAAGTAATTTTTTTTAATTCATTAAATTAATTAATTAATTTAGTCATTCTCATGTTTTCTTGTGGTGCTATTATTTTAAAAAGCACAAATAATGAAATATTGCTTGTACTGTATTTGTATACAAATATTATTAATTGTTTTGGAATTTTTATAGCTATTTAATACTTTGATTTTAGCAAAAACTGTAGCAAACATGCTTTGATTGTGATTTTGAGTCAAACAGCATGTAGTGGCAGCAAGTTAGAGATAAGCAAATGAGTTGTAGACAGATAAAGGAGTCGCCTCATTTCATACGAGTCTTTGCTTGTTCCAGGATATTGGAGCATTTTTCCAAGGTAGGGCCAGGGGCACGCCACCTTCAGGTTCCACACTGCAGTCTGGCATCTTGATCATCTTCAAACACACAGTAATATATATGAAATTGCACATGTAGTGATATTTTTTTTCTGTGCTAAACTGAAATGATTGAATGATAAATAAAGCCAAGATTTTTCTTTTAAACAAAACATGTAAAAAAAAACAATAAAAAATAAATCAGAAATACATTTACACCTTGCCATTTGCTTCATTATTACATTTGTCTACAAAAGATATTTAAAATCTTGGCAAAATGCTTAAAGAAAATCAAAAATATTTGTCAAAAGGTTTTAGTGGTATTTTACAAATAATTTATTACAGATTATAACACTCACTGGACACTTTATTAAGGAATATCTGTATACCTGCTCATTCACTCATTCACACATTCTCACACAGTAAATTCGCAGTGTTGAATTAATACCCCCTAAATTTTTTATATGGGATCCAGCATCATATCGTTGTTCTTGGTTGACGGGTGTGGAACCAATGTGGTTTTCTACTGTTCTACTGTGTGAAATGTTTTTCTGCTCACCACCGTTGCAAAGAGTGGTTGTTTAAATTGCTATAGCCTTTCTGTCATCTCAAACCCATTTGACTATCATTTTCTGAACCAGTTCAACAGCAACACATTTGTACAAGATGAGATCACTGATGTATGATGTGAACAGTAACTGAGGCTGAAGATCAATATCAGCATGAGTTTATGCAGTGAACTGAGGCCACCTGACTGGCTGACTGGAAATTGCATGAATGTTCAGGTTTTCTTGATCAAGTGGTCAGAGGTTGTATGTATTCTTTTAAAACATGTACGATTATATAATGACATGCAATAAAAATTAATAAGTAAATTTGAAATGTATTGTTTGTTTAAAGACCACCCATATCTGGCTACAGTATGTACAGTAAAGACCATCGGTGCCCTTTGCATAATTTTTTTACTTTGACATTTTTTAAGTGAATAAAGGCTTTCTTAAAGGTTTTTTTTTTTACTACATTATTTACTATTATAGTCTTAAAGTCTTAACATAATATAGAAGCTTAAAGTTTATAGTCACAATCTGTCAGAATCTGTCTAAGAAAGTAATCCCATGAATATGTTTATTATTCATCATAAGTAATTAAGGTATGTTACACTTACAGGTCTACAATACTGTATATTTTGTAGTGGAATAAATTTGTAGGTCATACCTAGTACTTTAAGTGTTATTCTACAAAGACTGTAGTGAATAATCCATCACAGTCCAGTGAGGGTGACCTAGTCAGATCCATTGTGGTTCTGTAGTAAAATAGACCTGGCGTCAGTCGTATCGGAAACCTTCACTCCCTGGTTTGCATGCTTCCCTCTTTTAAAATGAAAATATTATGTAAAGTAATAATGATGAGAATATTTCCACAGTCAGTGGATGAGAGCATCACTGATTGGGTTTATGGTTTATATGGCATCCGTCAGACTCTTCTGAATCTGCATGCATTTGAATTTGTGGGGAAAGCTGACCACCATGTTTTGAGGTGGCAGCATCATTGCTTTCCATGAGCACATTATATTTGTTCAAGAACATCCATAATTCCTATCCCTAATCTTCCTATACACATTATTGACTCTTGTATTATGGCTTATCAACTACTTTTTTTTTTTGAAAGAAATAAAAATGTTTCACAGTACTTATTGGTGAGTTGAAGAATGATTACATCTCTTACAGTATATAATTTCTAAAGCACACACACTGCACATGTGAACATTTTATTATATAGGGTACAATCTGGGTTTTTTTCTTTTTCTAAAAATAAAATCTCTGAATTGTATTTTAGTCCAAAAGTTGGGTGAATGTATTAGTGAAGGTAAAGACATGTATCACAACTTATTAAGTCTGCATGAATTGTGTAAGAATAATTGAGCTCTCAGTGAGCCGATCAAAGATGAGATATTGGGTAGGAAATGGAGTGGTGAGGCTTATTTCAAAGGTTGAAATTGAAACTTACATTGTACATTGACTTATTCTTGCATGCAGCTTTTAAATAGTTCAGTTTCTTTGTCTTGAAATTCTTATAATGTGTCTTTGAGTGCATGTGTGTGTGTGTGTGTGTGTGTGTGTTTGTGAGAGCATATGTGAGAGAGATAGTGAGATTTTAATAGATACTCTTGTGGTTAGAAGTTTATATACACTATGTATGTAATGATCATGAATCATGTCATCGCAATATAAAACTTTCAATAATTTTTTTTTACTGGTCTTCTATGGTAGAATTTAACTGAAGAAGAAAAGCTCAACGATTTAAACAATTGTCCAGTTGTTTTGTGCAATTTTGTCCAAGCTTTAATCTGCACTTTAAAATATATTCTTTGTATATTTTTTGACCCTGATATTAAATCAGCGTCAAAGACATACAAATAGAGTCATGTCCCCTGCTAGGTTTACACAAGTCAGGACTGTCAAGCCGGCCAAGAACTAGAAGCTGCTGGAACACCAGTGTCACAGCCTGAGACTGCTGTCTAAAATGCCCCTTCTCCAAAATCCACAACCTCAAGCTTAACTACAGTTTGCAGTTGACCACATGGACAAAGAGAAAGCCTTTAGGGAAAAAGTTTTAACAAGAAGTATTTTTGGATTAGTAAAGGCGAGGCGTTTAACCCCAAACACTCTGAAGCAACTTTTAAACAGGGTGGTGGTAGCATCATGTCTTGGGGCTGTTTTGCTGGCAGTGGAATTGGTGCACTGCAGAATGTCGATGGAATAATGAAGCAGGAGGGCGACTTTAGAATAGCTTAGCCTCTAATCATCAGCTAGACAGTTGAAAATTGAACATAATTGCTTGTCTGTTCTAACAGGACAATGACCCCCAACATACATCAATTGTCACGAACTAACCGGGATGACCAGAATGATGATCGCGCTATCTGTCACGAACTAACCGGGATGACCAGATAGCTTTAGCAGTTAGCCCTGTAGCGTGAATGGTAAACCCAAACGCGGATAAACACGAGCGGGCAGGATAATCACGCGATTTGCTATAAGGACTCTCACACTCAATGAGCAAAGGAAAGACACAATCTAACCCTAGTCCTATAAACACACACTCAGTCTGAAAAGATAGCCAAGAAAGTGAGTACTCACATATACGGGAACGATTCCGAAAAGACCTGGGCATAACTCAATGACAGAACGATGTGCGGCGCCATCTTGTTTCCTTTTATGCTTTCAGGTTCTTACTTCCGGGTCCTAGTGCCGGTCGCGGCTGAGTGTGCATGACAGTACCCCCCCGTCCAGGACAGACTCCGGACGGTCCAGGGGTGGAGGATACCTGGTGACGGTAGTCCCTAATGAGCCCGGAGTCGAGGATGAAGCAAGCCGGGATCCAGGACCGCTCCTCGGGGCCGTAGCCCTCCCAGTCGATCAGATACCGAGGGCGCGAGTCGAGGATCCGTCGCACGGTGTAGGCGGGACCGCCGTCAATGATTCGGGGAGGAGGATCAGGGGGGGTGGGTGTAACCATGGGTGAGTTGGTGAATGGTTTCAGCTGTGAGGTGTGGAAGACAGGGTGGATCCGGAGCGCCGCAGGCAGCTGGAGCCGGTAGGTGACAGGGTTGATCCTGAGAGTAATGCGGTATGGCCCGATGAACCTTGGTGATAACTTTTTTGACTCTGTGTGCAGGTGGAGGTTTTTGGTTGATAGCCACACTTTGTCACCTACGTGGTACAACCGTCCCGGAGGGTGCCGACGGCGGTGTTGGGCCACATAGTTGGCGTTGGTGCGTCGGATGGCGAGGTTGGCTTGGTGCCATAGCCGCCGGCACCGGCGAACCAACTGTTGGGCCGATGGTACATCAACCTCCGGTTCCTGGTGGGTGAACATCGGAGGCTGGAAACCATAGCACACCTCAAATGGGCTCAGGTTGGTGGCTGAGGAGACGTGAAGGTTGTGTGATAATTCGGGCCACTTGAGGTAGCGAGCCCAGGAGCGCTGGCGATCCGACACAAAACATCTTAGGTAGCGCTCCAGCTGTTGGTTGGTTCGCTCCGTCTGACCGTTCGTCTGGGGGTGGTAGCCAGAGGACAAACTGCAGGACGAATCGATCAGATGGCAGAAGGCCTTCCAGAACCGGGCGGTGAACTGGGGACCTCTGTCCGAGACGA
The DNA here is from genome assembly GCA_030522415.1 of Channallabes apus. Taxonomy (NCBI): domain Eukaryota; kingdom Metazoa; phylum Chordata; class Actinopteri; order Siluriformes; family Clariidae; genus Channallabes; species Channallabes apus. The sequence goes on from CM060113.1 coordinate 33,971,385, forward strand.
TGTCCTTAGGGAACCCATGCAATCGGACTACGTGTTCCAATATCAGCTCGGCTGTGGTTTTGGCTGACGAGAGTCCGGTGAGGGCCACCAGGTGCACTGCCTTGGAGAAGCGGTCCACGATGGTAAGGATGACGTCTCTTCCTTCGGAGATCGGCAGGCCTGTGATGAAGTCGACGGCAATGTGCGACCAGGGCCGACGAGGAACTGGAAGTGGTTGAAGCTCCCCCGGTGTTGGTTGGTTGGAGTCTTTGGCCCTGGCGCACACTGGGCACACCCGGACGAACTCAGTAGCCTCCCTCCTCATCGAAGGCCACCAAAAGGCCCGTCCCACGAAGGTGAGGGTTCTCCGGGTTCCCTGGTGTCCCGCGACGGGCGAAGAATGGCCCCACTGGAGGACTTCGGGCCGGAGTTGAGTGGGAACGTAGAGCCGCCCGGGCGGCACACCTGCCGGTGCGGGTTCGCTGGCCAGTGCCTGGCGGACCCTCGTTTCCATATCCCAGTGCAGGGGTGCGATGATCCGGGTGGGTGGAAGGACAGGCACGGGCTCCGCCCGGGGCGACTCTTGCTTGTATTGACGGGAGAGGGCGTCGGCCTTGGTGTTCTTTGACCCCGGGCGGTACGAAAGATGGAAATCGTACTGTTCGAAGAACAGGGCCCACCGTGCCTGTTGTGGGTTCAGCTGCTTGAGGTTGCGGATGGTGATGAGGTTCTGATGATCCGTCCAGACAATGAATGGCTCACTGGCACCCTGGAGCCAGTGACGCCACTCCTCCAAGGCCCACTTTATGCCCAACAGTTCACGGTCCCCTACTCCGTATCGCTGCTGAGTGGGGTTAAACTTTTTGGAGTAAAAGCCACAGGGGTGTAGCTTCTGGTCTGGACCTCGTTGTGAGAGAACAGCGCCGGCGCCCACTTCCGACGCGTCCACCTCCACAACGAACGGTTGGCTGGCATCCGGATGGAGGAGAATCGGGGCGGTGGTGAACAGGTGACAGAGTCGGTGGAAAGCTGAGATGGCGGTAGGGTTGAGTTGGAAGGAATGGTTGGAGAGCCTGGTAAGTGCAGTGAGTGGTGCTGCAACTGTACTGTAGCCCCGGATAAAGCGACGATAAAAGTTCGCAAACCCGAGAAAGCGTTGGAGCTGCTTGAGTGTCCTGGGTAGGGGCCAGTGACGTACAACCTCCAGCTTCTGCGGGTCCATGGCCACACCCTGGGGCGAGATAACAAAACCCAGGAACATGGTGGAGTGCTCGTGAAAAGCACACTTTTCCAACTTACAGTACAGCTGGTGGGCGAGCAATCTCTTAAGGACAGCCCGAACGTGTTTTGTGTGTTCCTCGGGGGTGCGTGAGTATATTAAAATGTCATCTAGGTAGACGAACACCCATCGGCCTAGCATGTCCCTGAGGACGTCGTTGATGAAACACTGGAAGGCCGAGGGTGCGTTGCAGAGACCAAATGGAATGACCAGGCTCTCATAGTGTCCGGTGGGGGTGATGACGGCCGTCTTCCACTCATCACCCTCTCTGATGCGCACCAAGTTGTAGGCGCTCCGGAGGTCCAACTTGGTGGCACCAGAGAGGGCGTCCAGGGCTGAGTTGGTAAGAGGCAAAGGGTGACGATTTCTGATGGGGATCTTGTTAAGCCCCCGATAGTCAACACACCGACGAAGTTCGCCCCCTTTTTTCTTTACAAAGAAGAACCCCGCGGCAGCCGGCGAGGAGGAGGGTCTGATGGTGCCATTTCGCAGGGCGCTGGCGACATACTCCTCCATAGCCTGGGTCTCGCTGGTGGAGAGGGAGTAGAGATGGCCACGGGGGGCGGCTGGAGCCTGGCTGGAGTTCGATGGCTAGGTCATAAGGTCGATGAGGTGGTAGATGGCTGGCCCGGCGTTTGCAGAACACCTCAGCCTGGTCTCGATATGGTGGCGGGATGGCGTGGATGTCGACGTCGGGGGCCTCGGACTCCCTGGAACACGTCCCAGCCTGGGCCTGTAGGCATAAGTCGGTGCAGGTCGGCCCCCATTGAAGGATCCGGTTCTGAGACCAGGAGATGAGTGGGTCATGCTGTAAGAGCCAGGGGTAGCCGAGGATGATGGGTGGAGAGGAGATGGGTGTAAGGTGAAATTGTATAGACTCCTGATGTTGGCCGAGGATGAGAGTGATGGGTGGAGTCTGCTGGGTGATGGGGCTGGATGAGAGGGGCCGCCCGTCGACTGAGGTGATTTTCACTGGCTGGGATAACGCCTCAATCTTTACCCCCAATCCTCTGGCGTATGTTGAGTCAATGAAGTTACCCGCGGCACCAGAATCGATGAACGTGGTACTTCTGACCCGTCTGTGGCCAAGATGGAGGGTTACCTGGACCGTGAGTCGAGTAGCGGTGTTGTCGGTGGTAGCGGAGAGATGGATGGTACCCGGGGAGTCTCTCCTCTCTCTCACCGGGTTTGGGTGTTTCCCGGACGGGACGGGCAGGTCGCTCGATGGTGCGCTGCTGAGCCGCAGTAGGCGCACAGTCCCTCGCGGTAACGTCTCTCGCGTTCCGCCACGGTCAGGGAGGCGCGCCCTAGCTGCATGGGTTCCCCGGCTCCGGTATCAACCACGGCAGGGGGTGGAGATCCGACACGTCCAGGGAGAGCGGTGGTGACGGTGGTTGGTGGCCTTGGTGCAGTGTAGGCGTAAGTGGATGGTGGCGGCAGGGTTCGAGGTGCTGGCTTTGGACGGGATAGGAGGCGCTGGTCGATCCGGAGGGCTAGCTGGATTAGCCCCTCCAGTGTGGCTGGGAGCTCTCGTCCGGCTAGCTCGTCTTTGATGCGATTAGCCAGCCCCTCGAAGTAGGACATCCGGAGGTCTGCGTCTCCCCAGGAGGTCTGGATGGCGAGGGTCTGGAACTCGGCGGTGTATTTACTCACGGACAGTCCTCCCTGCCGCAGGTGGTAGAGCTTTGTTTCGGTCTCCACCTCGCCCGCGGGATGTTCAAATGTTAGCTTGAGTTGAAGGGTGAATTCATTATAGGAGTGTGCGGTGTCTGTGTCCGCGCGCAGGACTGCCATGGCCCACTCTGCTGCCTGCCCTGATAGCAATGAGACGAGGAGTGCAATGCGCAGCCGGTCGGTGGAGTACTTGGTGGCATTGAACTCAAACACATGTTCCAGCGATGTTAAAAACACACTGCATTTCCCATCCGTGCCATCCCATTTGTCTGGAAGAGCTAAAAAAACGTCAGAAGGGGGGGGGCGGCGCCGCGACTGCTGCGGCGGGCGGACCGCTAGCCAGCCCATCAACCGCCGCCCGGAGGCTCGCGTTCTCCTGCCTAAGCTCCGCGACCTCGCGGCGCAAGGCCGCGGTGTCTTGGACACTCCGGCGCAGAGAATCGAGCTCCGCGGTTAGCGTATTGATAAGCAAAGCATGCTGGTCAACCACATCGCAGAGGCGGGCGTGATCCGCTGGGTTTACTGCTTTTGGCTCTGTCATTCTGTCACGAACTA